>QGNR01000071.1:3059648-3085679 GCA_003435085.1 Syrmaticus mikado
AGGAAAGGAAAGGAAAGGAAAGGAAAGGAAAGGAAAGGGAAAGGAAAGGGAAAGGAAAGGGAAAGGAAAGGGAAAGGAAAGGGAAAGGAAAGGGAAAGGAAAGGGAAAGGAAAGGGAAAGGAAAGGGAAAGGAAAGGAAAGGAAAAAAAGACCTTTAAAACAAGCTTACAGTAAGCAATTGGAGTATTCTGTATCTATCTGACTTTGAGATCAATTTCTGAAAAAGTGATTCTGCTGTAATACATAAAATAGGAATATGTGAACTAAATAGTCTAATGTAGGTATGAAAATTCAGATCCTTAGCACCAGTTCAATGCTTAAATCCCATTTCCTTTGCCATGCATATGCCCTCACCAATTTAATAACACCTCTTAAATTTATTCCCTGACTACATCTTTAATCAGGTGTATGTTTATGTCCATACCTTTACATGGTCACTGTTCTCAGCTTCTTGCCTTCTCTTAGCAAATCCAAATTTCCATTTTAGCATATCAGATTTTTGTTACATTTCCTGATGAGATGTAGTTCTTCCCATCCCCTTGAAAACATTTCTTTCCTATCCTGTTTTTATGCTCTTATATAAAAGAGTAATATAAATTTGAAAAGAGTAGGAAAGTAGAAAGTAATAAAGGCAAGGATAAATAAGTAAATAAATAAATAAATGTAAGAAAGAAAGAAAGAAAGAAAGAAAGAAAGAAAGAAAGAAAGAAAGAAAGAAAGAAAGAAAGAAAGAAAGAAAGAAAGAAAGAAAGAAAGAAAGAAAGAAAGAAAGAAAGAAAATGTCAGTGACATTTCCGATGTTCGGGAGTAAAAGAAAGACAAGTTTCTCCCATACACCTGTGTCACCTTTGGAAAAGTATCAGCAGGCTCACAGGTACAAAGACAATTGCAACTGCAACATGTTTTCCACAGGCTATAATGCTATATAAGTACTGTTCAAATGTACATAACTGAAAAACTTGATATTCCATTTTGTCACAGGATTCAAATGGACTAATCAGTTTCGTATGTTTTGTTTTATTTTGTCTGTTTGTATGCTGTGTTTTATTTTGCATTGTTTTTGTTTTCTCTTCCTTCTGCATCTTCTTTGTACATTTTATACAGGATATGAAAATTCCAGATGACAATAATTCTAATGATAATGTAGCATTTTCTGACATATGTGATGTTCTTTACATGAAACTAATGAGCATCATTCTACCATAAAAAGAAATAAATCTAAATTGAAATTTTGCAGATAGTATCATCACTGCTAGCCAGTGTCTAAGGTATATTTCTTTGAATTTTCAACATTTATCTATTCTTACAAGCCACTGGAAAATGAGATTTGTTTGATGTTGATGTGTTTTTTTCATGAGTTTATATGGGACCTAAGTACTACAATATTTATTGCATTTGGCTTCAGAAACCATGTTCTGATGTAGATCCCTAAGTTCAGTGTAATCCAGATACTCAGGCTATGTTTTTCTACAAATTCGAGCAGCAGGTGTTATGTTCTCTGTACAGGTCCATTTGCACAGTTTATATGGCAAACTTTTGCAAAAAATAAGAAGGCAAACCGTAATGGTTTAATACTGAGTGATCCTGAGTCAGCAAATTGTTTATCAATCTTAAAATATGTGAGTCACTCCAAAAGTAATGCCTTCTATTTATTTCCATAGAAACTATAACAGATACAAAGAGCACAATAATACTATTTGATAGAGTAAATTCTTAGCAACAAAATAATGTTTTTCAACATAATCACCACTTTTAGCTATGCATTTTCACCAGCAATGAACAAGAGCTTCCATGTTCTGCTTGTAAATATCTGTATAGCTATCCAGAAAGCAACTTGTCCTTCATGTCCTTAACTGATGAAATGCACCATCAACTACCTCACTGTGCTCACATCAACTGTTTGGTCACCATAAACATTCAGCAAGCACTGATAAATGCCAGCAGGTGCAGAACTAGACTGATCAAAGTAGATAGAAAGAGAAATAAATCAAATCTGCCAGAGCAATTTCCTTCCTTCCTGATCTAGTTTAAATGGGAAGGTTGGTGGCCCTGCCTGTGACAGGGAAGGGTTGGAGGTTGATGATCCTTGAGGTCCCTTCCAACCCGGGCCATTATGATTCTGTGATTTTAATCCATTAATCTCAATACAGCTTTTCAATACTCAGAAAACTGTATAGGACCATAGTTGTTATAAAAACTTGGTCTGAAAAATGTCTTGCCTTTCACAGATGAAATCCCATTTGTCATGGCTTTGTGATTTTTGGTTTTCGATATTCCACATCATAACATCATGTGGGGCACTGGGAGTTTAACTGTTAATGCTCAAGTTCTGTGTACCTGCCCAGAAGAGAAGAACTACATTCCCCAGGGGACTTTGCGGTCACAGAGAGTCTCGAGATATAACTCCTGACAAGGTCACCTGATGCATTGTTGTTCTACGCCTGCTGTTCTTTGCCCGCTCTTCTTTGTCGGCTCTCCTCCTGTCTCCCTGCTGCTCAACTGGACTGCGCATATCACCTCAGTGTTTGGTGAGGCCTATTCACCTTTCAGAAATACTCTCTGTCATTATATTTGATTTATTAGCTTTCCAATACTATATTCAGTAAATTAGTTTGTTTCTCTTCAGATCATTATCGCTGTTTTTAATTATTTTGGTGTCCCCTGTTCCCTTTTTCCGGAGCCGTGGATTTTGCGAAATCCCTCCGCCCCACTAGTCCCATAACCAGGCTGAACCAGCCCGTAAACTGTTGACATTCTTGGTGGAGAATGTGGACATAAGCTGCTTTTTAGGTTTTTAGAACAAATCTCTCTCTGCTCTCAGAGAGTTTCATTGGGAAAGTTTATCTCTTTCACATGTGCTCACTGAAAACTTGATCTTGAAAGTCCAGGTGGAATGCCAGTATTCTGGAATATTTGTAAACTTTGAGCCTTGCTATCTTGCTTCTGTAAAGAGAGAAAAAGATGATTCTGCTTTCTCTTTTAAACCGTTGACACCATTTTTACTGAGTTCCATCAGAGTACTTCCAGAAATATGAAGGAAGTAAGTACAATTTACAATAGATTACATTATTCATATTAGGAAAGTTTTTAACTAGACTCACATAGTATTAAATACAAACTTTATCCTTAAGAATGAATTCAATGTGGACTTGTGAACAGGTATGAGTCAATGAATGCTTAGCTTTATCTCTTACCTAATTAAGGATGTCTCCATCAGATCTTCTTTTGTTGCAGATAAGGCAACATTGAGTCACTGCAATTCCGTTTAGACTCTCTTTTGCAAATTTCAGTATTATGTAAACTATCATAAATTTTGTATAGAAGTGGGATAGAAAGATGCTTCCTTCATCATTTTGTTGTAATTTTGGGTGTAGACATGCATCCAAAGCAGAGAAAACTGTGGAGTTTATAAGGTAGGAAGAATCACACCAGCATGGTCCCTCATAAGCATAAAATTAAACAGGATGAATTCAAAACAATGTATTGTCATAAAACACCATGATTGCTTTAAAAAATGGTGCACAGTTATAAGAACTACAATGTAAACCATAGGATATTTGTCATAGTAAACATGGAAAAAGTGTGAAAAGTGAGTAAGAAGAGAAAGTGAAAAAAGAAAGAAAAAAGAGGAAGGAAACATAAGAAAGTAAAAGAAAGATAAAGAAAAGAAAAAAAAAAAGAAAAGAAAGAGCAAAAGCAAAAGAAATAAAGATACAGAAAAACAGATATAGAGGCAAAGAAAGAAAATGTCAGCCTTTCACTACTACGACTTCATGTGAGAAAACAGAAATAAAAGGTTGGCCCAAATATCTGCATGGATTCATTCAAACATCTTAATAGCACAGAGAATAAATCACCATTATTATGAAACAGGAGACAGAGTTTTGGGGATCTGAAACTGTGCAGCTCAGCTCCAACTGCTGTTCAACATTCAGAACTACCAACTTCATTTCCTCCTAGCACATAATAAATAACACTACCCAACATAAAAGCATTTTTATAATAGCAGTAAAGGAACTGCAGGGAGTGTGATTACCATGAACTAATAATACCCCACAGAAGATATGCAGTACAGATTAGTGATGACCTGGAAATGAGTGTATGGTTTGTATGACTGGCCAGACAGTGTCCTATTTTGACTATGCTATCCCAAACCACTACCAAGTTTTAATATTCTCTCCCCTTGTCACAGTAATTTTCACAGGGAGGAGTCCATTTATCATTGCAGGTTTCCTCTTTATGCAATGACTTTCAGCACAAGAGCTAAAATGAATGCTACATTTTAATTCATGGTGTTGTTAGTACTGTTCAAGCACCAGCTCACACTGCCTGTAGTTTTTTCACAACATCACACTTCTGAAGGAAACAGAAGGGAATCTCAGCTGGTCTCTTTTTAGTGCCTCCATTGACACTCTTTCTTTGCAGAGGTGATGACTATACCCTCTAATGGAAAAGAAGGGGTTGTTTGGTGGTTAAAATATACAGCTGGATATTAGCCAAATAGGATTTGCTTCATATATTTGCGTAGTCTTGTGTGACCAGTGACTCTATGTTCTGCTTGTGTTGTCTGTGAAATGGATCGCTTCTTGCTTTGTTCTTGCACGTGACTTTGTTCCTGTACATGTTCTACAATGGACTCCAGCACACGCCTCAGTATTGATGATTGAATATCTGCACAAGTGATGCTGCTCTTACTCTGTGAGATGCTTATTTGAGGAGGAATGTCTCATTAAAGGTATTCGCATGTAACCTGAAATAATAAAAAAATCAACAAGATATATGGTACCACTGGGATGAAATGAATGGGAAGACAGAAATTATCATTTAATAAAAGCCCATCCCTCAATTACAGTCCCATGTAATATCTTTCAGACAAATTTTAAACAACATGTGAAAGTCACATGAGCTTCATAACCTTCTCAAATTGGAAAAAAAAAAAAATAATAATAATAATAATTTGAATTACTGTAGTTGAACTGTCTTTAATTGTACTCACCTTCAATGTAGCTGTTGAAGTAATACCACTATGACTAGGATCAAGCCTCATCACTGCAAATGACTTTATTTCCACTGCGATGAGAGTTTGACAATAGCTGTACTGATCCAGAGCACTATTCTATGACAGTAGATTTAATCTTTAGTTGAATTCTTGAATCCCTGTTCCCAGTGTGTCTTGATAGTGGTATAATCCAATAAAGCAAAGGAACAGGCTGGGCAGAGAATGGCTTAAAATCTGCCTTGAAAAAAAGGATTTTGGGGTTGATGAAAAACTCAACATGAACCAGGAATGTGCACTTGCAATCCAGAAATCCAACCAAATTCTGAATTACAGCAGATTGCCCAGTGATGTTGTTAGTGACTCCTCCCTGGAAACACTCAAGGCCAGGTTGAATGGGGCTTTGAGCAACCTGATCTAGTAGGTGTCCCTGCCTGTAGTAGTGGGCTCGAACTTGGCGATCATAAAAGTCCCTTCCTATCCAAACCATTCTGATTCTATGATCTTTTGTTGTTGTTGTTTTCAATACGAAAATTCAGATTTTTGTGGGATTTCATCATATTTTTATGAAAGTTTCTATAATCTTAGTATTAAAGATCTCAAATCATTCTGGGCATAATAAAAATCTACTTAAAGTTTCTGTTCCATTTGAATTGAGAAATTTCATTTTTGACTCAGAGGAGTAGCTTAAATGACCCAAAGTGCCTGTCAATCTCATCTTACTAAAATTTATGATTTAGGTCATTTTGATACTATCCAGAGAATGAAGGGGTAGATCAAGAAAGAGGAAATTGGAAATTTGCCTTGTACCTAAAGCTTTCCATATTGCCTGTAAGTCTTTTTTTTCTCAAAAAAAAAAAAAAAAAAAAAAAAAAATAATGATGAAAGCTTTAATGCATATTAGAGGGATCAAGGGCTTTAAATCCTTTTTGTTGATACTATTACATATTGTAGGGCTTATTCAAATATTCATCAAACATGAAAAGTGAATTTACTGGGAAAGAAGTCAGACAAGGTAGAACTATGGTAAAAAAGAATTTCATGTCTGCCTCCAAAAAAGTCTGGTACCAGATAAGAAATAAGTAAGAGGAAAGGAGAGAGAATTTGTTTTGCTTAGAGAGTAAGGTGCAAGCCAATCCCAAACTTGTGAGAACAGATTGTCTGCCCCTGAGGGAAGGAAGCAAAAGAAGTATCTGTATGTAAATGAGCATAATCATTTATGCAGATTATATTTACAATTGGTCATAGGATTTTTTGCAGGACTAGATGATTTGCATGAGAAGTAAACATCAGAATTTGGACTATAATTAATACAGTAAACTAATCATAGTGTGTTTTTTGGTTTTTGTTGTTTGTTTGTTTTGGTTTTTTTTGTCTTGTTTTTGTTTTGTTTTCCTTTTTTTCCCTTACCGGAGGTGTAGAAGTATTCTCACGATGGATCAAACTGCACAAGGAAAAATGTGTGTCAAGGCATTGTTCGTCAGATTCCCAGAAGACTGCAAGAACAATCTTGGGGTGTGTGGAGACGCCATAATGATCCCCAAGGACAACTTTCCACTTTTCAGCTGCAGATAATACAAGTAATACTGAGCTGGAGACTGGAGATCAACTGCTGTTCTTAATAGCACCTGGATCTGTGGATGTCTAATATCTTCTTTGAATGCACAGATAATTTTTGTATGGTGGAAAACTATGTGGAAATGAGATTCACAGGTAAATGTGAAGAATCAAAAATAAAAATAAAAAAAAAATAAAAATAATTTTTTTTAAAAAAAAAGTCTAGAACCCCTACAAACAAAATGCAACTTCTAAATTTCTTGTCAACTATTTCCTTGGGCACCTTGCTGATGAACAGGGAAAAGTGAATTATCTCACCTCTTCGCTTTCTTCAAACCATTCCTGATTCCACAGACCTTATTTAGAAACTCACTGACATTTCATTTTCTGGGAAGTCTTCTATACCTTTCGCCATCTTTGTCATGTGTCTTTTTTCCAGTTCAACTCTATACTTTCTGAGTCTCAGTTCAGAATTGAACAAACTATTTGAGATACATTAATGAAACACAACAACAGCGCTGCACATTTGGAACCATCTCTGGGTGAGGAAGTACTTAGGGTTGTTGTTTCCCCAAGAGCATTACTTTGCATTAGGAGAACTGAAATGAAATGCTTTCAGCCATTTTGCTACCCAGTCATGTAACAGTGCAGGGGAATCATGTGGCAATCTCCAGTTTGTATAAGATTTGGCAACCTTGAACAATTTTTAACACCTACAAATGTTGTTCCATTGTCAGATCTCATGTGAATACCATGAATAACGGTGGCCACAGTGGTGTTCATAGGAGTGGTGTATGTTAGTTACCAGTCACCCCTACTGCAAAAAAAATAAATGATTATCCCCTGCTCTTTGCTTCTTTACCACTTAAATATGTTTAAAATGAGAGATTATGTATAGCAATCAGACCAAGACAACATGCTTCTTGCAGGAACGACTTGTAAACCTCTCACAAAGTAGTTGTACATGTTCCATGGAGCAGTATATTTCTTCACCATATGATATCGACTGGGGAGGGCCGCAAGTCTTTCTGATACTAGAAGAGATGAGGCATCCACAAGCCCCTATGCCTACCGCTGCCCACAAATGCCCATTTTGCCACAGTACCAATGCCTGGGCTAGCGCTGCCCTCTTGTGTTTGCTCCGCACAGCAAGCACAAAACTCACGCATGATGAATACAAATGGAAAGTCGTGCTCCCCTTATGTAACTGAGTCAGGAAAAAGACAAGAGCAAGGATACAAACAGTTCCTGAAACTGTGATATTATTATAGTATCATGAATATTCCAAGTTGGAAAGGACTTAAAAGGATCATCAATTTCAAGTCCTGGTTCCTCACAGGAGTACCTAAAAAGTAAGATATACATGTGTTGTCAAAATGCTTCTTTGTCTTCAGGAGGCATGCTGATCTGATCTCATCCTCAGAGAGCTGATAAATTTTGGTCTGGATTGATATCTTCATGTGAAATGAAGGTGAATTTCTAGCTTCAGGTTATTCATGTCTTCCAAGTGAAATAATTTTTTAATGTGTTATAACAGTGAGTGCAGATGCTTAATATGATACTGATTTCATATGGATATGCAGACAGCTATCAGTTTTATGAAGGAGCTTTGCCTGGGCCACAGGATGCGGACATTTGAGTTGGCTATGAGCAGATCAAGCAGTCTAGTTCGTCTGCAGGAGAGCTTTAGAGCATAGAGTCATCTTTAATCAACAAGGGTAGTCAGCAGAGAAAACTGTTCCTCAGTCTCAGTGTACGCTAACTGGTATAGTCACAATTATTATCAATATTCTCACTGACACCCAAGGAAAGTCTGAATTCCTGAACCTTTGCCTGCTTTCTTTACTTCTCATGTTATTTTTGCATTACTGTAATGACAAAACAGATAAACAATACTGAGTTAACTCTTCCTCTATTTTCTTACACATGATCATTGCTGTTAAGAAAAAGAGTAATACTCTGATAGTAACATACATGTCCTGGTGCAAGAGCAAGGTAAAGAAGGCCAACAGGTATTTTTCCTCCTCTCTAAGGAGCAATAGTGTGTTAGATTTTCATCACATGATGGACAGAAATATGATTTTGTATTGAATGAAGCTACTTCTGTTTTAGACTAGGGAAGAGAGCAAACAACTGTTTTCAGAGCTGGTGAGGAGAAAAGAAAAACACTAAACAGTTGAAGCTGACAACAGCAATGCTTTTTTTTCCAGTCAGCATAATCAGATAGAGACTGCTTCAGGGCTCTGTTCTCTTCTTCTGAGGAAAACACATAGCATTCATGATCTGGAACAGATCCCAAAGGCTAGACAGAACAGCAGCAGATCCTCTGATTCCTCCTTTTTTATATTTGTTGATCCATGAGTGTTAATGTTGATCTTGTAATTGTTAATTATATCCATATTTGTGCACCAGTCAGAAGCTTCTCATGCCAAACATGTTCTCTAAATCTAGTTCTGCTTTCTTTTCTTTTATTTTTTTGTATGCGTGTGTGGTCTATTCTAGTTGCCTTTGTGTAGTAGTAGACTCTGCAGATTTCTCTTTTTCTGCATATGTTATTACCTCATGGACCAGTTTCTCCTTGCAAAACTTTTGCCAAACATATGATGTATATATGAGGCTTTCGGCAGCAGGGATGTATAGCCCTACAGCTAAGGCTAAAATAATCTGTAAATGTTTATGGAAAATACTTAAAGGAAAAGTGGTTTTGAGTAAAATGTGCATATAAACTGTAAATGGAATATATTTAATATGATTGAATCTTTTCTGTGTTTAGACAAAAATATTCTTCTTTTGAAAACTTTCAAAAATAGAATTTTGGTTTTTACCTTTCCTCTGTTAATAACAACAACAACAACAACAAAAAAGGACAAAACCTATTTCTTAATCTCATGTAGGACAAATGGTCAAATTATGACTATGGGAATAGGGAATGAAGCAGGATTTTTCAGTTTTGTAAGACATATCATATAATAGAGATTTCAGCTGATCACTCTGTAGTGGTTGAGGGTGAGGAGGAAACTATTGCATACTTGAGCCTCTTCCCATCAAAACCTGATAGATATTCATCATGTCTGGGCTAGAGAGCAGAATAAATTCCCCCACGATTCAGATGGAAACAGTTAGACACCCACTACTGAACCTGGACTATCACAAGTTCATAGGCCCAGAAGAGATCTCTCTCAGGGTGTTGAAGAAGCTGGAAGACATGATTGCCAAGCCAACTTCCATCACCTATCAATGGTTCTGATCAATGAAAAAGATCCCAGATGACTGACTGCATGCTAATGTGATGCCCATCTGTAAGAGCTGTCATAAGGAGGGGCTGGAGAACTACAGGCCTGTCAGCCTGACCTTGGTGCCAGGGAACATTATGGAACTTATGGAGCACTTATCTTGAGTGAGATCACATGTCATATGTAAAACAGCTGGAGGATTGAGCCTAGCCAGCATGGGGTCATGAAAAGCAGATCCTTCCTGATCAACCTGATCTCTGTCTATAACCAGAAGCCATGCTTGGTGGATGAGGGAAAGGTAGTTGGTGTAGTCTACTTAGTCTTCAGAAAAGCCTTTAACTGTTTCTCACAGTATTATCCTCAGAAACTGGCAGCCCATGGCTGGGAGAAGTATATTCTTTGATGGGTAAAGAGCTGGCTGAATGGCCCGGCTCACAGGGTGGTGGCAAATGGAGTTAAATCCAGTTGGCATCCAGTCATAAGAAGTATTCCCTAGGGATCAGTACTGGGGACAGCCCTGTTCAGTATCTTTATTGATGATCTGGATGGGGAGATTGAGTGCACCCTCAGTAAGTAAGCAGATTACACTAAGTTGGGAGAAAGTGTCAATCTGGGAATATGAAAGCCATTAAAAGATATCTGGAAATGTTAAATCGATGGTCTGAGGACAATGGGATGAAGTTCAACAAGATCAAGTGTTTTGATCACAACAACCCCATGCAACTCTACAGATTTGTGGCACAGTAGCTAGAAAGCTATGCAAAGGAAACGGATCTGAGCATGTTGGTCTACACTTGGCTGAAAATGAGCCAGCAGTATGCCCAAATGTCCAAGAATTTCAATGGCATCCTGGCTTGTATCAGAAATAATGTAGTCAGCAGGACCAGAGTGATGATTTTCTCCTGTAGTCTGGTGTGGTAAGCCTGCATCTTGAGTTCTGTATTCTCTACAAGAAAGACATTAAGGACTGTGAGCATCTCCAGAGAAAGGCAAATAAGATGGTGAAGATTCTGGAGCTCAAGTCTCATGGGAAGATACTGAGGGAATTGGGTTTTGTTTGGAGGAGGCTCAGGGGAGGCCTCATAGGTCTCTAGTACTTCCTGAAAGACACTGTAGTGAGATGGGTATTGGCCTCCTCTCCAAGGTAACTAATGATGGAATTAGAAGGAATAGCCCCAAGTTGTACCAAGCGTGGTTCTGACTGGATATTAATTAGGAAGAATTTCTTCACAGAAAGAGTGGTCAGACATTGGAATAGGCTGCACGGGGAAGTGGTAGAACACCCTGGAGGTGTTCAAGAAACATGTAGATGTATATACGAACATTCTTTAGTGGGCAACATTAGCAGTAAATGGAGAGTTGGACTAGACGATTTTAGAAGTCTTTTCCAATCTTAATGATTCTGAGTCTCTGATTCTATGATCTACTTTTCTTCTTTGTGATTTGAAGAAAGTTAGCAACAATATTAATTCAACATTAGGGCCTGTGGGTAGCAACCAGTTCTTGATATCATTATGCTTTGCTCTGGGGAACTTCCTTTAGATGCTTACAATGGTAGTGATTATGATCATTAAGCCTGGGTTAGCCTGTGGAAGGAATGGAGTGACTGTTGTAGATATGTCATCAGCAAGAAAGTTCTGCATAATATGGAAGTTTGTGGTGGGAAAATTTCAACCAAAAAGAGCCCTGGGAGAGATTCTGACAAATCTAAAGGAAACTATCAAACCACAATGCACTGCCAGTCATTGCATAAGAAAGGGGAAAGTTCTACATTTCACTAGTGAGTGTCAGAAATGGGAACTGACTGAAACAGAGAAAGGATTTACTCAATTTCCTCATTTACTTGTTAATAATTCACTAGCTGTGACAGTGGCAATTAAGCACCAGACTAGATTTTTCTGTCCTTTCATCTTTCGGCCTGGAATGATAGACTTTGTCTAATCCATTCCTAGAGATCTTCTGTCTAAGCTTCATTTTTCTTTCTCCCTTCTATTCACTGCAGTTCTATTCCCACTTTCAATTACATTCAATTCTTCACAGCTACTTTTCCCAGTGACACACTATTATAGCTGTACTATTTTCCAGTGTGATCCTCCTAAAGCCCTCCTGAAATCATCACCTACTTTGTTGCAGTAAACATATTCCTTACTCCTTTATACTCTATTTGGCTTTTGACCTTCCCATATCTCTCTGGCTAGCTTATGCGTAAGATTCATCTTCTCCATGCCACTATACACACCAGAAATCACATTCTATATTTCCCCCTCTTCACATTACTTGTCTTCCTTAACATATTGCTTCCTGGAATCCCTTCTCATCAGCTTAACAGAGTGCTGTTTTATTAACCCGTCTTTTGAAGGAGAGGTTGTTCTTCTGAGTCTGCACACAGAGATGACATTCATTTCACCTTTTCTTTGCAAAGTTAAAAGAGGGCATCATATAGTAATAAGGAGATGTATTACAAATGCAATGCATTTGCTGTATCCATGTAATGGGTTCTGCAGATCTTATGTGATGATCAGTTTTTAACTGTTAGCTCACAAGCAGTGAATTTAGCCATATATACAGTACTATTTGTATAACAAAAAATAACTTGGGGGATACAGAGAAGAACTTGAGGATGGACTAAAACTGAGCACAAGCAGACAATACGCATTTGTAGCTTATACAAATAATTATATAATGGACTGCATCAAGAGAAGTATGGCTAACATGAAGGATGTGATTATCCCTCTCTACTCCTCTCTTGTGATAGCCTACATGCAATGCATACTTTTAATATTCATCTCTGGTGTCCTCAGCACAAGAAGAACATGGAGAAGTTGGAGGTAGTTCAGCTACCCTCAAAGACGATCAGCACCTCTCTTATGAAGAGACACTGAGAGAGCTGGGGTTGGTGAGCCTGGAGAAAAAAAGGTTCCAGGAAAATCGAATTGTAGCCTACCATTACTTAAAGAAGTCTACAGGAAAGCCAGAGAGGAACTCTTTATCACGGTATGTAACAATAAGACATGAAGTAATGGTTTCAAACTAAAAAAAGGCTAAATAAAGAACAGATATTAGGAAGAAATTCTTTACTCAGAAAGTGGTGAGGCACAAGAAAAGGCTGCCCAGAGAAGCTGCAGATACCCCACCCATAAAGCTGCTCAAGGCCAGGTTTTATGGAGCTTTGAACAACTTGGTCTAGTGCTTGGAAACACTGCTGGTATAAGAACTAGATGATCTTTAAAATTCATTCCAACCCAAACTATTCTGTGATTCCATGATTCTATGAATCCATGATAATATGATTTTCTTAGAGGAGGTCAGTGAAGAATATTGGTTTAAAATTTTAGTAGCACCATTAAAAGAAGGGAAATTTTCAAGTGTGCAAAATATCTCTGAGAATTTCTGTGAAATTCTGAAATAATACTTAGCTTTCTTTCACACCATTTATTTTGTTTTCTTACATGCAGATGTGAAAGATAATTTAAACTCTACTGTACTATTTCTGTATTTCTTATAATCAGAAATACAAGCAACATCTGATTCTTCTCTTGGTTGATCACACAAGAAAGCACCTCAGGTGGAAAAGATCATGCTAGCACCAGTGACACAGATATATATTTATTTCTAATAGCAAATAATTTGACACTAGAATTTCCTCTACTGGTGGAGAAAAAATAATGCTGACTTTCTCCTAATTTAAGTGAAACTGGACAGTAACAGGTTCAGGAATTGTCTATTCTAATTTTCCAGGACAGGATCTTCCTGTCTGGGTATTTATACAACAACTAGCACTATGGTATCTAACTCCTCTATTGATTTATTAAAGTGCACTCATAAAGCTCTCTGCATTTTTTTCCTTGCTCTGTTATTTTATGTGGTGTTATTGTGGGAAAGCAAGGTCAATGAAAGAATGTTTTACATTTTGTTCTGAAAGTGCTGAGGCTTACAGTCATTTTGATATGTTCCAGAAGCAAATATCACAACATGAAGCAGTAGCCAAGAAACCTCTGTCTCCTGCTTCCATGAGTTTTGTTGTAGATGTTGTCTGTGAGGAACAAAGATCCTCTGTATGATATTTCCAATAATTCAGGTTCATTGAACTGGGATTTTTGGAAATTGTGAAGAAAATTTTTAAATTTGTTTTAGAAGTCATCAAAGCTGGCTCAAATTTGCTTTGCTATTAGCAGTTACTTGCTCTTCAGGTAGACCTGTGGTCTCCATCAGATGGAGGGTATGTTTTGTTTATATTATAAATTTGGCAATTGCTTGCCTATTCACATTTCAATAGAGTTACCAGTGCCAGGAGGTAAGGGAGTGGATAAGCAGATGTGTCCAGTATGCACCAGTACAGGTTGGGGATTGACCTGCTGGAGAGGAGCTCTGCAGAGAGGGACCTGGGTGTCCTGGTGGACGACAGGTTGGCCATGAGCCAACAGTGTGCCCTTGTGGCCAAAAAGGCCAATGGCATTCTGGGGTGCATTAAAAAGAGCGTGGCTAGCAGGTCGAGGAAGGTGATCCTCCCCCTTTACTCTGCCCTGGTAAGGCTTCATCTGAAGTACTGTGTCCAGTTCTGGGCTCCCCAGTACAGAAAAGACAGGGATCTCTTGGAAAGAGTCCAGCGGAGAGCCACAAAGATGGTGAAGGGCCTGGAGCATCTCCCCTATGAAGAAAGGCTAAGTGAACTGGGTCTGTNCACAGGAAGTTCCGCACCAATGTGCGCAAGAACTTCTTTACGGTGAGGGTGACGGAGCACTGGAACAGGCTGCCCAGGGAGGTTGTGGAGTCTCCTTCTCTGGAGATATTCAAGACCCACTGGACGCCTACCTGTGCGACCTGGTGTAGGGAACCTGCTTTGGCAGGGGGGTTGGACTCGATGATCTCTGGAGGTCCCTTCCAACCCCTACGATTCTGTGATTCTGTGATTCTGTGTCATTCTTTGAAGATACAGCCAGAACTCACAAGGTGAAGTGCAACATTACCTTGATTGAGTTTGAGACACACACTCTGAGTGCTCACAGTGTGCATGTGGAGTCTGAGGAAGCACCTTCTCTTCAGATATGTGAATACATGTAATTGTAGAAGATTTTTGAGGTTCACACATGGTCAAGATTAAACAGTACTAAATTCCCTTTGACATGTGAGGCTGTTTTGAGCAGCAGCAGCAGAACTAGGTTATACTATTTCCCAGAAAAGTGCATTCTTAACGAAAAAAATAAACTTCTGACATTGAAAATCCATATAAATATTTGGACATTTAAAATATATATATAAAAACAAATAATAAAAAAAGAAAAGTGGCATCTGTGAAAAACAATATATTGTAAATGAAAACTTTTATAAGAAAAGATATACCAATGATTTTTTTTTTTTTTTTTTTTGAATTAATATACATTAAGTCAGCCAGTACTTTGTTCATCACTGTGCTGCTCTGATGCTAGAACAAACATAAAAGTAATCAAACCCAGGTCTCTTTCTGTCTTTTTCTTTTCCATTCCAACCAACACATTTTAATTCAGTCCATATGAATGAAGTTCAACCATTAATTTTATATAACCTGATCTATGCCACGGAATAAATAATACAGTATCAGTTGCCAAATTAGAATGGTCTAACTGAAATAGATATGTGCATTTAGTGAAGCCAAGGCATAATTTTCTTAAATCAATATTAGTACTCCAGCCAACATATGTGATTTTAAGCCCAAAGTACATTTGTATATGGGATTTTATAATGTAAATGGATATAGATTTTTCCAAACCGTTGTGTACTCAGTAAAACCCATCAGCTGACATAGCACTGCTTAATGTTATTTTTCCTCTTTTTGTTTTCACATTTAATGAATTTCTTCCAAAACTTGCTAGGTTTGATTTGTTTCTGGCAGAAACATATTAAAAAGCAGAATTTTTCACTGTGATTCCTAGTTCACTGTTCCATTCCTCACTTTCAGGCCAATGTTATAACTAGATCTGGACAGAAAGACAAATTTCCAGTAAATATCTACAATTATTTTGCAATCCTCTCCATGTTTGTGCATTCTAAAGTAAGCATGGAATCAGACCAAAAAAAGGAATAGTTCTTTGTAAGGAAGCTTGGAGACAAATCTACCTGATCTGAACAAAGCAGGAGAACTTATTTTCAGCAGTGATGTGCATAAACAAATATGTCTTTACTTCCCTTGAATTCACTACTCCAGAATAGTATTTTTATTATTTCCCCGTTCAGCTTCTGAAAACAGAGTTCTATTATTTCATTCCTTACAAATTCTGACACTGAGGAAATAAAAAAAAATTAGGTACAACTTTTTTGGTATAATTAATCAAGACAAAAAAATTGTATCTGATAGTCTTTTGAAGGAGGATTTCACTAACAGCAGTGCATGTTACTGCATAGGAAAAGTTATTCCTAGCCCTAGATCTTCATGTTTTGCTTATGTTTTGCTTATGTCACAATATACATCCTACATGTGGAAGCGTTACCTGTCTGTACAATATAATCAGGCAATTTACACTTGAATAGACCTTCTGAGTTTTTTCTTCCTGGAAGCATCACACAGGGCTACAATAAACACAAGAGACCGACCACCAAAATCTTGGGCTGTTTGCACTGCAGAACCTTCTGCAAAAATTCAGTCAAGTTAAATATGGATCCTCTCATGATTCTGAACAGCTTTGCCTCATCCCTCCAGTTTTGATATTACAGCAAAGGTGGTTTATGGCTAAAAGAATATCTCATCCAGCAGAGCATAAAAAAACATATTTCAGGTATTAAACAATACTACACATTTCACTTTATTTTGAATGTTTAGGAAATTTTGCTTCTAGATTGTAAAACCTGCTAATATTTCTTATAAATCACATTTCAAAAGAATGCTGAAAGAAATATTTAACTTCATTTTTAACATAATAAATTAAAAATCTTTTGTAGAGTTTAAAATTATGCAGCTGCCAGATGAGTTGTTCCCTGTCCTGTCACTGGGTACTGTTGAAAAGAGCCTGTCCCATAAACTTGACACCCACTCTTCAGATACTCATAAGAATTGATACAATCCCCTCTCATCCTTCTCTTCTCCAAACAACAGCTCCAGATTACTCACACTTTTTTTCATAAGGGAACTGCACCAGGCCCCTAATCAGTTTTGTAGCCATTTGGTGGACTCTCTTCAGTAGTTCCCTACATTTCTTTAACTGGGGAGACCAGAACTGAACACAGTACTCCAGATACGGCCTCACTAGGGCAGAGTAGAGGTGGAAGATCACCTTTCGTTACCTTCTGACCATATTTTAAGGTACCCCAAAATATAATTGGCATTCTTGGCCAAAAGGACAAACTGCTAGCCTATAGCCAACCTGTTTTTCACCAGGACATCTAGGTAATCCTCCACATCACTCCCTTCCAGCAGGTCTGCCCATCTGCCCCTAACCTGTACTAAATAATGTGGTGGTTGTTCCTTCCTGGCTGTATGAGTTATCCAGTTCCCAATACACCTCACTGTCTGCTCACCTATCCCATGCTTCTTACCTAAAAGAATGTTATTGGAAAGTGTCAAAAGTTTTGCTGAAGTCAAGATAAAAAAACATCATCTGCTCTCCCATCATCTACACAGGCAGACATGACATCATAGAAGGCTGCCAGATTGGTTAAGCATAGTTTCTACTTGGTGACTCTGTGTTGACTACTCATGATTACCTGTTCCTTGGAGGTTGTATCTAGAATAAGTTATAACATCACCTTCCCAGGAATGGATATGAGGCTTCCCATTTCCTTCTTATCCTGGTTGAAGACTAGAGTGACACTGGCTTTTCTCTAATCTTCAAGCACTTCTTCCATTCTCCACAACCTTTCAGAGATGATAGGGAGTGTTTTAGCAATCAGTTTAGCAGTCAGTGCCAGCTCCCTCAGCACTCATGGGTGCATCCCATTAGGGCCCATGGATTTGTAGGCGTGGGAATATCTGGATGAACTTTGACCTATTCCTCGTCTTCCAAGGTGCTTGAATTTAACCATCTTTTCCCAGTCTTTCTTACCTTTCAATGCTCTAACGAATGGGATGCTTCCAAGCAGATCCTTGAGAAGGTCAGAATTGTCTCTCCTGAAGTCCAGTGTTACAATGTTGCTTACTGCCTTGTTTCATCTACACAAGACCCTGAACTCCACTATGTCAAGTTTTCTGCATCCACTAGTCCTTCCTTGTTTGTAAGAACAAGATCCAGCAGCAAATCTCACCTTGTTAGCTCCTCCATCACTTGTGTCAGAAAGATATTTTCAATACCTGCTGGACTATGTATGCCTGGTAATGTTGTTTTTTCAGCAAATATCATGGTCATTGACACTCCCATACAAACCAGTTCCTCTGATCCTGAGGCTATTTTCCGCTGTCTGTAGAAGTTCTCATCAACTTCCTTCTCCTGATCTGGTAGCCTGTAGTAAACACCCACAGTAGTGTCATCTGTATCCTTCTGCCCCTTAATTCTCAACCATAAGCTCTCCCTTTGTTCATCATTCATCCCTAAACAGAGCTCAATACATTCTGATTGTTCTCTCACATGAAGAACAGCTATAGTACCTCACCTTGCTGGCCTGTCTTTCCAAAAACAAACAAACAAACAAACAAACAAACAACAGCAACAACAACAACAACAAAAAAAACCATAGCCATCCATGACAGCATTCCACACATGAGAAATCACAACGCCTCTGTGGTTGTGATGAGAACATGGCCCTTTGACTGCATATATATCTCTAATTCTTCCTGTTCATTTCCCATGCCAGTCTGTTGGTATGCAGGCACTTCAGGGAAGCAAAAGAGCAGTGGATACAGGTTTCCCTAGAGGGATACAAGAGGATTCCCCATAACTATGCACACCATCGAGTTGACTGGCCTTCTGGTTCATGTAACAGAATGCAGCTAAGGAACATTTGACACTCTTTTGATTCATCTGGCTTTTAGTTCTCTCAAATTCTTTAGTTTTCAGAAAATAACAGATTTCTTAACTGTTCTTACTCAATATTGCAAGACTGATGCTACTGGGACTATGTTAGTATGCATCACATGAGAATCTGGCCTCAAATTAGCTATTGATGACAGGAGGGCAAGCAGTAATAGGACAAACTTACATTAAAGGACATTTTTTTCTTATGAAATCAGTTAACAGTCATGAAAACCCCTTGAAATTAATAGAAACTAATTGAAAGTAATGGAGAATTACCTGAAAATGTAGCACAAGTAGATAGAATTAATTGAAGATAATTGATAGTGACTGGAATTAATAAAAAGTGGAAACAAATTGGGCTTAATTGAAATTTATTGAAATTGAATTAAACTCAATAACTCAAAACCTATTAAATTTAATAGAATCTAATTGGTATTAATTTTATGCAATGTTTAATAGTAATATAACCTTCTTAAAAGGAATTTTTATGAGATATTTTATTTGTAAAACCCTATTTTTTTTATAACAGTAAAAATATGTTTTAAAAAAAAAAATAACCAGAGTATAGAAACTGTAAGCTCCATTTCAAATAGCTAAGTAAGTGGCATATGATACTTATAACAAAAGTTCTTTCCAGGGTTTAGTAAGATGCCTTGTGGATTTCATGTTGTGGTTGAAACTCTTAATAGAGTTTAATGTGAACATTCTACTTGTTAAGATGTTGAATTTGATTTGGTATATAAACCCATGACCAATTATTGAAGTCAGAATCTTTATCTCCAGCTATATAGTGTTTTTCTGTCTTTTTTTTTTTTTTTTTTAATCCCATGAAATTCCTGTAGATTTAATTCTGTTGTATCACTAGTGTATCTATTTTCACNTATTTTTTTTTTTTTTTTTTTTTTTTTTTTTTTAATCCCATGAAATTCCTGTAGATTTAATTCTGTTGTATCACTAGTGTATCTATTTTCACCTCCCTCAACTTTGTCAGTTGAGATGGCTAAATACTTTCATGCTTAAGCTCATTAATGGATGTATTCAACTCAGTGATTTAATTATGCTTCCTATGGTTGCCTTTTTGTAGTAACTTGCAGGAAGCTGAAAAATAAAGTGAGTATTTTACTCCACAGATGATGTGGTCCCCTTATTTCAAGAATGTGGAAGACAAGGACTTTACAGAAGAAAGCTATAGAAGAAAATAAGTTTTAATATTTTTTGTACTCAAAAGAAACAATCTATGGTATATTTACAGGACAGGAAATTATGTTCTCGTAATGGCAAAACAGAGCATAACTTTGGATAAATACAAGCTTTAACTTTCAATTTTGTACTTCTTTTGAACATGGATATACTGTTTGATGAAAATATCAGAGAGGTTAGATTTTGGAAAAATTCAAGTAAATAACTATAAATGGTCACTGTCAATAGCTATGAATGCTTAATTAAATGGCTGCAACTATTAGTAGTGCAAAACAAGCTTGCTTTTACTACTTACCTATGAGCAAAATTCTATTGTTTGTACACATATAACAATTTCCTGGAAAAAAAAAGGGCAAAAGTAACACAACGGAAATGTTCTACTTTATGCTCCATTCTTACTGAGAGTTACACAACTAATGAGGTTCAAACCTACTTTTAGGAGTCAGCTAAGTTGGGATTCAGTTTATAAATACGATACAGGTTAGGAGACTGAATATGAATTTGTGTACCATTATTTGGAAATGATCATCTTGTACTCTTCTCTGCTGTAGTCATTGGAAGTCTAGTTACTGTAGTTGATGGCTTTTAGAGTTGTTCACTTGACTGAGTACAGATGTCTATTTCAGATCACATTGATTAGATCTCTAAACTACATGGAACACTTTGGAACTCGATTCTATCTTCCACTATAACGGCTATAAGCATTCAAAATGCCTCTGGGATCCAACTGACAGACATTACACAGGATCTATAAGAGACTATGATCAATAGTAGATCACAAATCACACTCTAAAACAGCTCAGAGGGCACTTGATACTTTAGTTGAAGCTATTGCATTGTAACCTTGACAATATCAGAAGTTTAAATGTCTAGGTTGTATTCATAAACCTATGTGCTGTTATTTGAATTTATCTACCTTATCTAACAAGCTGAATTCTTCCTCTAGTTGGACTTCAAAGTTAAAATGAGAATAGAGGAGACTCTATGTATTCCATAAATGGTTTGTACTTTGCAATCATTGTCCTGGTTGGGATGGAGATAATTTTTTCTCATAGTGCTTAGTATGATGCTGTGCTTTGGCTTTAGGAGAAGAACGATGTCGATAATACACTGATTTTTAGTTGCTGAGCAGTGCTATACAGAGCCAAGGATATTTCTGTTTCTGAGTTTTTCGTACTGTCCTGCCACTGAGGTGGGCTGAAAGGACACAGAACCAGTACAGCTGACCTAGATTGACCAAATGGGTGTTCCATACCATACAACATCTTGTGAATAAAGGTTTAAAGTGGTGGAGAGTTGGCTGGATGCACAGCTGCTTGTGCAGGACTAGCTGTGCATTAGTCAGCGAGTGGTGAGTAATTGCTTGTGTATTGCTTGTTCTTGCATATATATATACGTTGCTGTGGTACTTGTAACTGGCAGTTTACATCTCTGATGCCACCCAGGAACTAGGCAGAGATGCCTGTAAGTTTCCTGAAGTAGAAATAGTTCTAGTACTACTTGTCAGGGAAGTTCTGATGGGAAACAAAACACACTGTGAGGCTCTGGAGAGAGCAGTGAAATGCGCCTCAGGAGTGAAATGTGAAACTGAAATCCATCTATTCCCATTTGTCATTGTGAGTGAGTTAATGGCCTGCTCTATCTGATGCACTGTAGCAGACAAGCCTCTTTGATTTACTGATTATCTGGGTGATTTCAAACCACATATACTGCTAGGTAACACTATGGATTCTCTCTCCCCCTCCCAGTCTATTTATCCACTTCTGCCTTCCTACTGAGACATGATTTCATTTGATTAACTACTTGAGTTTAATTGCAAAATGGAAACAGAGACTTAAGACACATACTCCATTTCAGCTGAGAGAATACAACAAGGAACTTCTGGTGAGAGTTAATTTCTATGTTGTCTGCTTTCTACTTCAGCTAAAAACATGTAGGATGCCAGAACAATAGGACAAAAAAGAATCCTCAGAGGATTTAATTCAGTTTGGACAACTATTGTAGTGCTTCCCACACTACAACCTGTGACTGCTGTCCCTTATCTTTTTCCTCTGGAAAGAAAATCATCACTCTCATAATGTCCATCACAAGGCTGATCTCTCTCAGACCCTTTCTCTGTTTTCCCTTCTCTAAAACAAACAAGCCCAGTACTAAGCTTCTTTTTTGCAGATCATGTAATTCAGGACCATTGACTATCTTGATCATACTCCATTAAACCTGCTCTAACTTTTCACCATCTGAGGAATCCCAAACTGCTCATAATACTTGAGATGTTGATAAACTTAGTCACAGACTTTAAGGGACTAGGAAGAAAAAGAGAGAAAAAGAATTCTTAAAAATAAAAGAACAGGGGATAATAGAAGAGACCTCTGAATATAACAGATGCCAGAAAACAGTCTAAATTGATTTTACTCAAAATTAAGTAAATCAGATATAAATATCTTTGCTAAATGCTGATGGTAGAGCAATTTCTTTCCTCCATGCTTTATGGGGAAAGAAAATATATAAATTAAAACAGTAGCAACTTTATTAAATGTTCTTGATTCCAGTCACAGATCTATAAAAACATTTCAGAGGAGGGGGAAACATTAAAATAAGGACCATGCAAGTGCTAAATCACCTAGAAATATGCATTCAAATAGCTTTCTGAGTTATACAAGCATGCTAGAATTTTAATACATTTCTCAGTCCAGTCTGATTTTTTACAAAAAAACAGTTTTGATTGTCCAAGGAGATTTCTGAGGAGATGGGTTAACTCCTGCAAAGAGCTCTGCTCATTTGAAATCACTGTTTAGATATTCTGAACTGTCATGTCATATCCTAGCATGAAAGTACACTTTTGCCCTTTCTTATAAATCTTGGATTTCATTATAACACAGCTCGGTGTTAGTCAGTTTCAGCTTTTTCCTCCTCCTTTTTCTTCTTTTAATTGCATTTATTTATTTATATCGTGATAATAATATCCTTGGGGGTATTGTATAGGCAAGACACGTATCTTGGACTCCCACTTTTCCCAGGAGTGCAATTGCCTTGCAGTAATTATAAGATGTCGTATGTTATTATTAAGGTGCCTTATTGCTCAAGCACATCAGGGATATCTGATAATGTAATTACTTCACCTTATAAAACTATCATAAATCATACATAGGAGATTTTTTTTTTTTTTTTTTCCTTTTTTCCACTGTAAAGCTGGTTGAAGAATTATTACATTGCATGGAAAGGAACAGACCTGTTATGGCTAGTGTCATGTTCCCTAAGCTTATGGTAGGAAATGAGAGTATTAAAATAAAATATTTAACATAAGTGATTAAACAAAATGGATTCAGAAAGCATGGCTCGTTATTAAAGGTTTAGAAGAACAGGTTATCATCTGAGAGTGCTGCGTATTTCTGTCTTCTGAGGCATGAATAACAACTTCAGATTTGCTGCTGCTTCTTTTTATTTTCTTGCCTTTCCTTTCTTCTTTCCTTCCAGCTTCCCCAAGTGCAGTAAAATTGTTATAAAAGCAAATCAATAAGCACTTGAAACATTGGCCATTGTACAAAGAATTGTGCTTCTATTGGTCATCACTTTAATAACATCTAATGATTATTTCTCCTTCTTTCAGCCTCTAAGGTTTCCTGGCACTTTATTGATTTACAGCTTGTGACAGAGTTCTGATTATAATTAAAAATCATCAATGGGCAAACAGAAAGCAATTCTACTTAGCAATAAACTGAATGGGTAATCACTAGGTCAGATGGTGAAACCACAAAATATTTCTAATAGTACTAGGTGAAGAATAATTGCAAGTTGCTTGATGAATTCCAATTCAGTAGGGCTTTACTGAATTTTAGACAAAGGCTTTTGTGCTCCTACAAAATAACCAGGGCTACTGGTCTAAAACAAGCCCTTTCACACTTAGGGTTCCTATTTACCTCAGTGAGAGGTAAATCTCACTGAGATTTTTGGCCTGAAGGTGGCAACACACTCCTCGAGGATTCATTCGAGGAATCCAAGGGATCCAATCCTTCATATTATTAGATCTAATAACACGAAGAACAAGTCCATAAAACAAGATAAAGAGTGGCAGTTTCTGATAGCAGACAAGTTTCTGGTGGCATAACAAAGATTACTTTCTTTGACATCAGCTCAACATTCACGTAGTGGCTGTATATAATTGTTCACATTATAGAAAAAGAATTTTATTTCCTGAGGTAGCAGTATAAACCTTCAATGGATCTAAGGTCTAGTTATGTAGAAGTAGGAAGAAAGATTACACGGTTGCATTTGATAGTCTTTGGATTTGGCACATAAACATCTTCAGGTGGGCTCTGACAAAGTTCAGCTTCAAATTTCATTGATGAGGTTAACCAACATTACTCCATTAAAAACAAAAATAAAAGCAAAAACAACAAAAAAGGAAACACCCCAGTTTAAGGAGAAGGACTGCTGATGAACAGTCTAGAGACCTGAACTATTTTTCTTGTATCTTCTGCCTTATGATCTTACATCTTCTTCTTCTCCGTTAACAATATCCATTGTAAGTAATTTAAGAAGATAAATTCTGGACATCCTAATGTATAATAAAACTTTTATACCAAAGAGTTACTTTTCTTTCGAACATTTCAGAGGCTGAATTTTTTGAGTTGAAAGATGCAAATATTTTCTGTCCCTTCATTCAGAGCTTCACACCATCTGATTTATGTGATGCACTGAGGAATGCTAAAGGGCTTCAGGTTTGTTGTAATATGCTGAAAAACCCCTATGTTCCTCCTGGTCATTATAGTTTCACTATTCTCAGTTGTGAAACAAACATGAAAGAAAATGATGCTTTTAATTTTATGACCTGACTTTGGTCCCGTATGTCCTAAATAGTTTGGAGGATGTACTAGGCAGTTCTGGAGAGTCATGCTGAGTATGTATTATTTTTCACAATATATATGCAGCTACTCTGGGAAATCAGGTTGAGTGCATTCATCTGAATCACTCTTCAAACCAGCAACTTTCCGTAAACATAAAGTTCGTGTTTCAGGTTAGAGCTGCAAAAAGCAATTTCTTAAAAGGTAGGACGGTTGTATTTTATTTCGAGGGAGGACAAAACATAGAGTTCAGGATGAGTCTGAAAATAACTTTGTGAATTATTTACTTTGCCATTTTCAGGTACATAAAAAGAAGTCAGTAGCCTGCTTAATTTTAGGTTACTCCATTCTCACTGTTTACTACATGTTGGCTGAAATCAATGGTCTGATATCCCCTATGTTTTCAAAATGCATTCATTCTACACTTGATATCCTCCTCATTAGGAATGCAACAGACTTAACCGAGAGTTAACTCATACAGACTCCCTGATCTTTCAGTCTCAGCATGTTGGAATCATTACAAGTTTTACATTATAACAATAATAATAAAATAAATCAATTGGTAGATATGCCCCTGCAAGGTGCAGCTTCTTGACAGGATGCCTAGATGACCTTTTCCATTGTTATTTGCACATATGAAAATGCAATCATTTTCTGTTTTCTCTTGTTTTGCACAATCAGATGATTATCTTTTTTCTTTTCTAGATTGCTTAACACAATTAGGTAACAAAGAACACTGAATTTCTTTGCTATTGTATCACTTTGGAAGTGCTTCACTAATGGATTTTTTGTTCTGGTAACTGGCATATGTGCACATATGTGTGTATCTCAGCTTGAAATCTGCCTTCAGGGGGACTCCTCTTTGTCCAGGCAAGAGGTAGAAGGAGCAACATGAGAGTGCTTCCTCTCAAATAGTTGCTGCACTCTGCTGGTCAACTTTGGCATGCCACATAAATCTTGCATTTTCTCTGGATGGTGTGGCATAAAGGAGTGTGTGCAAAGGCACAGGTGGTATAGGGAAAGAGCTTTGGCTCTTCCTTGCGTATATTATCAGGAATCTGTAGTAATTTTTATTTTTATTTTTTTGTTGTTGTTATTGTTATGACAGCTGCAGATTCAGTTAGGAAGGCAGGTGCTCAGAGACCCATGAAAAGAGAAAGGTTACTCCAATAAGCAATTATTCAGGCGGAGTAATGTGGCTATATCTACTGAGAATGTGGTTACCAACTTCTCTCTCTCTCTCTCTCTCTCTCTTTCTCTCTCTCACCCCACCTTCCCCTTCTCTC
>QGNR01000071.1:3105201-3116329 GCA_003435085.1 Syrmaticus mikado
GAAAAAAAAAAAAAAAAAAAAAAAAAGAAAAGAAATGTTGAGATTCTCAGATACTTTTTTATTTGTCTAGACTAGAGTCTCTGCAGTCATAAATCTGAATATTTTAAAGATCTAATGTGGTGCTTTGGCTAAATACAAATATCAAAGCTCTTTTGAAAAATAATTGATATGACAAAAGAAATGTAGCTGGAGATGAATAGAGTAGAAACAAGCCAATCCAAAGTTTCCATAAATATTATTCAAATTTTTCATGGTGGAATGTTGGACTTGCTAGCACATTTGTATATATATATTTTTAGCTATATTTATTTTTTATTTCACTGAAAGTTGTTTAAATCAGTTTCGTTGAAATAATGTCAGGATTAAAATGACTGTGTAACTCTTTTGAAATGACAAAATATTGTTAGTATTGTAACAGTCCTAGGAAATTAGCTGTCTTCTAAAGACAAGGTACCAAAGAATAAAACATGTGGAATGTGATCGTGTTACTCAACTTGGTGGGCCTGAGGTTAACACACACATGGATGCTTCACTCAGTCTGCAAACAGTGATTCCTCATAAATCATTTTTAAAAATAGACTGACTGTAACAGTTCATAAATTCAAGGCAAATATCTATTTCTGTAAGGCTCAAGCAGACAGACAATGTTAGGGATTCAAACATGTCACCACCACATGCAGTAGTGAATGTGTTAGCATTTTAACAAATTGAGCCACTTCACTAGCCTATTTATCAGTTCAAGCTATTTAGAAATGTTGCGACCATATGTTGTCCATTGAAATGAATGCTAAACACTGCATTTGTAAATGGTAATTTATGACTCATAAACATCTCTGCTATTAGAGTCATTCTGCGACTGTGAATGGAATTGATAGCAGTTTGTGCACTTCATGTTTTGTTTTTTCACTCCCCTCGTTTTAAGGATATTGTTGATATTAAAACTCTAGTGCCTCATAGAGGATGCTATTTAAAAGGCTGTCTGTATCAGAAAGAGGTAAATTGTTAAAAAAACAAAACAAAACAAAAAAAAACAAAAAAAAAAACAGGTTTTGGAGTATATGAAGTGTTCAAAGAGTTTTCAGTGCTGATAAGAAATGTTTTAAACATGAATAAATTTAAAAATAACCTCATTTTCCTTTATCCTCCTCCTCCTCCTACCAAAGTCATTTTTACCTTGACACTGAACAGTCAAGCCAGCAGTCACAAGTTTTTATGCCCTTCTAATGTCAAAATGCAAAATGTCAAACAGATTTGCCTGAACAGTTTTGTTTCTTAGCTCTCAATTGCATTTTAGTCCAATTCATGACTGAATCTTACAAAAAAATGTTACCTTTGATGTTTACCTGTTAATACTGAGGTCTTGTTGAAAAGCCTGCAATTATCTGAAAGGATTACTTTTAATATATATAATCTGATTGCAAGTTTCAAGTGACTTCTAGAACTAAATTTTCAAAGAGTGCCTTTGGAGAATCTCTTAAGTTGTGTATGCATCTAAAATTCCCTACTATGGAAAAGACAGGTCACTTAATCCTATCTATGCACATAGGCATGCACATGGACATGATCTCTATAAAGAGGGGACTAAAGGAAGAGCTGTATGAGTTAATTTAGAACAGATACTTTTTTAAGTAGCTCAGATTATGTAGGTAGAATTTTGACTGTAGCTCTTTCATTCATTTAGTGAATCTGCACAAATGCCCAAAGAACCTTCCAAAGAAACAGATCTGTGTCCAGAAAAGACAAAATGTCTCAAAATATATCATCAGTTTGCAAACATAAATCTGATATATATGAACACAGAAACACAGCTGACTCCTCATTTCAGAAATTTTCCCCAAATTTATGTGAGATTTCTATAAAGTTGCCTATTACCTAAACTGAAGAAATTGGTATTGTCACTAAGCATTTTTGTGGAATCTCTGATACAGACATACTGCACTGCATTGGTGCAAACTGTTCTGGTCTCCTGGTGAAAAACATGTTGTGCACATCCCCCATTCATCATGAAATTTTGCCTCTGATCAAGTGTTATGAGTTCAAAGCATTAACAAAAACTGTTCAAAGGTTTACATACACAAAAATTCACAAAAAATGAACTACCTGTGCAAATCTTCATTTTATTTTTGATTGGTTAGTGGCAGGGAGATTTACAATGGAGAACAATAGATTTAACAGTTGCATTATTTTTCATAGAATCATAGAATCATTAAGGTTGGAAAATACCATCATCTAGTTCAACAATCACCAAACAATTCATCAATACATCACCACCATGCCCAATAAGCCATGTTTCTCAGTGCTATGTTTACCCTTTCTTGAAAAACTCCAAAGAGAGTGACTGCACCGCCTTCATGAGCAGCCTGTTTCAATGTCTCAGCAGTCTTTCTGAGGAGAATGTTTTCCAAATATCCAATCTTAGTCTTCTCTAGCACTAACTGAGGCCTCTCATCCTATTGCTAGTTACCTGAGAAAATGTGGCTTTTGTGACTATAAGAAAGTAATTTGGTCCACCCCATTTTATTCAACTGTGGCATGGAGATGGCACTGTGTCCTTATCTCAAATGTATATATATAAATATATAACTGTATATTTATATATACACTGTATATACAGATCTATCTATCTATCTATCTATCTGAGTGTGATGTATTCAAGCGTTATGATTGCATGTGGTTAAGGAAAAGAAAGGGCAGAAAGTCATTAACCATAAAATGGTCAGAATTTTAGGTCAGACATTCCAAGGTATCAGTTTAAGTATTTTGCTGATATTATCTCCAAAACACCCAGTTTGGCACCTTGAAAACTCTCACTGTCCCTAAAATAATCCCTTCAAATATCCTCTGTTAAGCAAAAGAAATTAAAAACAAAACAAAACAAAACAAAAAAGGAAGAATCAGATTTGCTGTTAGGTAGGATGTTAAAAAACAGATTTAATTAAAAACAGGATATGTAGAACAGGGAAGGTAAAAGGCAAGTATTAAGAGGATACTTTATCAGAGACAATATTACTAAGAAGTCATATACCAACATTAATATGGAAATGTCTTCAAAGCATCTTCTATAAACATTAATTCAATCTAGAAATTGCAATACTGCTGCAAACCACATAACATTTTATCAGTGGAACAAAGAAATGAAATGATTGCTGACATACTGACTTTTGGATGGCAAAATCTAGTGCAGAAGGCAACGAAGGAACTCTCTCTCACCCAATTTTAACAAGCGCTTTGGGACATGGTACACTGTGCTTCTGGCTTGTGCTGTGTTACAATTTTTACAGCGGAGTCCTGAATGGTCACCAGCTGAGCAGGAGTGTTGAAGTAAATAGAATTGGTATCATGCAATTCTATTTCCCATTTCTGAGTGTTGTTAATTGTTCAATGTTTGGTGGAAATGCCAGTTTGGGGTTATGTTTTCAGTTTTTCAAGAAGTCTTTTCCATCTTGCCTCAATTTCAAAATAAATATCTTTTCAGAATTCTTGATTGAAAAAAAAAACAAAGTTGGGATCCCCACAGAAATATTTCCTTTAGAATCTATGTTTTATTTATTTTTACTCAAAACAACATCTGCTTGTTTGTTTTAATGCTTATGAAATGCCAAAGCAATTCTTCTATTTATTTTATAAAGGCTAAATTAAATCTCGCCTTGAGAGCTTGGCTTTTAGAAAAAACAGGTCACTTTTTTCTCGGCCTAAAGTAAAAGTCACATTCATGAACTCAACACCTCTGACTTGTGAAAATGTTACTTAGAAATATTGGACTTTATTTTAATAACTTCATTACAATATTTGCATGCACAGACTGAAAAGGGAAAGTCCTTTTTAAAGAACAAGCTGGAAGTCTGGTCTCATGTACTACTAAATTTAATCATTAATCCTTTACAGTCGGTATGATTTTCATTCAAAATAAAGAAAAAAAAAATTAAAACCAACAGATGGCAAGTGCTAAAGAATAAATTCTGGCAAATGAATTGTTTTTCAGTTGAACAGAAAAATTGGAGACTTCTATCTTGGACCTGCTCTTATAGAGAGCTTCTGTGTTGCATTTGCCTTCTCTTGTCCTTTCCAATTTGGAACTACTCATGTGTGGAGAGAAAAGGACATTATTTTAGTCTTGAAATAGAGTAAACTTCTGAACGATAATAGTTTTAATGTGTTTAGGTTTTTTTTATACTGAATATTTTATGCTCATTCTTCCAGTGACAATGTCACACAGAATAATCTAGAGATTGAATTTTCAATGTAAAATTTCTTCATTCTGTAAAAGGTGGCAAAAGATAGAATCATAGAATGGTTAAAGTGGGAAGGGACCTTAAAGATAACCTAGTTCAGAATCTCCTGCTGTGGGCAAGATTGCAACCTACCAGATCAGCCTGCTTAGGACTCCATCCAACCTGGCAGTGAACACCTCCAGGGATGGGGCATCTACATCTTCTCTATGCAGTCTGTTCCAGGGCCTCACCACCATCTGAGTAAAAAACTTCTTCCTGACATCTAATATAAAACTCCTTTTTTTTTTTTTTAGTGCCAAGCCATTTTCCCATGTTATCCGTTATCAGATTGTGCAAAAAAGTCAGTCTTCTCTTCTTTATAAGCTCCCGTTAAGTATTGAAATGTCACAGTGAGGTCTCCTCAGGGCCTTCTCTTTAAGCTGAACCAACCCAACCCTCTCAGTCTGTCTTTGAAGGAGAGTCTCTCCAGCCTTCCCAGCACCTTTCTTGATCCTCTGGACACACTCAAACAGCTCCACATTCTTCCTGTGCTCAGGGTCCCAGACCTGGATGCATTATTCTAGGTGGGGCCTCACAGTGGAAGAATAGTGGAGAGCAATCAGCTCTGTTACCCCCACTGACCAACACTCTTTTCAGGCAGCATAAGGTATAGTTGGCCTTCCAGACTGCAAATGCATGCTGTTGGCTGACAAACTTTTCATCCAACAGAAGCACCAAGACCTTACCTGCAGGGCTATTTTCAGTAAGTGCTTCTCCCAGTATATCTGGGATTGCCCTGACCCAAGTGCAACACCTGGCACTTAGCCTTACTGACTCTTATTAGGTTCATTTGGGTTCAAACCTGTGATTCATATGATCTGTTTTCTGTGTTCAGAATGGAGAAGATGAACTGCACTCTAACCTGTCTGTTCCTAAATCAAAACCAAAGGGAGTCTAAACTGACTATGATAAGCATAAAGGTATGGAATATAATGTTTTTATGTTATAAGCTAGAACAGAGAAAAAATAAATGTTTCACAGAAGCACCGGGGGAGGGATGACGGGAAAAAAAAAAAAAAAAAAAANGACGGGAAAAAAAAAAAAAAAAAAAGGGAAGAAGAAAACAAAAAAAACCAAACCAAAACAAAACAAAAAAAAACGTTTTCCTTTCTTAGAATGATATGAGAGCTGTTAAAACAAAATCTGACGCTAGAAATGAATTGATAAATAGCTAATAATAAGAAGAAAGAAACAGGAAAGAAAATGGGAAATGGCAGGTCTAGAACACATTACGGATGAGTTTTCTTTAAACAAATGCTTCTAAAATTTTTCTATATAATATGAAGATGTGTATAATACTCTTCCACTACACTGACTCTGGAAACGATAGTATGCTAAAAAAAGAAAGAACTTACTCAAACCTGTACTATAACTGTTTCCAGAACGTTATTGCCAACTCTACAGAGAATCTCTGTGAAGTTGACAACACATATTCTTCTACATATGGATATATTGTGAGAATTCTTCTTTGTTTTTTTGGCTCAAAGTTTGCTTCCTGAGGTATTTCTTGTGATAAGACTCTGACTGATTTGTTGAGGAGGCAAGTGATGGGTGCTACCATGTGACAATTGACATACCTCTGGGAACATTTGAAAGCCCCTTCCTCCAGAGTTGCTTACCTCTGGAAGAGAGTGCTCAGGAGTGTTTACTGATGCAAGATATGGCCTGTGACTAAATAGCTCCAGCTTGGTATGGGAAAATTGGGGAACAATACCATCGTGTCCTGTGAAAAACAGGATGCAGATGGGCCTCCCTGCTCCCTCTTATCTGCTGGCAAGGGCCGGAAGGTGGGAACAAAGGAATTTCTGCTGAGATCCCAAAGCCAGAAGCTGCCACTCCACGGAGAGCTGACTCAACCACTTTAGATTTGAGCTGTCACTCCAAAGACAGCTGACTCAACCACTTTGAAAGCATTGAAAAGGGGCCATCATTGCCATGGTCACCATCATGGCCGTCATTGTCAACAGAACAACAGTGCCTGATGACCTACCACTACTGAAGATCAAAGATTGAACTACGAACCACAGTGGATCCATGGTGGTGACTATCTCCCTCTTGTTTCCTATAAAGACTCCTTGCTTCTTCTTCCCTATCTTTTCTATTGCACCCCTTCCCTTCCCATTTACCCTAATTCATAATAGTGTCTGTCCTTCCCTTTCCCATCTCCCTAATTAAGATCTGTAATAAACTGGTCGGACCAACATTTGAACTGTTGTTTCTTAATCTCACACTGGGTATACAGATATTAAAAGAACCTCCTCTCCCTCCTATAAATCGGAGCGAGACATATATAAACTTAGTTTTAGAGATGTTTCTGGTTCATTCTGTTTCTGTTTGCATGTTTTTTGTTTCTATTTTGAAATATCAGCACAACACGGATATAGTATTGGCTTTGTTTCCACTAACAGCTAACAGAATGAAATCTTTTTTTTACTGTTCATGATAACAATTTGTAAACAGGAATCTGTAAATCTTTTCATCTATTGATGTTAATTTCACAATACAGTTGTTCATTCTGATAGTTTTATAAAATGTAAATAAAACATTGCAGCCAGAAAACACACTGTTGAAACATTGTGAATAAAAATTTCTTAATATTTTCTGAATTTGAAGTTATCAGTTTTGAACAGACAGAGCTGTGTTTCAAGGTTGCATCAAATATTGAAAATATGAAGGAGGTCTGTCATAATCACCCTCTTTTGAGGTAGATACTGTCTTTCCAAACCTTATTGCATTCCTCCCAAAGCATCTTTTACTAGTCTTAAAAATAATCCCCTCGGTCATTGTTCCTAACAGCTGCAAGAAGTCAGACAATAAGAGATGAGCTCATAAGACTAAGCAAGACTCTACTAAGTGTTTCCTCAGCACACCAAACTCTGTAAGAAATACCACTGCTTGGAATGACTGAGCTAGATATTTGTACTTCATAGCCATACTTCTTTTCCTGATAATTTGTGGAGATCAGTCTTTCCTTGAGCTAACACTAATCTCTAGCACCAAGAAAATGATTTGGCACAGAGTTCTTCATCTTAACTATAAGTTCTGCAAAGATCAAGCAGCCCCTTTTATTTTATTTTACAGAAAAGCCTTCCCTCTATCAACCTCCTCTGATGCTCCTCCTTTTTGCATTAGAAGACACAGTCTTCATCTTTTCCCACTTTCCAGGATACTCACAGTACTATAGACTTTTATGCTAGTTCCCTTCATCTTCTCAGACCAAAGACTCCCAGATTTTTCAGTGATCCCAACATGTGAAACCCATTCTCCACCTTCCTTATGTCTGACTGCTGTTCTCTAACTGTCCTTGATTGAGAGTAATCAAACTTTGGGGAACACAGGCAATGCCACTAATTCTCCACAACAGTTCCCAGGGGCATTGCAAGTACGTCAAACACTGCAAGTTCATTTCTTATAGCTGAAAGGAATTTCGTTGCAGATGTTTTCAGTTTAGAGACTGTAATACCCAGTGGAAAACCATTTCACAGGTATGCCTCTGCATAAGAACTTTCTTCCCTTAAGTTTCCCTAATTTATTTTGTTTCTCTTCAATAAGAAAATCTAAGAAGGAAAAAGAGAAACAAAACATGTATAGTAAAATAGAAATTTTTTTCTTAGTTACAGCCTGGTCTCTCTATCCTTGGGAAAGTGGGAGGTTGAATTGTTTCTTTCCAAGAAAATGCATGCAGTTCTTCCTAGGGCTTGAAAACATATCTGGCAGTCATAATTGTTTCCTCAGAACCTTTTGTTCCTCCAGCTTAGCTAAAGAAAAGTGGCTATATCTCAATCACAGTAAGATATCTTTATCTGCAGCTTTGTTATGACTCTAAAATTCATCTGGTAGGTACAACAGACATCAATAAGAGAGAGGTTTAGTGTGGTAGATGCAGTGATGATATTATGAACTTGTACACTGGTAGATGGTTAGAAAGAATACCAATAAGTGTAAGGATAAAAAAAGTAATTAATTTTGTCTTTGAAAGACGTGTGTAGGCATTAAATAGAACTGAGTTGTACTTTTTATTCTCCTTTTCCTGAGAATGGTTAAATTCTTATGCTGTTTTAGGGCGTAAAACATAGAATAAGACAGGTTGAAAAAGACTTCTGGTGGTCCAGTATAGAAACATAAAATCAGAGAATCACCAAGGTTGGAAAAGATTTTTGATCAACCAGTCCAACCATCCACCTATCACGAATAATCATCAGTGAATATCTTGTTTTATAGGGTATTTACAAATAAAACAATTTACACACAGGTTTCTCATTGCTTGTTTTATTCCCTACCCTTACCATTCCACCCGGGACACAAACCTGTTTATCTGATACTGATGTCATAACTAATCAACAAATTAAAGAGAAATAGTGAAACAATATTTTAACTTTCTTTCAGCTTTTGTAATCCCTCCTTTTTTTTTTTTTTTTTTTTTTTTTTTTTNCCCCCTTTTTTTTTTTTTTTTTTTTTTTTTCTTTCCCTCAGTTCCTGGCTCAGAACCAAAGAGGAATATGTGGAGGAAAGGAAGTCCACTTCCTATTAAAAACAGCTGGATTAAGAACAGACAATTTGCCATCATAAACGTCTACTGTTTTTTTTGTTTGTTTGTTTGTTTTTTTTTGAGAAGTTCAATTTTTTTTTTTTTCATTCAAAATCACTCTATATTTTCATAATGGTATAGTGATAATGGCAAAATAATAATCTTTATATGTATACATTCAGCTGATTCCTGCTTGGTAAAGAAGCCCTCAGGCTCTATATCTTACACATCAGTTAAAGAGATAGGCATAAACCTTCAGTGAAGGATTTGTCCTCCATCTGTTTAGATGGTGCATCTCATACTATCACCTAGCATAGTAACTTTGGAAAAAAGTAAGAAATGATTTTTAAAAAATCAGCATCATTTTGTTTCTTACTTAAATAGGGAACAGATGACTATGCTTAACATAAGAGTTACGTGAGATATGTAAACTTTGCAACCTTTTTTGGTTCTGATTAATGAATTTCTTTCTCACCGTAGAACAAGATCAGAAGATACAGAGGTCACACCTGTTAATGATGAAATAAAGAAGTGCAGTAAATTTGACACAGCTTTGCCAGTGCAGGGTGAATAAGGGAAAAAATGTTCTCAAAATGTGCATTATTCACATAGTTTTCTTTCTTCTACCAGCACTAGAGCTGGTCTTGAAATCAGAGGTGCAAAGCAGACAATTCCATCTAGAATTGAGTGGGCAATTCATATATGTAAGAGTCTTACTGCCTCAGCAAAAACAGAAGGATCACTACAGAAACCCAGCTGGAAGGGCTGCCTGATTTACTAGAAAACTTTCTTAGCTTGGCTGACAAGGTAGCATGCAGGAGATGATAGCAGATCTGAGCAAGGGACTGCAGTATAAAGTCCCTGCCTTACAAATATAGCTAAATTCTATCCCAATCCTTAAGTTTGGCAGCGATGGGATTCAATCTCTCTCTCTTGCAAGTACAAAAAACAAAACAAAAATAAAAGAAAACAAAACAACTGTGTTCAGAATTAAACAAATTATTTTTTTCTATAATTGAGGGAGAGAAATGACTTCAAAGAATCCTAGACACAAAAGATAGGACCATAAGTGTGCCCTCTGGTATTTAACTTTCATTGTCTTCAGTCAGATAAAGTAAGTGTAGCCCAAAAATTAGGTCCAGTCAAAACTGGTGAATACTCAATAAGTTAATCCTTAGGCCAGATTTTTGTTTGTTTGTTTGTTTGTTTGTTTTTGTTTTTGTTTTTCCCCCCAGGCCTGCATCACTTTATTCATGAACAATTTTGATCTGACTGTGCTAAGACACTGAGGATGAATTGTTTGGTAAGGATTCCTTCTCTTTTCAAAAGTGGCAGATCACAGACCATCCACTGCTCTTTGGGTTGAATTCATGCAATCATAGAATCATATAAACCTTAGAGTTGGAAGGGACTTCTGTAGGCCATCTAGTCAAACTTCCTTGCAGTGAACAGGGACACCGGGCAGATTAGATGCAAGAGGTGGATTAAGTTGCTCAGGGCCTCACCTTGAAAGTCACCAGGGATGGGGCACCAACCACATCACTAGGCAGCTTGTTCCAGTACCTCAGCACCATCATTGTAAAAGATTTTTTCCTTATATCCAACATAAATCTACCCTCCCAGAACTTGAAAAAAAATCACCTTGTTCTACCTATTAACTTGAAGGCTTTGATCATCAGAGCCTATCCAGGAAGGAACTAATTGCTCTCTACTCAGAAAGCCAGTGATGATCCAACCCTTTAGAATTTTCTATCCAATCCTTTAGAATTTTTCCACATCCAGTGGGGGTCTCACACATCTTCAGAATGTAAACCAATATCCAGAGTTCTTCATATTTGCTTTGTCACACACAAGAAATTTGGTAAATTTTGTACAGAATGATCATGCCAAATACTCAGTGAAACTGCCTCTTAATTAAGCTCATTAAGAACAAGGCCACACTGACAGAGTAATATCCCTTCCATATCTCACCAAGCTCACTCAAACCAAGCAGATATCGTATGTGTTTCATTGTGTGCCTCTCAGAGCCTGATGTGCTGGAAGGCATTCCCGTAGATGCCCCTGGTATTCAATATTATTCCATATCACTTAGAATATAAATTCCTTTGAAAGTTGGATAGCAATTTCTAGTCTAAATCATGGCCACCCAAAATAAATACAGAATAAATATTTGATTCTCAAATCTGCTTTACATCTAAATACTGGACATTCCTTCCTTCCCTCCTTCCCTCCTTCCCTCCTTCCCTCCTTCCCTCCTTCCCTCCTTCCCTCCTTCCCTCCTTCCCTCCTTCCCTCCTTCCTTCCTTCCTTCCTTCCTTCCTTCCTTCCT
>QGNR01000071.1:3130981-3145258 GCA_003435085.1 Syrmaticus mikado
TTTTTTTTTTTTTTTTTTTTTTTTTTTTTTTTTTTTTTTTTTAGAGAAAGAAAGAAGATTCAAACAAGATGTGAGGATTTGAAAGAACTGAGATGGAGAATGGTGCAGTAAACACTATGCTGGCATTCTATAAATTAAATGTAGTCTCATCTGGAAAATTTTATGGAATACTATTACTTTACTATAAAAACAAAATAATAACAAAAAAGTTTAAGAAAGTAAGACAGGGATCACTTGTGATGGACAAAAAACAATCCAGGCCTTTGAAAAAAAATACAAAATATGTCATGTAAAAGGATTGAAAATGTTGATAAGAGCTGCCTTAGAACAGAGAGAGAGACAAAAGAACACAATGAAAGGGTAAAAATAAATGACATAGAGAGGATTAGGTGCTTCTCTTCTCCTCGGCTTGTGGCAGGACAAAGAATATACAATAAAATTAAGAAAGGTAGATAGCTCAAAACAGATAAAAGGCAATGGTATTATTCTTTTTTACTTACAATGAGTGATTAAGCCAGAGAAAACTCTCATGCACCAAAAGTGAAAATTAAAGGACAATTCAAATGAATGTTTAAGCAGATAAAAAGAATTACAGAAGAATTTGAAATAAAAAAAATAATAATAATTAAAAAAAAAATGCAAGAAGCTGTTTTTTGCGAAGAATTTGAAAGCTATCTTTTAGGGTCAGGTTTCCTCAACTTTTCTTTGAAGAACTCTCTTAGTTCTGTTCTTGAATCCCACAGTCTTTGTATGGAAAAGACCTGACAACTTACATGAGGGTTTCTTCAGGTTATGATTTCTGTATTAGAGAGTAATGCATGTTGAGCATCAGTCTTTATGTTCTTCACACAGAATATTACCTTACTTATATACCAAACATTTGTTTCCAGAAGGCCAGCACCCTGGGCTGTTCTAGTTTAAACTCCGACCCTACACTATAGTCCCTATAGAGATTCTCAATATATGCATGGTCATATCAAAGGACAGTAAGGATCCTTGTTAAATCCAGTGTTTATTGTTCCAAATCTTTAGAGACACGGGGCTGGCAGTGCACTGGGCTAGTGGTTTATGGTTCTGACCCAGTGTAACAAAATACATGTTCCTCATGCTCCTCTAAATTCTGCACAGAACTAGGCTGTCTATACCAATGCAAACTATTCTCTCTTGTCCTCCCTTTCACACAGTCATCAAAACAGAAATATCATACAATCATAGAATCACAGAATCACTAAGGTTGGAAAAGACCAAGAGGATCATCCAGTCCAACCATTCACAGATCACCAATGGTTCTTGCTAAACCATGTCCCTCAACACAACATCCAAACATTCCTTGAACACCTCCAGGGTCAGTGACTCCAAAACCTTCCTGGGGAGCCTATTCCAGCGCCCAACCACTCTTTCAGAGAAGTAGTATTTCTTAACATCCAGCCTGAACCTTCCCTGGCACAGCTTGAAGCCATTCCCTCTAGTCCTATCACTAGTCACACGAGAGAAGAGGCTGATCCCCTGCTCACTACAACCTCCCTTCAGGTAGTTATAGAGATCACTAAGGTCTCCCCTGAGCCTCCTCCAGACTGAACAATCCCAGTTCCCTCAGACACTCCTCGTAAGACCTGTGCTCCAGACCCCTCACCAGCTTAGTTGTCCTTCTCTGAACAAGCTCCAAGGGCCTCGATGTCTTTCTTTGGCCATGTGGACACACTGCTGGCTCGTGTTCAGCCGAGCATCAATCAACACTCCCAGGTCCATTTCCTCTACACAGTCTTCCAGCCACTCTGCCCCAAGCCTGTAGCATTGCCTGGGGTTATTGTGGCCAAAGTGCAGGAGCCCGCATTTAGTCTTGTTGAATCTCATTCAATTGGCTTCAGCCAGGCTATCCAGCCTGTCCAGATCCCTCTGTAGGGCCTTGCTACCCTCAGGCAGATCGACACTTCCAGCTAGCTTGGTGTCATCTGCAAACTTACTGAGGGTGCACTCAATGCCCTCATCCAGGTCATCAATAAAGATATTAAAATATTTTCATGTTGTAGACACGAATGTCATTTTTCTTCCTGTTTCCCCAGTTATCCCCTCCTTTCCTATTTCTGAAAGTGAGAGAAACATGAAACTGTCACTTTAAGGAATAAATACTTGAACCATCAATAACTGCATGCACTTTTCCCCAGAAGAATAAAAACCTTTTTTGTGTGCACACACACACACACACACACAAAAAAAAGTACATAGTTGAATAGAGAGAAGCTACCTGAATGTACTTACTTCAGCTAACTGTTTCCGTATTATGATAGACTTTTTTCCAGTTGATCAAAGAAACCAAGCGCTGTTGTGGTGGTTATTTATTTATTTCTGATTTATGATGGTTGTTTGTTTGTTTGTTTGTTTGTTTTCACATTGAGAAGCATAAACATCATTTACATTCTCCCTCAAAATATTCATGCATCAAAAATCCACTGAAGGCTCAGCCTATTCTCAGGATGGCATTCAGCCAACATTGTTATACTGTTGCTGCATCATGATGGATATAATCTGAGAGCAACAAAAAGCAAGGGTGACAAACCTTTAAAAACAAATCTGGGTTTTAACAACAAACATATTAACACTACTTCAAATTTCAGTAGTGATCAAACTTACTGATAATTGTTTATTTACTGATTTTGTTCCACAAATAGTAACTTTTTAAATGCAGACATGTAAGATTCTATTTGAAAAGTTTTTTTTTTTTTTTTTTAAACTCTCATCCTTATGCATTGTTTTAATTATTATTATTATTATAATTTATATTATTTTAAGGCACATTTAGAATGTGGTTGAGTATCTCTGCTGGTGAAAGTAGCATAATTTCTCTGAAGCTGACAATTAGCTCTTATGATAAGTAGATTGAATAAAGGAAACTATTCTGATCATCTACTGATCTTGTGAAGATCAGTGAGAAATTCTACAAGTTAATTCTTTTACCAAATCATTAATGTCTCTGTGAGTAAATGTCTGAGACAACCATCCAATTTCTAATTAGAGGCCTGTGTAGATAGATAATAAAGGTGTGTTAACAAAATATTTTGCTGTCCTTAAGTGATATTCTCATAAGCAAATAAAATCTCATAGTGAGTGGAAAAGACTATACAAGGCAGAGAGGAAATCTGTGTCATTCCATGTGTCTTTGGGCCTTCTGTGTGCCTGATCCTCATGCACATGATTCAGTTTATCTACTAACATGATTTCCCAAACCCTTTGTGCAGTCAGCATACAGGTTGACAACTCTGAAGATAAGTAAAGGACAATTCAGTCCATTTTTCTCTTTCCATGCAAAGGTACAGGTTATCACAGAAACAATATTATCATCTCAAGAAGGTAGTAGAACTTCTGGGCCGCAGTGAATGGCGCTGCCTGAGAAACCTCTTAACTGCAAGGACATCAAAAATCACTGTCCACGGTATTGAACTTGAACCACTGTGCACTCAGAACTACAACAGTACTGAGAAAGGACAGCCAAAAAAAAAAAAAAAAAAGAGCTACAGCTTGAAAATGCATTCTTCTGTTAAGATGAAAATCAGGATTCCACTCTCAACTGTATGAATGTAATATTTAGATTTTCTTTTCAAACTTCACTTAATAATATAAATGCATCTATGATATATAGTCAAGCCTATATCTATCTAGGAGAAGAGCTCTTGGAGAAATAAATAACAATTATATTTCCTTCAATGTCACTGGACCATCAGTCTAGGATCAGACCTAAAGCACTTTAGACTTAGGCAAACCAGCTTTCATCTAGACTTTGACAGACCTGAACCTAAATTTCCAGGAATGAGATGCCATTCAGAGAGACCCCAGCAGAGGGACCAGGAAAATTGATGAAGTTCAAAGAAGGGAAACTAAGTGATAGAGCACTGACAAAAAGGGTTAGAGGGTACTGGTGGATGGCAGGCTGGATATTAGTCAGCGGTGTGTCCTTGCAGCCAGGAAGTCAACTGTATTCTGGGTAAGGGAGGTGATCCTGCCCCTCTACTCTGCTCTGATGGGACCTCACCCAGAGTATTACATCCAGACATGGAGTTTTCAGTCCAGGAGAAATGTGGATTCATTGGAGCATGTCCAGAGGAGGACCACAGGAATGAACCAAGTAATGGGACACATCTCCTATGAGGACAGGCTGAGAGAGTTGGGGCTGTTCAGCCCGGAGAAGAGAAGGCTGCAAGGAGACCCAATAGCAATCCTTTCAGCATCTAAATTGGGGCTGTAAGAAAGAAGATGACAGACTCCTTAGAAGGGTGTGTTGTGATAATACAGAGGGAAATGTTTCAAAGTAAAAGAGGGGAGATCTATATTGGACATAAGAAGGAAGTTTTTTACTATAAGGGTGATGACGCAGTGAAAAAAATTGTCCAGAGAGGTGGTGGGTACCTTATCTCCAAAGATATTCAAGGTCAGACTGGACCAGGCTCTGAGCACTTGAACAAGCTGTAGTTGTTCCTATTCATTGCAGGGCAGTTGGGATAGATGGTCTTTAAATGACCCTTCCAACTCTAATGATTCTATGATTCTATGAACTTCTCTTAGGAATTTCTTCGTATTATTTTTCTGAAGAGTATTCTGTTCTGGTGACTCCCAGTCTTACTCTCAAGTTCACCTTCATTCTGTGCAAACATGGTGCCCTGGAAAAAATTGCTGTTTCTACTTTGGGAGTATGGTATCTGGGAGCTGCGTAAATAAGAGCCAGGGACTCAGGGGAGGTATGGCTGCCTGAATCATTTCATTGGTGTCCTTCATCCCTTTCACAATCAAATTTTTGCCTCCTTTTCAAACTCGTGGAATTTGGTGCTTAGCCCCCTGGTCTTCATGTTTTTCAGGAATGAGTAAGCTGTCATTTTTGGACTGTGAGCTATATTTGCTTGTTGATAGATGCCTCTGCATTGTCAATGAAAAACATCCAGAAGTCAGCTATAGCAGACACGCCATGTAATTGCATTGTCACTGAAGAATTCTAGACATTGGATTTATAATTCTAAGAATACATTTCTACCCATTAGAAAATTCCCAGTTATTTTTCAAAGATGTTAAGAATTTCAGTCAGTTTCAGTGAGATGAAAGATGTGTTCAAGCAACTTGTTAAGAGGGCAAAACCAAGATCAGTCTAATCTACTATTATGTGTATGCCTGATACATCTTGATCTAGGTTCTTAGTCATTTTTCCCTCATCAAGGCATGTAAGAGTGAGATCTCTATGAAATCATTCAGAACTTAGATCATACAGTTTTCCCAGCATAGAGTTACTCTTTTATTTTTGTTGTTATGAAGCTTGTAGTATAACTGGTCTCCTAATTTAGAGTTCTCGTTTAAGTGACTAAATGGAGAGGTTTAAGTTGCAGGCGGATGAGTAAGCTGATTTATTTTCTTTTTTAGACGTCAGTTATGGCATGAATCAAAACAGAGGTGTCAGTGTGCCAATGCTATAGTATCTGATATACAGTGTTTTGGATACCCTCATATTCAGGGCAGTTGCCTAGCAACTGGAATACAGACTCAGGACACAGAAAGTCTGGAATCTTTTCTGTGCCCAACATGATTAGCACAACTTGGATAAATTACTTCACCTTTCTGTTTTTCTCTCTCCCTTTGTACATTTATTTATCCTGTCTCTTACTAAATGCTTCAGTAGCCACTCTGAAGATATCACTGCCTACAAATAATGAAATTATTCTTCTCAAATAAAGATGCAGATCACAGACAAAGGACTTTGGTGCAATTTCCTCTCACTACTTGTCTCTCACAGGTAACTATCTTCTCCTTAACTACCTTCATCAAAGAAACAAAAGAGCTGCCAATGCTTTTCCAACTAAGAAGTGAGGCATTTAAATGGATTAACTGGTTTTTTTTTTTCTTTTTTTTTTTTTTTTTTNAAAAAAAAAAAAAAAAAAAAAAGAATCTTTATTGTCTGTGTGAGAGAGGTATGATAAAAGGGTTCAAAACTAGAGTATGTTGTTTGCTGTATTTTGTCTTTGAACATGAGAATATTTGCCTTCTGGCACGTATGGTTTTGTGACAAATTGCTTTTTTGCTATTTATTATACATCATTGTTATATATCAGTTTGCTTAAAACATTTACAATAGTACTGTTGCTTAGAAAACCATTCCTCTTCATGATGTATCACTACGAGAAACATTTGAACAAATGGAACATTTTGGAACATATTGAATACCATTAGTTAAAACATGTATCTATAAATACATGTATTTACAAAAACAACAACAACAAAAAGACCTTAAATACCTATGTGTTTGTGTGTGTAAACATACATATGTATGCTGTGAGCACATGATTTCTTGTGTTCACTTTGAGATAAGTATAAAAGAGACTTATGAAGGAAAAGCAAGGCAAGGCGAGGCAAGACAAAACAAGGAAATGAGAAAAAAAAAAAAAGGAAAAAGAAAAAGAAAAGGAAACTTTACAAATCCATGAAAATGGAAATCATCCAGTCTTTGGTTGAAAATTAGAATATTTTTGCCCAGAATCAAACTACAGAAAACCAAAGCCCATTATGTTTCTCTCCACCTGTGTTTCACAGAAGCTATAATTTAGAAGTGCTTTTCTTACATTCTCCCACTTGAATCTGATTCTGTGACTGACCTGTTTCTCCCATTACACTTTGGTGGCTGACGATTACCCCACACTTTCCTCACTAAATAGTGGCTTTCAAATTTTTTAAACTTTACATAGGACATAAAATTACATTCAAATTGATTCTGCAGTTCTCTTAATTTTGGATCAAACAATTTATAGAGAAAATATGCATAAGAAATGGTTATCTTTATTACACTGAGTCCTGATTTCCATCAGTTTAACATCTTACTCAAGTTTATGAGTAGATTGAAGTGACTTAATTAGGAATTTTCCAGCCTGCTTTCTAAAAATTATTCAAAATTATAAAAGAATAAATAAATAAATAATTGAAATAGTTAACTTATATCCAGACTTCATATAAGCTGTTGTACAATGTTTTGTTGATGAAGATGTTAGTTCGGTAGCTTTGATTTGCTTCATCCTTGTATTTCACTCTTTGTTGTTAGTTACAGTCTCATTAAACTATTACATTTATTGATTTCTGTTTCTTATCTGTATTTATATCTGTGTCTTATCTGTATCTATATTCTTATTCTTATACTGATATACATATTTTTAATTTCACTTAAGCTCAGTCTAAGGGTGTCTGGACTGTACGCATTCCTCAACATTTCTGAGGATGTAGACCTTGTGACCAGCAGGGCCTAACAAACTCATGGCAAGTGTGATCTCTTTGCTGCTGTCTTGGCTTTATTTATTCAGTCTTGAGGAAAAATAGAGGGAAGGTGGTGAAGGGGATGAAGTTGCACCCTTAATCTTATGCACAACACTGTTAAGATATAGCCACAGAGAACTCATGGAAACAGTTACGGAGTGTAACTGCTGTGAACGGAGATACAGATAATGATGGCACTACATTGCATTTCTCTCACGGACAGTCTTAATTCAGTTCTCACACAGATTAATATAATCACAATCGCTTGCAGAAGCACACTGGTCAGGAAACAGCTCTCAACCCTGCTTCAGTCCACAGAATCCTACAGGAGTCTCACAGACATTTTTGCAGTGAACTGTGAGCACTGATCCAAGTGAAAATTCAAAACAGTTCAAGAAGAAGAAGAAGAAATCAAAAGGAATCATTTTGATTTATTACAGTTAAAAACACACCACCACTACCAACAAGAAAACATCAATTATTTAGCTCACAAACACGTATGCAGTCTACTACACAAAATATTAACTTTTTGTCTGGGATCCTTTCCTAGAAAATACCTGAAATCAGAACTCTTTTGTACATAGAGAAAATGTTTTCTTCCTGATCTAAGAGGAAAGTAGAATAAAATACAACTTCTTCAGCAAGTATTTCAAATACAAGATGATGAATATCTTCATGTGTGCTTCTAGTGCTGTTGAGGAAGAAAACCTAACTAAGGAGAACTAAAGCACATGTCAAATTCTTTATAGGGAAGAAGATGATTCTACTCACAGCAGCTGGAAAAAAAAATGGAGATTTTTATAAGATAAAAGTCAGAAGATTAAGATAAAAAGAGTTCTGTTCATAAGAATGAAACAACAATGTGAGAGGACTGAGTGAGGAAAGAATTTGGGACAGATGTCTCAAAGCCACCATAGAAAAAGATCTTCAAAACACACAAACAATATTCTCAAAAACTGAAGGGACAAGGAGGATGCCACCAAAGTTGCCTAGAAGCCAAGAAGTGACAAGTCTAGGCAGGCTTTAAAAAATAAAATGTCGGGAAATGTCATTCTTCCTTAACATCTACTGGGGCCCAGGGGCACAACAAAAGAAATCCACTACAGCTGCACGACAGTCGTCATTTTTTTTTCTTCTCATGCTTCATGCCAAACTCCTTTTCTCAGCTTCCCTCAGCTTCACGCATCAACACATAGAGGTAATCCAGACATGGAAGGGTCTTTTGCGTTAAAAGATTGGTTAGAAGGCAATACTCAGCTTTTGATGGGAGGGTGAATATAGAAAACAATCTCAACATTCAGTGTAAAGCATGAGGGAACTGGAGTCTGAGATGATGAAACTGTAGGCAGAGAGAGGAAAAATGAGGCCAGTTTCCTGAAACATGGGATTTTAGTAATTATCCCTAGAGCTACAGCTTGAAAGCAGACAACAGAGATGAATATCCTGCCATAGGAAATCAGTGTAAGCCAGTCTTCCAGAGTAAATAAAATTTTGAGGTTCCAAAAAGCAGAAATTCAACTAAAAAACATTCATAACTCATTTCTGAAACAGAAATGATGGAAAGTAATGTGTGTTGAGGGACAAGGGTGTATGTATGCATGAAATGCTTATCTTTATATATGATTGACAACAAAGATGATTCTGCCTGATTTTCAGAAGCCAGAGAAGATTATGTATGGGCTTTCTGAGCTAATTTAACAGAGTTCTGAAGAAATGTGGAAGAAAGAAAGAAAAGGTGAAACCTTGCCTAGCCAGCATGAACTCCTTCTGCTCACTTAACTGCATGTCTGTGCCTCCAGCACCCACCATATCTCTTGAATAAGATATCACACATATCAAGACATTGTATAGTACTATTCGCTGCTGAAAACCTTCCAGATGGTTCAGGTATGCCAGGATTTAAGGCAAACCATGCTTTCAGCAGGTGCTGTGTTGTGGAGGGGGGTGTTGGGAACAGCTGCCAAAGGAACTGCTGTGAGCACTTAATGCTACTCAGTGTTCCCTTTTTTCAGAAGTCCTCCAGTGACTGAATTCAGCAGTTTCACAAGTGCTTTTTGTCTCTGAAGTGTCTTTCTTGGGCTTTCATGTAAGGCATGCTTATTTCCAGGGAGAAAGTCTTCCTTTCAGAATGTGAGGATTTTGTATTACTACTCGTTCACTATCTTTGTTTTGCACCTATTAATTACTCCTCTGGTAATAATCTGAGCAGCACATTAAATGTTATAGAAGAGGGCATTTGGGTGAATTAACCTCCCAGAATGATATTTTGGAGGTCTATTCCCCTATGGGGCAAACCTTCTCTGCTCCTTCAAATGAAGAAAAATACAGAACATCAAAGTGAATTCTTTCTACATTTCAGTTACCATTTGAAACATTTGAAGAAACTAGAATAGGTTAATTCAGGTCTTAAATTCAAATGTTAAGAAATATAACCTTTTCAAGGTTTGACATTAGTACCAGTTTCTCTTTCTTATTTCCACTCTCTCATCTTTAAAGGCAACCAAAATGGCAATAAAACATAGTTCTCAATATGTTGTGAAAACAGGGAAATTAAATTAAAGTGTTTTGAGGTTGGACTTGATGATACTGAGGGTCTTTTCCAACCTGAGAAATTCTGTGATTCTATGACTCTATATACATATTCTCTATGTACAAAATAGTTGTTCTGTAGAGCACTTCATGATTTCCATTCTACCGATCCTGGTTCTTTTCCTGTTTGTCTTTCCTTTGTAAGCTCAGCAGAGCATCACAAAGTACGTGCTTAAATATTCTCACAGCCTCCAGGAGTTACCCTACACCTAATAATCCTGTGGTAGATAGATTGCATGATAGGTACAAAGCAAGAAAATAGTTTGTCTTCATTTCAAGCAATAGGAGCACATGTAAATTAAAGTGGATATAGGATTCCACTACAAATGTTCACAGTTTTTTTCAGTCATAATATTGTTATTAATAGCAAGTATAATCTTCATATATTAAAAAACCTTTCCTTTAGTAAGAAAATGTTCACAATTGGCATCAGATATCAAGAGCAAAATAAAAACAATACAAATTTTAATACACTTAAAGACTTTCAGATAGACCTTTTATCAGTAGTTTTCAGTTTCCTACAAAAGAATTTGTAATTGTTATGTCTGCTTTGCACGTGAGGAGTCCGGGTTAGTTGAACTAGATCACGAAGCCAGCTGCACTGTTTTAACTAAAAGATATTAACCAAGTGAACAGCAAAGATAACTCTTGTTTTCAGACCATAACACCTTTGGACTTGCTTAGGATGCAAGCAAGCTACCATTAATACTGTTTCTTGTCCAGACCAAACTTTCCTCTCCTCTCCTCTCCTCTCCTCTCCTCTCCTCTCCTCTCCTCTCCTCNTCGCCTCTCCTCTCCTCTCTTCGCCTCGCCTCGCCTCGCCTCGCCTCGCCTCGCCTCGCCTCGCCTCGCCTCGCCTTTTATTTTTTCTTGCTTTTCCTCTCCTTGCCTTGTCTTTCCCATTCCCATTCCCATTCCCATTCCCATTCCCATTCCCATTCCTTCTCTTTCTTTCTCTTTCTCTTTCTCTTTCTCTTTCTCTTTCTCTTTCTCTTTCTCTTTCTCTTTCTCTTTCTCTTTCTCTTTCTCTTTCTCTTACCACTCCTTTTTGTTTGTTCATTTTGTTTTACTAGTCTTACTGGATTTTGATTTATTTATTTATTTATTTATTTATTTATTTAAGCTATGCAAATGTGTACGATGATGGTGATATCTATAAAGTCTTAGGACGTGTTGCATGTATTTGCCTCTGAGCTCTGGGTGTATATAAGTCATTGTAATGGCTTCAGGTTGTAAGCAATTCCAACACTGAAAACATTAAACCACAAAAGCAAGTTACCTTTATAATGGTTCATTTGTCCTGGAGAAAAATATATAACCAGATGAAATTTCTTTTAATAACTAGGAAGGATTATCATGGACAATTCATTGCATCTGGCAGACATTTGCGGACTATCTCCTAGAGTTCTTTACAAATAGCTGTACATATTTATAACTCTTTTACTTACAATCATGTTACATTTCACTTTCTTACGATTCAAGGCAGGGAGGCCTGTACACCAAAAAGCATAACGTATAACAGTAGGCAGAATCAGAGACTACAGGAAGGAAAATAACAAAGGGCAATATAAATAAATTAAAGTTGAATCAGTCCACTGTTAACAGCACAATAACACTTCAGCAATACTTTCTCAGGAAATCAGTCTTTATCATGGATTGAGCCTTGAGAGTTTGTTTGCTGTGAATAATAGCAGTAACATCTCTGAGCCAACCAAATAGCCATTTCAGAAGGATTATGCTATCATGAAGCTAAGGGGATGCTGGCTGAAACTAGATCTCTTTACGGACAATAAAGAGAGCAACAATGCAGGAAAGATTGAGACCTCTGAATTGCTGATGTAGGTGATAGCTAAAAGGAGGGAAATCTTGGATGCATTAGGAAATGCATGGATAAGGAATCTGCACACCTAACTTGGGACCGGAAGTTTTGCTCTGGAAGGTGTTTACCTCAAAACAGTACTACAGAGAAATGCCACACAGAAATCCCTTGGATATATTCTATTTAAGATTATTTCCATGCAAGTGCTGAAATAGCAAAGAAATCAAGTTTTCTCTTCCTAACCGGGAAGCTGAGTTACAGAAATGGAAATACTTTGTTGTCTTGTCAGGAATGTATAAAATATCACTTCATGTGCAAAGAGGAATATAGGAAATAAACTTCAATTTGTATACTGTGCCGTAATATGAAAGCCAACTTAGCTGCCTAATAATCTAATTCTAAATATCTATCATGAAAGACAAGTGACTATGAGACACAAACAAAAAATACAGCTTTTAAAGTTACATTGGCAGTTTCTGTTACCCTCTTTATGAATGGAATTCCTTCTGAATATCATTATGATCTATGCTACATCCATAAAAAATACATAGCATTTTAAAAAATACATTACAAAATGATGAAAAACTACCATTCAAACTCTTATTGTTTCTATACACCTTTTCCATAATTGAATACTAATTGGTCAGTTTCTTAAGTGAATAATCCTAAAAATATGTCTTGGAAAGAAACCTGAATGGAAGTAACAATCCCATGAATCAATTCTGAGAGAGGTCTCCATGCATAAGGTTTCATGTAGGAAGGCATATGTCTGTGTGTATGAGGGGGGTGATTTATGGGAAGAATCTATCATAAAAGATGAAGGGCTGAAATGAGGAAATTTTGTTAAGAGAGTCAATGCAGTCATTTTGAAAGATTCAGAAATCAATTGTCTTTGTCATCCTGATCAGAAAATTACAGAATGATTGAGGTTGGAAGGGACATCAAGAGGTCATCTGGACCAAACCCCCCTATTCAGGTAGGGTCATATAGAGCAGATTGTCCTTAGCAGCTCATCCTGTATATCCTAGAGGAAATGTTGAGACTTATAAAGCTATAAGCAGTGGAGAAATGTGGAAGATAAAGATCAGATTGTTAAGCCTGGTACAAAAGGTCGCCGTATTGGACGGGAGAGAGGCCAAAGGGAGAGAGAAATATCCACAAAAAATGTAGCAACCTCTTTGTCAATTCATAGTTAAAATATAGTTCTAGAAGCTATATAAAATCATAAAGATACATGTTTTTTTGTTTGTGAAATATAGAAGGAACTGTCAGAAAGACTGATGAAAATGCGGAGTTAAGAAAAACAAATTAGAAGTGAAGTTAGGGTCCTACAGTTTGTGTTTACAGAGCATGTGCTGTGTGAAAGCTACAGATAGAGAAGGAGAAAACTGTAAATGAAATAGAAGTGAAATTGCAAGACAGAGCTCCTTATAGAAAAAGAGGATGAAGCCCTGTCCGTTATAATTCTGCAAAACAGTGGAGAATCAATTTACATGTAATGTGTGAAAAATTATAGTTACACGCTCCATCACAGAAATCCAAGTAATGCTGTGGGCAAAGGTGGTGATCAGAGGGAATTCATGCTAACTTAAATAAATGTAGCGTGCCAGTGAAGAAACCATTAATATTTCACTTATCAAGTAAAAAGAAGGAAAATCAGATAGCTAAGAATAATCCCAGCTTTCTACAGAGAAGCAGAAGGCACCTCTTTTTTTTCTTGAGAAAAAATGGAAAAATTATAGCACTTTGTGCTCCAACCTCTTTGTGCCTGGCATGAGGGATTAACAAAACAATGAAATCTACACAGAGAACGAAGGCACAAAATACAATTTGGAACAGCTCTCAGCAGCCTTGAAAACACTGTGGAGATGGCACAGGCACCTGAAGAGTAGTATTTGGCTTTGTAAAAGCATCTTGTTACCTGAGATAAGTTGGCTGCAGGGCAGAATCTACCACATTATCTCATACTGTCTGCATGAAGAACATTTAATTTCCAACAGAAAATTCAATTTTCAGTACCTACAGATCCTGTTATTGTTAAACTCTGTGTCATGATAAATATCAGAGAGATTGATCACATTCCACTTTCCTTTTTTTTTTCTTTTTTAAAGAGATCAAGTCTTACTGAAATAAATTTAATGCTTTGGTTTCCTTGACCTTGAAATTATTAATTAGATCAGTTAAATGCCAATGATTTAAACTCCTTTATTCAAAGGAGAAAACAAAGAAGATGCCATATATGGCAGTAAACCTACCTGCATGCTAATCTGCTCTGACTAGAGTCAGAAAATCAGTACAGAAAACTCAGATCCAAAACAACCATACAAAGTAGTTCAATGAGATACATATCTTATTAGCCTTTTTCAAGATATGTATTACTCCCGTGTCCTATAAAATCATAGAATCATAGAATCACAAGGTTGGAAAAGCCCTATAAGATCATCTAGCCCAACCGTCTTCACACTACCACTGCTACCACAAGCTACTAAACCATATCTCGCAGCTCCTCGTCCAGACGCCTCTTGAACACTGCCAGAGATGGCGACTCCACCACCTCCCTTGGCAGGCCATTCCAATGCCTGACCACTCTCTGA
>QGNR01000071.1:3145292-3161309 GCA_003435085.1 Syrmaticus mikado
TGCCTGACCACTCTCTGAGAGAAGAAGTTCTTCCTTAAGTCTAACCTAAACCTCTTCTGGTACAACTTGCAGCCATTTCCCCGGGTCCTGTTCGTTGCCTGGGAGAAGAGGCCAAACCCCTCTTCACCACAACCTCCCTTCAGGAAGTTGTAGAGTGCAGTGAGGTCTCCCCTGAGCCTGTTCTTCTCCAAACTAAACAATCCCAGCTCCCTCAACCGCTCCTCATAAGGCTTGTGCCTCAGACCCCTCACCAGGTTCGTTGCCCTTCTCTGGACACGCTCCAGGGCCTCAATGTCTTTTCTGTAGTGAGGGGCCCAAAACTGAACACAATACTCGAGGTGCGGCCTCACCAGTGCTGAGTACAGGGGGTTGATCACCTGCCTGCTCCTGCTGGTCACACTATTTCTAATGCAGGCCAGGATGGCGCTGGCCCTCTTGGCCACCTGGGCACACTGTCGGCTCATGTTCAGCCGAGCATCAACCAACACCCCCAGGTCACTTTCCTCTTCACAATCATCCAGCCACTCGTCCCCAAGCCTATAACGCTGCATGGGGTGGTTGCAGCCAAAATGCAGGACCCGGAGACCGTCGTGAGACAGGTTAGTTTTACCCTACTGATGATGTGTTGTTGCGCTAGTAATCCTGCTCAGTACAAGAGGAACCGCAGGTTCAGACATTTGGTGTATGTGCTTGGCTGAGGAGCCACTGGAGCGAGGCTATCATTACATCTTTTGCTGCAGCCACTTGCCCTGGACATGTAGTAGTGGGTCATAGAACCAAGGGAAGCAGACTCTGGTTCTGTTGTGTTGATGCAGACTGCAGGAATGACATGGCAACCTGATCAGAAGTTCCTGCTCAGTGTTCCTCAAATTGGTGTATCTTGTAGTACCAGTAGTATTAACTGTTACAGGAAATTCTTCTGACCAGATTGTTACGGTTTTTGTTGTTTGTTTGTTTGTTTGTCTGAATATTGGCAGTTACTGACTGCTTACTTGTGTTTATTTATTTTCTTAACAAAAATCATGCAATCCAAACTGGTTGTCCTACACTTAACGTAAAATTTTGCATCTGTCTGGTGATCATTCTAAAAAAACCATTCAATTTTCATATCTTACTTACAGTCTTTACCTGCAGATAACTAGCAAAGACCGTGCTGGCCATCCAGAGTAGCTAGAAAATATTTATATACTATGATTACAACTAGCCTAAAAACTTTGAAAACTGTTTCACTTTCCTCCCCTGAAAACAACAGCCCTTTCACTTCCATTTTTGAGACTTGCTCTGAGGGCCTTGGTTATTGGAATATGATTACTGAAACCTTATTTCCAGTTCAATTCAGTAAGAATTATCATGCTTAGTCATCTGTGCACAGTGCTTGTTAATTATTTACATCAATTAAAGACACAAGCCTTGAGCTAATAGCAACCTGCCAAATGATTTTTGTTGTTTCCATCATCTCTATGTGAAATCATCTTAAGCATCTGAGAGACTGTGTTCTGAAATACTTCCCCACACTTTACAAAAAGGCTGCAGATGGAAGTACTACCAGATGGATTCCAGGGTGCACTGTGTATTCACTTTGGTTTATTATGTCAGAAGTCTAATCTGTGGAGACTTCTCTAAATTTCCAGTTGGAGTCAAGGATTTACTTCTGTTTGAAATTTTGGTACTGTTGTTATTCAGTAAGGCAATACAGTCACAGGTTTATTTTTAAACTAAAGGATTAGACAGGAAACATTTCTTGAAGAGAAAGTGTCCTTGCTTGACCACTATCTAAGCTAATACTGTGCATATCCTGGACTACATCCAAAGTAGCATGATCAGCAGGTTGAGGGAGGTGATTCTGCCCCTCTGTTCTGCACTGTTAGACCTCACATGGAGCATTGTATCCAGATGTGGAGTCCTCACTACAGGAGAGACATGGAGCTGTTGGAGCACATCCAGAGGAGGGCCACAAAATGATCCAAGGGATGGAACACCTCACCTACGAGTACAGATTGAGGGAGCTGGAGCTGTTCATCCTGGAGAAGAGAAAGCTCCAGGGAGACCCAACAGAGGCTTTTCAGTTTCTAAAGGAGGGCTATAATTACAAATGAGAAAGACTCTAGCAGTGTCTGTGGTGATAAGGGAAAAGGATTTCAAACTGCAAGAGGGAAGATTTAGATTGGACATAAGATTAAAATATTTTAACAGTAAGAGTGGTGAGGCACCAGCACAGGTTGTCCATAGTTGTGATAGATGCTCTGTCACAGGAGACATTTAACGTCAGGCTGGACAGGACTCTGAGCACCTGATGGAGCTGTAGATGTTCCTTACCACTGCAGGGGAGTTGAACTGGATGACCTGTAAAGATCCAACTCAAAGGGTTTTATGAATCTTTGACTCAATTATTCTATTCCTCTAGGAATGAACAGATAACCGTTCATGCCAGTGCTACTGTTTTTCTTATTATTATTTTTCACCTTCTTGTATTGCTGATTCTTACTCAAATATCAGCTGAAACTGAGAGGGATTGCTTCTACCAAGGATGTTGAAATATTCTTCGATGTTATTATTTGTTTTGTGTAGGTTTTAAGTCCTTTGTGCCTCACAGCAAAATCACAGCTTTATGCAGTACACAAATATGCGTCCTTTCCTTCCTGATGTTTTCCTAACAAAATTCATTCTGGGAATGTAACTTTTTTTGTTGTTTGTTTGTTTGTTTGTTTTCCTGATCATTTCTCTTTTCCATTTCAGTTTAGTTTGTGCCGAGAGCAATATGTTACTGGTTTCATTTTTTGTTCATTTTCCCAACAATGAATGTTAGTTTCTTCAATGTTCCTTTATCCACACATTTAAAAATAAATAATACTTATAAAATATGTTATATTATCTTTATCTTCTCTTCTATAACCCAAAATCTCAACTAAACTGTTTTTAAGATCAAAATACTTATGAGCAAATTCCTATTAAATAGATATCTGAAATTATATTATTTTAATTAATGTGCCTCTGAGCAGCCAGGTCTACTGGTTGGTAACCTGCCTGCAGCAGGGACATTGAAATTAGATGATAATTATGGCCTTTTCCAACCCAGGACATTCTCTGATTCTCCGATTCTCTGATTCTATGATTATTACTGGGTTTTGGTATACAACTCTTTGTACTGAATGAATATTATCCACATTGCTCATGTTCCTGAGATTTAAAGTTAGCCTTTGAAGAGACTGGGCACTAAATGCTTCTTGATGTTGCCGGAAGTTGTATTAGAATTACACAGGTCACCAGTAAAGTCTTTATGTAACATTTTTTGAGTAAAGGAATAGCATCACTCCATAACAAAATTGCATCCATATCTCATTTTTAAATCTACCAGATGGAAGAAGGCCTTAAGTGATTTGTGAACTGATCCTTGGTAACATATTAATTTTTCAGTTGAGAAACTCAGTTCCAGGATGGTTCAGGAATTTTTTCCAGATCCACAAGAAAGTCTTTGGAAAGACAATTTTCTACAACTCAAGCTGATTCCCCATCAGTCTTCCTGACTTTTTGCTACTGACGTGTTTTACATCCATTATGGGAATAAATAAATAAATAAAATATATTAAAAAATATAGAATCAGGATCTATTCATAGAATTACATGAGTTGGGAGGGACTCTTAAAGGCCATCGAGTAAAACTCCCCTTCAGTGAACAGAGACACCTACAGCTCCACCAGGTACTCAGAACCTGATTCAGCCTGGAATTGAATGATTTCAGTGATAGGGATCCATGCCAGTGCTTCACCACCCTAGCTGTAAAAAACTTTTCCCTTACATCCAATCTAAATCTCCCCTCTTTTAGTTTAAAATAATTATCCCTTGTTTTATCACTACAGGCCCTGCTAAAGATTCTGTCCTTCTTTCCTGTAGCTCCACTTTAGAAACTGAAGGCCACTCTCTGATCACCTCACAGCCTTCTCTTTCCCAAGCTGCACAAATCCAGCTCTCTCAGATTCATAAGAGAGTTGTTCCATCCCTTGGATCATTTCTGTGGTCATCCTCTGGCCATGGTCTAACAGATCTACATCTGTCCTGTACTGAAGACTCCACAACTGGACACAGTACTCCACATGAGGTCTCAGAGCACAGAGCAGAGGGGCAGATCTCCTCCCTGACCCAGTTGGCCACACTGCTTTGGATGCAGTCCAAGATACAGTTGGCTTTCTGGGCTGCAAGGGCACACTGCTGGCTCATGACCAGCTACCATAGAACAGTACCCCCCAAGTCCTTTTCAGCAGAACTATAGTCTACCCTTTTGACACCAGCTTGTATTGATAGTGGGGAGTTGTCACAACTCAGATGCAAGATCTTACAGTTGTCTTTGTTGAACCTCATGAGGTTCTCCTGGTCCCTGTGCTGGAGCCTGTCTAGGTCTCTCTGGGTGGTACTGTGTCCCACAGGTGTGTCAAACGCATTCCACATTTTGGAGTCATCTGCAAACAGTTGAGGGTGTGCTTGACCCCACTGTCAATGTCATTGATTAAGATATTAAAGAGCTTTGGTCTCAGTACTGACCCCCGAGGGACTCCACTCATCAGAAGGGGACACTCGGATATGCAAACCAATTTCCCATTGAACATTTTCCCATTTTTAGCATGTTCCATAAAAAGCTGTTGTATTTAGCCATCGCATGCAGGATTTCCCCACTCTTTCCTTAATCAGGATTTTTGAATTTATATCACCTTATCTAAACAATCAAGCAGAGGTTTCCATAGCTAATTTTAGCCATCCATTTTCAGGGGGGGGAAAAAAAAAAAAAAAAAAGTTAAAGTGTACCAACAAGCATTTTAAGCACTTTTTTTTCTGCCTGACATTAGAGACCCAGTAGCTTTTTACTTACATTGCTCACTCTCCTTTGACAAGCTTTTTCTACCACTTCCAGAGTCTAAAACTGATGGTTCTGAATCTCAGTCTAACAGTGTCATGCAATATATGCAGATTTCTGTAGATAATCAGGCATCATCAGCTTTGCTTTTTTGCACAAACTATAGTGGAAAAAGTCTGATTTTCATAAAGATGCTGTTTGGAAAATGTTTCGGACTTCCACATTTTCCCCAGAACTCTAGTAACATGTATGTTTTCTTTGTCCCCACTAATTTAAAACCGAGTTTATAGCAAAATTACCAGATGTGTAAGTATTACAAATTTTTGCTCGTCTTTACTTATAGCATGCCTGGATGAGGCAAGGGTGATGTGGCAAAGGGATATTTAGTTTGTAGCTGTAGTGTAAATGCACAATAAAATTGAATTTGAGTTACATGCACATTTCTGAATAGTTATTTCTTTGCTTGAAGATTGATTTTGAAATTTTACCATTGTCTGCGCATTTTCCTTATTTTCCTGTAAGTGAGCTACACTTGCTCTTTGGAAAGTCTCTTTCACTAGAAAGGACAAAAAGGAAGCTTGGTCATCACAATCCCTAGGCTGGACATTAAATAAAGTAATATTTGTTATGTCAATATTGTAATAGGAGAAGGGGTCAAGAGAAAGACTTTTGGCCACCTATATCATTATATTTAAAAGTATCACATGCAGAAATCATTGGTGTGCTGAATTTTCACTCATTTTGTTTGCACTGAATTTTTCAGTTGTTTTATGCATAATTATGCCTACAAATATGCAGTTTAATGACCTGCAGCTAATGACCTGCAGCTAATGAAAATCATAGCAGTGAAGATGTCATCTCTGACCCTTTCAAACTTACATCACACAAACATCTTTAAATTCTATATTACTTCTCTGGAGGAATCTGTTAGTGATTTCTTGCAGTTCAAGAAAGAGGCAGAGATAAGCTCTTTTCTCCTGGGCATGCTTTTTTATTATTGCTTTTACTTCACTACTGTATCATACAGTGCTATGGACACTGAAAGTGTGATCCTTGCATCTCAGGGAAACATTTTACATTGCTGTAAAAGACTACCCTATTCGACAGGCATTGCTTTATACCCATTTCATTTGAATGGGGCAAATGTTAAGACAACGTAGCGCAGAAAGTATAGGACCCAGTAATTTCACACAGCTAAAGAAAACAAACATTGGGGAATTCTGTGAGCACTGTCTAAAATACTTATCTAGAATGTGAGCACCTTTCAGTCTTTAATGTATTTATCTACAGAATATCCCTGACAACATAGGAGTGATGTAATTCCTGGTTCATATTCAAAGAACCAAAAGACTAAAAGACTAAGACCTATTCTGAAAGCAGATATTGTTCCACTCTATCAATCTCAGAGAGAGAAAACAAATGTTTGTTTGTTTGTTTGTTTGTTTGTAGTAAAACTTATGCTCTTTTTAAAATATCTGTATAGGGAAACAATACATGTATGGGCAGATAAATATGCTTAGCATTATTAGTGCTGTTTGAATGGTTATAGGATTCAAATATTGTTTTAATGCACTAATTGATGGGCCATTTTATTTCTTCATTTGACCTTTTTAGTCTTGACATATAAATGATATCTTATTCCCCAGTTAACATTTATCTTTGAAAGTTCTTCTTAGGTTGTCCACGCCCAACTATGAAAGGACAATTTTCAAATTACTAATGGGTTCAGAATGCTCCCTCACTGGTTCACATCTTTTCCTGTACATGCATGTGCACAGTTACATTCATTTCTAATAGGAGTATGGGCTTGCTCATTATTTTGTAGAGGGACAGATTTATAAGAGACCTAATAAAAATGCTCAGAAAGTGGAACTTGTTAAAAATAAATTAAAAAAGAGGATATGAAAAAATGTTTGATATAAACTTGAGAGCTTGCGTAAGAAAAAAAGGGCAGAACGGGGAAACTTATTCAAGAAATAAGGCTGAAATCATAACAGGCACAGCAAAACAAAGACATATAGTGAAGTCAGCAATTACCTCTGCCCAATGGAGATATGAAAATTCAGGTATCAAGCTTGCTATGGGAGTTTTTTTTCATGTGGAGATATAGAAATATAGACAGTGTGGTTGTTTGTCTCAAAGCATAATTGCCACTAAACTACAAACACTATAACAATCCATGAGGCTTTCAATATCAGCTAGTAGAAGTAACAGAATAATTTTCTACCTTCACCAGGTCAATATCCAGAAAGAGGAAATGAAGTCTACTTTTTTCATATTACCCAGAGAAAATAGTCAGGAATGTGAAATGGCCGCAGATGAGCAAAAGCATGTAGTTTATAGGGAACAAAACTTCTTGACAGCACCCCAGGTGCACAGAAGTACTTTTGAGCTAGGAAATGATACTCAGCAGCTTCATTCTTCCCCTGCAAAAGCAGAACAAGTACTGTGTAGTCTGGCAACAGAAAACAGTATTCCATAGAAAGTTTGGGAATTTAAAATGACAATGTTGCTACATTGGTATGGTAATATAAAAGCAAGATACGATGGAAAATTAATATGGGATAGAATGGGATAGGTTCCCTTCCCTTCCCTTCCCTTCCCTTCCCTTCCCTTCCGAAGGGAAGGGAAGGGAAGGGAAGGAAGCATTAGGCCACGAGTTTTTCTGTAGGTCAGTATGTGTTTTTCAACAGTTGTAATACCCTTGATAAATATTACAAGTAACCTAGGATATTTTTTGTCCTGAAGCTTTTCAGGTTGGTTAGTTGGCTGTTTTTTTTAATGTTTGACTTCACTTTCTATTAAGTCTGAGGAGGAAAGAATGTTCATGTCACTGGGTACTTCTCTGTGACCTCAGAAAGGACATATGAATGCTCTTTTGTGCAATTATTTGTGTTTTGTTAAATAGAGATTGAAAATGAGAATTGTTGAACCTGAATTTATGAAATGAATAGTTTTCCAACACAATGATTGACACTCTTTTTTACTGCAATCAGTGTGTGGAAAGCCAGGCTCAAACTCCTTGCTTTGCCAAAAAGTTCCTAGGTGGCCTCTGTGTCAGATCTTTCTTCAGATTGTGTCCACATCAACACAATCAATCACATTCTTCTGCCTCTTGGCTTGAGCTAGCTCACTGTCTGTTCACATGGTAGGAAAGCAGCATTCAGGGGAACAGAAATTCTGGGTCCTAAAGGGTTATGTAAAAATCTCTTGAGCAATATATGTATTGGATTAAATGTCCTGGCAGCATTTCAGCATCCTGAAATATGTCTGTTTCCCTGGCAATTTCAGCCTTAATGTCTGTTTCAGTTTAAGTCTGATGCGGCATTTTTGTTTTCTGAAGAATTGAAGTGAGAACATTCAGGCTCTCTCTCTTGTCTTGCTGGGATGCTGGCACTTCACATAGGATAAGGACTGTATCAGCACTTTTTTTCCTTATGCAGGATCACTAATTGATTTTGCCATCCATAGTCTCTGTGTTTTCATATATCACAGATCAGGATTTAAGAAACCATGACAGATAAAATTCTTCCATGAAGTCTAACTGTTGCAGTAATGTAGGAAATATATTTAAGACCTTCTCCTCCACTGCTGAAGCAGAATAGAAAAGCTTTAATGCTGCCTATTGGCTAGTGCACAGTAAAAGACTATTTTCACATATAAGTTCTTAATATTGTAATAAAATAGTGTTTCAGGCAGAAGCATACTACACAAGGAAGATGAAAGGTCTTCCCTGTTTGGTCACTAACCTAAAGTTCTCTCACTTCACTCATTCTAACATAGTCATTTGTTTAGGGGAAATAAGTTTCCCTAAGGAATGAGCCCATTTAAGATCTCAGTTGCCATACAGAGATGGCAAATTCTCATACTTCATTTCCCATACAAGAAGTTTCCAGTGAATATGATCTCCACTTGGCATGTTCACTTGGAAGTCTAACAATCATCAGGATAAATCCTTCTTCTGGAAATTTTCTTCTCTATTTCATTTTTGTTTACTTCCTTCTTTCGCTTCCTTCTTTCACTTTCTATTTCCACCATGAATTAAAAAACTCAGCACTTTGAATATCACTCAAAAATATCCCACAAAGCTCAGCAGAGAAGATATTTTATTCTCTATGACCTAATGTGTTCCCTAAATAAATGAAATTTGACATTTTGACATCATCAAACATTATGGATACTTACACACCACTGCGTTCATCTGTATTCCTGTTTCACTTCAGTGATCCAATGTGTAAATTATCCATATTTGCTCATTCAGACTGGCTTTGATTTGGAATGAGCCAATTAGTACCCTTGGCTGGCAAAAGCAGGCATGAAACAGAGAAGTATGCCTCAGATCCCAATTCAAATGGATGCAAGCCAGTTGATGTCATTTGGGCTAGGACCCAGAATGCATTATATAATGTGAATAACAGACATGGCATAGGAATAACAAGCACGATCCAGGATTCAGGATTTTAGAGTCATGTATGATGAAGAGTTGCTTTTTTATCTAGTTGTATGAAGGGAAGGAGAAAAGAAAAGTGATTAAAAAAATAGTGGAAGAAGTAAATTCACTGAAGCCAAGTATTATGTACTTACCTGATGCGTCTTATTAAGTTTCCTTATTATTTTCCTACATTGTTGCCAAAAGTAGATTTATCTAGATAAAGGAAAACCCAAGGCACCATTTTCAGGCAAATCCCCCCTGTGTTTCCTTTTTAAGATAAAATACTAAATCCATACAGTGTTTAAACTTTAATGAGTTCAGTTCTATTCTAGCCAAGGGTGATTTGTTATCCCAAATCCTTGTGCCATCATATTAATGACTGCTTGCATCAAGGGGCACAAAGGGTAATCCCCCATCTATAACAACGTCAACTGTGCTGTGATAGCTATGTAATTAATCCAAGACTAATGCTGGAATAAGGTGTTATATTCTGATGCATAATGAAACTTATTAGTGGTGTCCTGCATAATTTATGGGATCTAATAATTCTAATGCAGGTATAAATGTAACATGTAAACTGCTTTCTTTCATTAAGTCCATGTACTAACATCATAGAAACTAAGGGTTGGGATGTTTAATTTTGCTAACTGTTGTTCAATTGATTAACATTAGCATGTTGCAGGAGTAATTGATTTCTTCTAAAACCCTAAAAGCAGACACCAGTAGGAGAAATATTTGCAATCATTCCATTACATTGTATTTGCATTCCTATTGTGCTTTATCTGACTGAAGTTCGAAATCCCACTTGGCCATCTGCTGCATAAATAATGGCAAAGAACATCTACCCAAAGAACCTTGCTAGGAAAAGGACAAAAGGGAAATGGGAAAAGGAAATACTATTTTTTCTTCCTTCCTCCTATGAGGTGATTTTTGAAGAAGACAGATGAAAACTGAGAAATTAATAACCAGATGCACAAAAGTGTTTAAACTACTGCCTTTCAAAGATAATTACTTTTATTAAATTCCTCAACAGCTAAGAGCTACGTGCATATTTAAGAGTTTGACTAAAACAAAGGTACTTGGTTTGGTCCACAATAAATCTATGAACCAGGGTCTGATCTACCATCATTTAAATTCCAAAATTTTTATTCAAGGTGTAAGATATTTGTTTTTATGTGGTTTTCAAGTTAAGGTTTTGATCACTGAGGTTAGGTATAAAGATGTGCAGGTGCAAACATCCCCCCTCCCCATCCCAGTTTTTTAAAGGAAAAAGGACCTCCAAAACAAGATCACATATGTCAAGTTTGAGCTTTATTTAAATTTTTATGGTTGTCGTTATGAATACCTGAATATAGTGGCTTATAATGGCACCTCTGACAGGCTGTTATAACTTCAATAGCACTAACAATACTACTATAATTAGTGACTTTTGTATTGTGTTAACAAATGCCAGAGTATGCTACCAGTCTTCCAGATGACTTACCCAGGTTTTAATTAGTGTCTATCTTTCTTTTCTTTGTGGAGACATACACTTACTAAAATGACTCTATGCTTTGCACCATGTACAGGTCAAAATACCAACCTGTCAAGTGGTTTTAGAACTGCATGAAAGGAAGAAACTACTTGCAACATTTTATTAATGGAACAGATTGCTTATTTCTCCAAATAGAAACAGGAGCAATTGTGTGACAGATGGATCAAATCTCTCAATTTCTTGAAAGCCAACAGATGAGACAGACTTCTCTTATAGCACTAGATGAATTGCAAGATGCTGATTAACTAGACCCAAGTGAATCTGCCCTTTGGCTCGGAATGACTTACATATCGCGTGATTTTTCTGGATGAAATTTTATATGTTAGCAATATGGATGTAGTATGTGAATGTGTACGTATATGTGTATGTTCATGTGAAGCTGCGTACACATCAGTGTAACCATATCTATTAACCTGCCATTATGAAATCATTCTACTTTATGTCTTAAATTTCACAATAAATTTCTTCATAATCTATGCTGAAGATTAATTTTACCACAATTGAATTACGTACAGTGTGAATACACCTAAGTATAAATTATATTATCTAAATTAACCCAAAGTTCTATCTATTATTTTGCCATACTGTTGACTTATCTCATTAGAAGGGAATTTATCAGTGACTATTGTACAAAAGATGGAGAAGGATAATCACGCAGATTGGAAATGGAATAGCGAGATCATTTAAACATACTTTTAGTTATAGATGAACCATTAGGGTCTTCATATCACTAAGAGTTATGACATATTTTACCTCCTAGATATCGTTATAAAAATGCTAGGGCTACTCTTTTGTGGTTGCCGGTGTGAGAACATGAAACATTACTTGTTTGAACATCTCACTGATTTCAAAGACACTGTTTATAGGATCTAAAGTAAAGGATGTGATTAAAATTGTTATTATTTTCACTTAGTTTGTGTAAAATATATATAATAAGTGAGGAGTTGCTTTTTTTTTTTTTCTGTTTTTGTTTGTTTTTCATGCAACAGGACATCAATAATTTTGCTGTTAGTGAAATGGGAAAAAAATCAGAGAATTGCAAGTGATGTACATTTAAGAATCAAAACCACCATCAAGATCTTGAGTGAAAGAGGATTGCCATATAATGCTCAAGCCTCCAGGAAGAAAGTGGTAGATAAAACTAAGTGTGAGGATTGATCCCTAGGTACTCTCTGAGGAAGAGCAATAGAAGTGATAAAAGCACTGAAACAGTTCACACGCTCTGTGCTGGAAGATGAATTACACTCATAATGTGGGTTTTTAGCACAGTCAAGTTAAGGGCTTGACACTTTGTAAAAATTCAATGGCTTGTTATGCAGAAGTCATAATAGTTCCTTCTAGTCTTAAAATCTCCACATCTGGTATTTATTCCCAAAGAACTGTTCTTGTGGGATATGTGTTTCTATTTCGGTAATGGAGAGAAGATGGTGAAAGAAAACGGATCATTGCCAACCTGAGGGTTTGCAGAGTAATCTGCATAATACAAATCAGTACTGAAAAGGCTTTAATAGTTGCACTCTTTAGCTGCTCATAACAGTGCTCTATTTGTTAGGGCTTTTATTCATTTATTTATTTTCATTTTATTTTCTTTACAGAGCAGAAAGAAATGCGGTAGAGGTTTTCTCAGCTTTTGACTTCCCAGGAAATACTAACAAGCTTAAGGAAGTGTTAAGGACATGACATTGTTAAGGCATTGTAAGATGTTCTTGCTGCTTGTGAAATACTGTGTTAGCTTCAGTGCAGTTTGGGGCTTTGCAGAATATTACGAGACAACACCCTTTCCTAGGCTCATGAATTACATCTCGTACCATCTTTGCGTTAAGTTGTTTCACAGTGATATAGCATTTGGTGGTAACCATTTACGAGGCAATTACTGTGACGAAAAAAGTTAACTCCAAGGAAAATTGCAGATACATTAGCAGGCACAAGTGCAGCAATAACTCCTTGAAGAACTCTAAATTGTATGAAGGAGTTTACGACCTCTAGGCTTTTTCTTCTCCTTTTAACTTTGTAATGCTTAATAAAAGTTACAGTCAAACTGCTACATTGGCTTAGAAAATAAGAAATTAATTATGAACCCCCCATTTAATGCTAGAAGCGTACATTGTCCATAGTTTCTTTAAAACATCAATGAGGTAATTTCACTACTGCCAATTGAACATCCATGTAGAACACATCTAAGTGTGCTTAGGCAATGAATCCTTGAAGTGTTTCTGCTTCATTAACTGTATGGTGACTTCAGTAGAAAGGTTTGAGATGTTTACTTCACATAATGCCACAGGAAATGGAGCAATTAGTCTCCATGATTTTTCATGATACATTCACAATTTAGAAGTATCACATGACTTTGCTTAATCCTGACACACTAGGCATCACAGCATCTCTTGATGTGTTTACCTCTCAAAATCTGTATCACCACAACAGACATCTATAACACCATAACAAAGTATCCCATTTCCAGCGCCCTTCATCTTCCATTAGCCAGACAGGCAATTTCAGTGACTTTCATGGTCATATTTCAAGTATCCCTAATCCCAGATTTTGCATTTGAACGGGTTAATTGCTTCACTCTCATTTAATAGTGCCATTATTTGCATCATGAATCAGAACAACAAAGAAGCCAACAATATTTAAATTTTAAGATGCTGCTTTCCAAAATAACAACTTTCTAACTCAGCACAAAGTGATCAGGAACAATTCTGCACTTCAGTGCACAGAAATAACTCCCAGGAGATCACTGACTGTCCACATTAGTACCTTGGGTATCCCACCATGGTGTTTTAATGGGCAAACAACATTTTCTTCTCATAAACAACAATATGGATAAATAAATAGCATACACAAATACGTTTAAATTTTTGACAGATGCATTCTATCTTCCTAGTAACTCGCTATAACTAGGCAGTCTTTTACAGTACTGAAGTAGATTTCATCTACATTCAAAAGGCTAATATATCTTTCAATAAAATACTGGCACTTTCTTTGACTTAGCACACAACAATCATATAAAGGTTAAAAATGCATGGCTGTCAAATGCTCCTTTTTCCTCTCTATCATTCATTTTAAATTTACTAACTATTGAGGAAAAAAAAAAAATGTGAATGTTCTTACATATAGATTATACATAGCATTATAAAAATATTAAATATATATATATATTAGGGGATATATAGTTAAGTAGAACAGATTATGAATCACACAATTATATAATCATAGAATCATTAAGTTTGGAAAAGACCTGTACGATCATCTAACCCACTGATCACCTATCACCAATAAACCTTATCCCTTCTACATCTACTCTTTCCTTAAATACCTCCAGGGACATGTGCAGCCTGTGCCTATGACTGACACTTCTTTCTGAGAAGAAATTCTTCCTGAAGTTTGACTTGAAACGTCAGGTATTGGAAGAGCAGTCTTACTTTTGTAGGGTTCTGTTAAATATGCGTAATTGACTGAACGAGCGACAAAAGGTTTTGTTTTGCATTTAGTTTCCTGCTGCTGAAAATTTTATTATTTCCCTTGAAGTTATATGTTGTAACTAGAGAAGAAGGACCAGTTTAGTCCACTGTAAGTGCTCTAATTTTACCAAAAGGAGGTTGCTGGTGATGTACATTGTCTGCAATTAAAAGCCTTGAGTGAAGTCTGAGGTACGTTGATTTTTTTTTTTTTTTTGAATGTAATTTTGATATTCATCAGGAAGAAAACATACAGCAAATTTAATCACAAGAACTTTGTGGAAGTTTACACCATCTGAATTACACAGTCCCACTCCACAGTCCCCCTACAGATACATATTCATGGTTTGACAATCTTGAAGTCAGCCTGCAGTCACTTCAGTACATCTGCTGCAGGTAAAATATATAATCCATGTTTTCATACCCATGTCCTGTAAGCAAATTTGCATTGTCCCTCAAGGACAACTTTGATGTAAAAGTGTGCAACTTTTACAACTACAACAGTAACTTATACTAGCCCTAGCACTGGAGATTGTACAGCTGCTGTACAGCTCAGATCGTTGCCGCTGTTTTCAATTATTTTGGGGTCCCGTTTCACTTTTCTGGAGGTGTGGATCTGCGGATACCTCTGCCCCGCTAGTCACAGAACCGGGCTGAACCAGCCCGTAAACCATTGACAGCCCTATTTTTCTCTCAAGTATTATTTTCAATCATGTATTTGCAGTTCTTTGTAACCTTGGGGATCAGTTTTAGGTTTGAATGAATACTACAGACTAGCCCTATGTGCTTTGCAATATCCATCTTTTTTTCTGCACCTTTTGGTCTGGATTTGACTGACATAACAACAACTCAGAGAAGGAGTTTGTTATTTATTCCTCCATAGTTGTCATGGTTTTATGGTTTTTGTTATCGGTATTCCACATCATAATATCACATCGTTCACTGGGAGTTAAAGAATAAATGCTCCAAATCCATGGATCCTGATAGTTCCAGGTTCTCAGAAGAGAAGAACTACATATTAGATACCCCAGAGGACTTTGTGTTGTTCTATTTCCATTTTCCTTGTGCGAGATATGGATTAGCTCTCACCTACACAGATTAAAACCATAGTCATTTGAGTCTGTTGAGAAGTGAAGACTGAACTAGTGAAACAGAATAGGAGAAAGAAGTTTTATGCCACCTTTTACTCAGTAGCACAACAGGCTGCTCTCCAGCAGCATAGGAGATTCATGTTCAACTCACTCTTCCTTTTCAAATCATGTCAGTGTAATATTGAAGATGACATAGATCCAAAGTCCATCTCCTTTCTGCTGCAAACAAGTGAATCTATTTTATTATTCCTTTCATAAAAATGTGAATAATTATTATTTTGATTTAGGAGCATTTGAAGCTCTATCCTGCCTAGCTTCAAATGCGCTCTTGACTTTTACATAATTCATAGGCACAAGAACAACAAGAGTCTCTGTTGATATAATTTTCTTTGTGATAGGGAGCACATATGTCATAAGATTTCACAGCAACTGGACTCTTAATTTTGCTTAAGATGCTATTAATTAGTTGTACTGTACTAAAGTCATGACAGGTTCCAAAATGACATTTTCAAACTTTTGCTACATGATAATACTGCAGAATAATTAAGAAGAGCTGATAAAGAGGGCTGTAGGTTGAAAATGTTAATGGCAAGAGTACAAATGCAAAAAAAAAAAAAAAAAAAAAAAAAAAAAAAAAAAAAAAAAAAAAAAAAAAA
>QGNR01000071.1:3162327-3180908 GCA_003435085.1 Syrmaticus mikado
GGGGGGGGGGGGGGGGAGGGTGAAAAGTAGATATAAAAACTGTGCAGCTGCAACAGTTGCAGCACAGAACAGCAGCCTCTGCTGCTTTCATTGGAAAACAAAAACAAAAACAAAACAACAACAACAACAACAAAACAACAACCAACCAAACAAACAAAACACTCAGACAAGAATCATGGAAACATAGAATAGCCTGGGTTGAAAAGGACAATAATGATCATCCAGTTTCAACCCTCCTGTATGTGCAGAGTCACCAACCACCAGACCAGGCTGCCCAGAGACACATTCAGCCTGGCCTTGAATGCCTCCAGAGATGGGACATCCACGATCTCCTTGGGCAACCTGTCCCAGTGTGTCACCACTGGGATGTGGTATGTATGAAAAACTTCCTCCTAATGTCTAACCTAAACCTCCCCTGTCTCAGTTTAAAACCATTCCCCCTTGTCCTATCACTATCCACCTTCATAAACAGACATACCCCCTCCTGTTTATATGCTCCTTTCAGGTATTGGAAGGCCACAATGAGGTTTCCTTTGAGCCTTCCCTTCTCCAGGCTAAACAATCCCAATTCCCTCAATCTTTCCTCATAGGACAGGTGCTCTAGCCCTCTGATCATCTTAGTGGCCCTCCTCTGAACCCGCTCCAAGAGGTCCACATCCTTCCTGTACTGGAGGCCCCAGGCCTGGATGCAATACTGCAAATGGGGCCTCACAAGGGCCGAGTAGAGGGGGGCAGTCACCTCCATCTCCCTGTTGGTCATCCCTTTTTTAATGCAGCCCAGAACACAGTTGGTCTTCCGAGCTGCAAGTACACACTGCTGGCTCATGTCCAGCTTCTTGTTCACCAGTACACCCAGGTCCTTCTCCGCAGGTCTGCTCTCAAGATCTTTCCCTGGTTTATATAAGTATCTGGGATTGCCCCAAGCCAAGTGCAGCACCCTGCACTTGGCCTTATTGAACCTTATTAAGTTCACATGGACTCACTTTTCCAGCCTGTCCAGGTCCCTCTGGATGGCTTCCCTTCCAGTGTACTGTCTGCACTGCTCAGCTTGGTGTCATCCACAAACTTGCTGAGGATGCACTCGATGCCATCATCTATGTTATTGATGAAGATGTTGAAGAGCACTGGTCCCAAGACCAACCCCTGAGGGACACTGCTTGTGACCAGCCTCCACGCTGACATAGAACTATTGATCACAACTCTGGCTGCATCCAGCCAGTCAGTTCATAATCCATTGAACAGTGCATCCTTCAGATCCACACCTCTCTAGTTTAGAGAGAAGGATGTGGTGAGGGACCTTGTCAAAGTCCTTGCAGAAATTCAGGTAGATGACATCCATCACCCTTCCCCTGTCCAGCAAAGCTGTGACTTCATCATAGAAGGCCACCAGTTTGGTCAGGCACAATCTGTCCTTGGTGAAGCTATGCTGGCTGTCTCGGATGACATGGCCATTCCTCATGGGATCAAGCATATCGTCCAGGAGGATGTGCTCCATTATCTTCCCAGGCACATAGGTGAGGCTCACCGGCCTGTAGTTCCCTAGGTCTTCCTTTCCCCCTATCTTGAAATGGGAGTAATGTTTCCTGTTACCTCTGGCAACCACCGTGACCGGGGCTGCACCGTCAGGGGGCTAGCGATCTGCATTCGCTAGGGCCATAGCAATACTGACACCAACATGATGGAGAAGCAAATGGAGTTTGTTAAGGCTCCACAACCCCCTAAATACACATCCCACTTTGTCTACGTCCCTCAAGCATGCGTCACGTGTCACTCACAGAGCAGGGCAAGTCCTATCACATCACAACCCAATACCCCATTAACACCTACTACAACATCTCCCCCTCTGTGTGCTCAGTAAAGCCTTGCCCTGTTACAGCACGATCGCAACCTGCGGTCCTTAAGAGACTCTCACGCAATCTGTGATATTCCATTTGTTGATCAAAAATCGTCTCCATCATTCATTGCAGACAATTTTGCAAACATCCCATAAGGCATAGGAGGCAGATTAAAGTGCATACAAAAATTATAAGCCCTACCGCAAGAACCTTAAGTAATTGTTTTAGACATGAGCCCATCCCCCCAAACAGTCCGTCCAGCCAATTTCCAAGGGGATCACTCTCTTCTTTAATCTTCTGTGTATGTTCTTGCATCCATTGTAGCTGTTTATGTATTGACATGCTATGATTGCTGAGGTTAAAGCAGCACATTCCTTCAGCGTCCTCACATCCATGTCCTTGAGCCCACAGCAAGAAGTCAATGGCCGCTCTATTTTGTAACAGTGCATGGCGAACACCATTAAGATCTTCAAGCATTGCAGCGGTCAAAGTGTCCGCTACCTGAGTTGCGAGCGCCTGTAACTGTAAATAGGTGGGCGCTGCAAGTAACAGGTCATCCATGTAATGTGCTGTAGCACACTGGGGGAAGTCTTTCCAGAATGGTTCAAGGACGCGACTCACTACAAGCTGGCATATTGTAGGGGAACACATCATACCCTGCAGAAGAATGTGCCACTGATACCTTTTGGCGGGCCCTTTGTTGTTAGTCATGGGGACCGTAAAAGCAAATGCTTCCCGGTCTTGTTCCTCAAGGGGAATGGAGAAAAAGCAATCTTTAAGGTTGATGGCCACTAACGGCCATTTTCTAGGAAAAGCTGACAGAACAGGTCCTCCCTGTTGCATCGAGCCAAAGGGCACAGGCTGAGCATTTACGGCGCACAGATCATGAAGCAAGCGAAAGGCACCTGATTGTTTTCTGATTACAAAGATCGGGGTGTTCCATTGACTAAGTGACGGTTCAGTGTGCCCCAGTTGAAGCTCATGAGCGATCAACTGCTTAAGTGCAGTAAGTTTATCACCAAAAATCGGCCACTGATCCACCCAAACAGGACAAGCATCCTATTTCCAGCAAAGCGAAATAGCATAAGAAGTTGATAACTGGTGGACAGTGGCCCTTAGGATAAATTTATAATGTGTGCACCCAAACTCCTCAAAAAGTCTCTTCCCAAAAGTGTACCCGGTATTTTGGCTACCAACAGGACAAGCAGGGCAGGCCGCTCTAGGGAGCCATTGTGATTAATTGCTATGATCTCAACTTCCCCTTTTGACCTCCCGGTAGGAAAAGTCCCTCCTATCCCTTTTATAACTTGGGTGGACCCTACCAGCCACCCCACAGGCCAATCCTTGTAAGATATAACTGTAACATCCACCCCCGAATCAACAAAAGCTGTAACCTGGACTGACCGCGGACAAACATATCTGGGATCAAGCTCCCTGGCGTAAGAGAGAAATACTTGGATATAATAGGGCGATCTCCGCATTCCAGCATTAATGCCACGGTGGGTGTGGGGCATCGCTGTGAAATTGGGGGGTCGAAGGCACACAGGTTAACTGCGCTGGTCCTATCAGAGGAGGCAAGGAGGGGCCCTGGGCCCGTGGGACCCTCCCATTCTCGTTTCCCTGCTGGTAAGACTTCTCCCCCATCATCCGAGTGCTTGGGCACTGGCGTGCCATATGCCCACATCGCCCACATACTCGACAAACAACCCTTGGCAACCCCTTCCTACGGTCAGGAGGCCTTGACTTGCCTTCCCAGGGGGACATTGTGCTCGAATGTGGCCATGTTGGCTGCATTGAAAACATGGCCCTCGTTGCTGCAGAGATCTTTGTTGTTGCAGGCTGACAGCTGCGACTATTGCCGTGGCTAGCCCTTCATTAGTTAAAGGTGCCACCTTGAGTTTATCTGAGACATACTGGATAATTTCTCCCGGAGTGTTAAGCGTTCCTGGAGCGGCCCGCAACAATGCCCTAACGTTCCTCCCAGGACTAACTTCCCCTTCATATGCTGAGCTGTCGCTTGAGCTATCGCCCTTGGATGTAACCGGAGACAGCAGGCCTTTTGTCTGGCCCCTCCCTGTGCAGGCAGTAAGCTGATCCCACCCGTGTGGGTCGCACCTTCCTCCACTCCCTTGAGCCAGGGTTCACTGACGCAATTCAGACAAAGGATACAATGTTCCACCCGACCAGTCCAGATATAGCGGCGGGGGTCAGTCAGCCATTATCCGCCATCTCGCTGTCTTCTTTCGGACTGGGTACGGTTGGTCCAGCCGGTGCCATCTTGCCAAAAGTCGTGGGCAGCTCCATCTCCCCTCGGTCCCTGCAAACAACAACCGCTCCCGAGCCCACATCGTAACCCCCGGGGTCCAGTGTCCCGCCCCCATTTGCCTAAACCCAAAAGCAGCCGAGCCTCCACCGATATCTTTCCTTCCTCTCTGGTCGCTTTCAACACCCCTAGTATCAGGCCCATAGTTTTTAGCTCAGACCCGCCCTTCTGAGCGCTCATAATATGTTGCGCGAGTGCGGAGATGAGATCGTCCCATCTCCAGTGGTCAAGAATCTCTCGGGGGGCCTTAACCTTCCCTTCCCGCTCTTACCGGGAAATAACTGCAGCGACCTCCTTCTTAGAAGGAACCTTCTTGCCACAGTAATCCTTGTACAGCTGGAATATTACCTTAATCACTGATTCCATGATTCGGACCTCAGCGCAGCACCACTACCCTGCCATTCCACCGACTACGAATCATGGCACAGCGCCCATACCGTCTGGTTCTTGCTCAATGATGGCCCAGACCTCAGCGCAGCGACACTACCACGCTGCCTTCTGCTGACTATGGGCCGCAGCGCAGTGCCAACACCGCACTGCTAGTTGCCGAAAGGTAAGGGGTGACGGTCCGGTCTACCTCACACGTGGCACCAATTGTTACCTCCGGCAACCACCGTGACCGGGGCCGGACCGTTGAGGGAGGGCTAGCCTGCATTCGCTAGGGCTATAGCAACACTGACACCAACATGATGGAGAAGCAAATGGTGTTTATTAAGGCACAACAACCCCCTAAATAGTTTCCCTTTTTCCAGTCACTGGGGAACTTCACCAGACAGCTATGATTTTTCAAATATGATGGAGATTGGTTTGGCAACCACAACAGCCTTCTCTTTCAGAACCTTAGGATGGATATACTGACAGAATCGAGTACACCCTCAGCAAGTTTGCTGATGACTCCAAGCTGAGTGGTGCAGTTGAAACAGTGGAAGGCAGGGATGCCATTCAGAGGGACCTCAAAAGTCTAGAAAGGTGGGCCCAGGTGAACCTGATGAAGTTCAACACAGCAAAGTGCAAGGTTTTGCACTTGGGCTGGAGGAATCCCAGGCATCCATAAGACTGGAAGGAGTAGTCCTTCAGAGCAGCCCTACAGAGAAGAAACTGTGGGTCTGATGGATGAAAAACTGAACATGAGACAGCAGTGTGCTCTTGCAGCTCAGAAGGCAAATGGTATCCTGGGCTCCATCAGAAGAGGGGTGATCAGCAGGGACAGTGATTGTCCCCCTCTACTCTGCTCTTGTGAGGCCCGGCCCCATCTGGAGTAATGCATTCAGGTCTGGAGCCCCCAGTACAAAAAAGACAGGGAACTGTTGGAGAGGGTGCAGAGGAGAGCCACAAAAGTGATAAGAGGACTGGAGCACCTCCCCTGTGAGGACAGGCTGAGGGAGCTGGGCTTGTTCAGCCTGGAGAAAAGAAGGCTGCAGGGTGATGCCACTGAAGTCTTCCAGTACCTAAAGGGAGCCTACAAACCGGAAGAGAGTCAACTCTTTGAAAGGGTAGGTAATGGCAGGACAAAGGAAAATGTTTTATGTTGAAGGAGGGAAGATTTAGGTTGGATGTCAGGGGGAAGTTCTTTACCAGGGGAGTGGTGAGATGCTGGAACAGGCTGCCCAGAGAGGTTGTGGATGCCCCGTTCCTAGAGGTGTTCAAGGCCAGATAGGATGGGACCTGGGAAGCCTGGTCTAGTATTAAATGGGGAGGTTGGTGGGCCTGTACATGTCAGGGAGGGGTTGGAGCTTGATGATCCTTGTGGTCCCTTCCAACTCTGGCCATTTTGTGTGATTCTGTGATATTATCTGGCCCCATGGACTTACACACATTCAAGTTCATGAGGAGAATTTCATGAGGACGATCTCCATTTTATCTCCATCAGAGAAAAATTCATCTATTACCTCCTTGTTCATCTGCAATTACTCATGGAGCTGCAGAGATTAATTCCCACACCCTTTCTGTCTTGTGAGGAATATGAGTTATGAAGAGCAGCTCTTTCTCCCAGTTCCTGAAACTATGAGTTGGATGCTTTTGCATGACTTTGTTCTTTTCTCTTTCCTCTGCATTTGCAACACAAAGCCAACGGGAAAAAATTACACAAACCCATTGTGAAGTGTCCATATCACCTTCACAGAAAGAAAACAAATGCAAGTTTCTCTCAGCTTTCTTGATACTAACTGAACATTGTATCAAGGGTAGAAGCTGAATTTATGCAACAAAAAGCTGATATAATTTGAAAATTATCTTAATAGCCAATATATAAAATTCCTCCAAGCCAGAAAAAAAATATTTCTGTGATTTTAATAATCACTGTTTGACTCTTCTCTTGCATTCTACATTTGGGTTGTTTTAGATTTTGTGGACCATGATCATATTCTTCTGTAGGCAATACAGATACTGTGAAAGCATGGTCCTTGCCCAGGGTGAATATGTAAAAGCAATCTCTCTTTCCGTGTCTCATTTGCTGCAGTCTTGGATACTGGAGCACATGCACTGCATAACTGCAGCACAGAACAATTATTTCTAAAATATTTCTCAAGTTTCCTGAAAAAAAAAAAAAAAAAAAAAAAAAAAAANCTGCATAACTGCAGCACAGAACAATTATTTCTAAAATATTTCTCAAGTTTCCTGAAAAAAAAAAAAAAAAAAAAAAAATACAATTATGACACATAATTATAAAAGCTCTGTGGTTTCTGGTTTTCTTGGAGTTTAGACCTCCTTATAACATAGACAAACAGTGCAACAGAGTGCAACTTCAGTAGGTTTGCAGGTGAAACTGAGTGATGTGGTTAATATGGCAGAGGGAAGGGATGCCATAAAAGGGACCTGAACAACCTTAAGAAGTGAGCTCATGTGAACCTACTGACCTAATGAGATTCAGCAAATAGAACTCCAAAGTGTTTTTATGACAGTGCAATCACAGATATATGTACAGACTGGGAGAATAACACATTGAGAGCAGCCCTGCAGAAAAGGTCTTGGGGGTGTTAGTGGATTAAAAATTTAATGCAAGACAGCAGTGCATGCTTACAGACCAGAAGGCCAACAGTACCCTGTGCTACATTAAAAGAGGAGTGGTAGGAGAGTGAGGAAGGGAACTATACCCCTCTAATCTGCCCTTACAGGTCCAGGTCAAGTACTGCATCCACACGTGGAGCCCTAGGACAAGAAGAATATAGAGCTGTTTGAGCAGCTTCAGAGAGGGACTACCAGGATGCTTAGAGGACTGAAGGACAAGGGAGAATGGCTTTAAACTAAAGGAGGGGAAATTTAGTTTGGATGTTAGGAGGAAATTCTTCATTCAGAGAGCCCCTGGAACAGAGTGTCCAGAGAAGTTGTGGGTACCTCATCCCTGCAGGCATTCAAAGCCAGGTTGGATAGGCTCTGGGCAGCCTGATCTGATGGGTGGCAACCCTTCCCACTGCATAAGTGGTGGAGCCAAATGATCTTTACAATCTCTTCCAACCCAAGATTTCACAATTCTGAGATTCTAACTACAGAAAAGAACTGGGTACTTCCAGATTATTTAGCTGTTACTACAGTCCAATCTAACTGGCAAAGTGACAAACCATTCTGCCCTAAGCTAAGGGAGATGAACTGCCATCCCGAGATACATTTGTCCATTAACCAACATTTGCAAAGCCTTCAGACTAGAAATTGTTGGTTATTATGTTGTTGTCTGTCAGCTAAGGTTCTCATCATTAACGGGAGGCTGTTTTGTGCAGTCACTATCATTTGCAATTATGTGAGGAGAGGTAAGGTAAGTCAGAATCAAAGCTTTTACAATCCATTATATCCAAAAATGAGGGCAGATAAATAGTGTATTATGTCCTAAAGCAAACAAATAAAAAAACTCAAAACAGTATAAATCTGACTAAGCATTAGTTCTACCTTACAGCTAGACATCAGTTCTAGTTGGAAGGCTTGTTATTCTCTTCGGCAAAAGAGGTCAGCTGAACCTTTTTCCTTGTGATCTCAAAAACTTCCCACAGATCTGTTTCTGTTTTTCCCACAATTTGCTATGCCTGTCACAGTCCTGTTCCATTGCAGCTATTGATCACTCTTGATTAACAAGGCTAGCATCGGCCACACAGAGAGGAAAGCTCTTTGGGAACTAGATCAGGCCAAGGAGGAGGAACACACAGCTGTAGAACACAGCATGAACTGCAAACTCACGTTTTTTGTCTGTCCCTCAGCAAGTTCTTTATACAGATTCCTACAGTTAACTAAACTCCTTCATTAATACACATATCAACCAATCCAGTATCAGCATGCAAGTATATTTTTTCAACTTATGATGAAGTCAACTGACTGAATAAATAAACATTTTCAGCACTGATATTATTTCCCATTGGCTATGAATATAAAATTATTAAGCTAGGTGAAAGATAAATACAAATTTAAAAATAAAAGAATAAAATAAATTAAAAAAAAACTAACCCTACAACAGATTACAAAATTCTTTATCCAGGACCAGGCGAAAAGTGTGACTGAAGTCTCTTAGACTTGTTTAATTTGCAATGCAGAGAAAAGCATGGTTGCATAGACTCATCATCCTTCATTTAAATATACAATGAGAATTTTGAAGACACAAAATTTAGAAGGTCCTCTTTTTCAGGTATTCAGTAGATCTGCTAGAAGTGGCTGCCCCTTTTCCTTCCAGTTCTTTCAAATACTAACCTGTAATGGCATTGTTTAGTATGGCATTGCCAAGTCTGTGATTTCCTCCATATCCAGTGGTGATTCTTTGCAGCCTTGAATGAATGTGTTGGAGTCTGACCAACCCACATCCTGGAGTCTGGTTCAGTTTCTTTTCTCAGGCTGAGCAGTACCTTACAGATGGTGGTTGAGCTATGAAGGAACAGTCACTATACATGGTTCAACTCTGCAAAGTATAGGTGTCCTATAAAGTCCCTTTCCCCAGTATCCCTTCCATTCCTCTCAGTAATTTTTATGTTTTGAATATCTTCAAGAGTAGGGAGAGAGAATCCATATGGCTTGAATTTCAGGTATGCTAGAGTGAATGTTTCTGATTTTCAGGAGTAGATATTTTTTACAATTTAAAGGACAAAAAAGGACCTTTTTGTTCATTGTTAGCAATGCGTCTTACACAACACCATGCTTGTTTTCGTCAGGATAATAGCTCAGAATGATAAGTGACAACAGAATTTTTCTTTATAATTCAATACATTACCTACTTTCTTGCCTGATTATTTGCACCAGTGTTTCAGTGATGATTCCATTTATTTCACCTTTGCAAGTAATTGCTTGTCCTGAGTAAAACTTCCTTCTGTTAAACTATACTAGTTTCAGTGAGCTTTGATGAGGGATGAGACTGGAATGTCTAACCTATTCTTTTGAAAAGCAAAAGGATTTAGGGAATTGAATTCATTTTCTTTGCCTTGAATTGCAAACTGCGCAGTCATCTGCACATTTAATTCCATCCTTTTCATTTTATTTTCTGAGCAAGGACACAATTGGCAACATATTTGACATCTTTGTGACAGTGAGTCTGTGGCAGCACTGAATAGAAAAGGGGAAGGAGCAGGGTCACAGAGAGGACAAAAGGAAAAAATAGCTGTCTAAATCATATATCATTAAAGTGATGCTCATTGAATTACCTCTCTGAGGGCCTGTCAAAACATGTGGTGCCCTTGCAATATGATGTGAATTAAATGCCTTCTGGCCCCTGAAATATTGTTTTCAAGGCCAAATGTGTACTTTCACAGTTTCCCTCTAGTAACTACTAAAAAACATTTGAGACATGTTGATTGACTCCCACGATTTGCAAAAAGAACTCAAAAACACTGCAATGTGTGGTAGCTGGTTTTTAATGAAAAGCCAGGACACATGCCTACTTGCAGATTGTTGGTGATGGTCACTGACATCTCCATCCACTGAGAAACTGGTCAACATCATTTTGCCCCTAAGAGAGAAAATACAAGTTGCTCCTCAGAGAGAAAATATAAGTAGAATTGACTCCGATTCTTCAGTAGTTAGTTTGTTAGTTTGTCCTTGGTGGTTAAGGAAAGGATTGAATAACTGCTGTCTGTCTGGAAGACCCTGTACAAATCATAGAATCATAGATTCCTTAGAGTTGGAAGGGACCTCTGAAAGCCATCTAGTCCAAGTCCCCTGCACTGACCAGGGACACTACAGCTAAGTCAGATTGCCCAGGATCTGATCCAGCTTCACCCTGAAAGTCTTCAGGGACGGGACATCAACCACATAATAGGGCAACCTGTTCCAGTGCCACAATGCCCTCACTGTAAAGGATTTTCTCCTTATATCTAACCTAAATCTACTCTCTTTTAGCTTGAAACCATTTCCCTTTGTTCTATCACAACAGATCCTGCTAAAGAGTCTGTCCCCTTTCCTGCAGCTCACCTTAAGATATTGAAAGCATATATCAGGTCACCTTGGAGCCTTCTCTTTTGCAGGCGGAACAGTCCCAGCTCTCCCAAATGTCTGATGGTCTGCAAGCATTTTTGAAGATTGGTTCCAACTGCCTCCTCCATTTGAGGAAGCAAGAATATTTGATTTTAGCAAACAGTGTATCACAACAGCTCCCTGAAACCTGGCTTCCTTCAACAACCTGGAAATGGCTCTGACCAGAGAGATGTCATTCATTCCCCATGATCCTTTGCAGTTCTCTGGAAAAAAAAAAAAAAAATCAGAAATTTTGCCAGTGTTTGCTGCTGCAGTTTTATTGTGTTTTTACTCAGTCACCTACTAAGGAGTGCAAGACCTATATACAAGAGATAGAAACATTTGGTCTCTACCTGAATGGTTTTCATAATTTCAAGGTTTGTCAGGTCTGTGTTCATCAAGAGGCACTGTGATTTCCCAGCTTCTCTGTACAGCCTCGGGGATTTGCCCAGAAATTGGTATCTGTAGGACAGAGACATATGTAGTTAATGCATGTAGAAGTGAAATATTGAATATAGCAATGCACTGTCAAATGATATGACTTTAAGTATTGTACCTTTATTCATTTTAGATATGAACTCTGTGAGGGGAAGTCTGACCTTACTGTCAAATCCAAGTGTTCAGAATTCAAAATCAGGTCCTTCCAAAATTGTCACATTTAGCACATTTAAATATTTATGTTAAAAAGAATTAGATTCTTTCCATCATCCTTCCCCCCCATCCTCTTTTTTTTTTTTTTTTTTTTTTTTTTTTAAAGTCTGTAGGGTACATTTGGATGATACATGTAAGGTTTGTTTTTTGTTGTTGTTGTTGTTGCTGTTGTTTTTTAATGAGATAATGTTTACTAGACTGTTATTTTATCTGTTTATTTCCCATACTTCTTAGTGAAAGCTGCGGTGGTCACATTATCTTTTTTTTCATTTCTGAAAAGAAAAACGAAATGAAGTAAAAATGGAGGTTTTAAAGAAAAGGAAAACATTTTTATATTTGGAACAGAAAAGCTAAAATCAATACCACAAGTATTCATGTTAATTATAACAGCTTCTATTTTCCAGAACAGTTGTAATTTTTCATATGATAATGGTGCAAAATACATGTATCACTATTGTGTGTAGAAGTCTCTCAAGGCCTCCAAGAAAATTATGTATTACCAACTTTTATTTCTTAAGGAAGCTTACATAAATTAAAATTTTAGAAATAACCTCCAAAATCTAAGAGTATAAAGCAGACCAGTGGTATTTTTATCCTCTTGTTTTTTTGCCATCTAACCCTACCATGAAACTTTTCTACCGATCTTCTGTATGTCCCAGTATTCACGTTTAATTTTTTTCAGCACTAAAGATCTGCAAACACCACAATTTTTGTTTGTTTGTTTTGTTTTATTTTTAGTTTTAGCTCACAGAATCATTTCAAACGTAATGACCAGGAAATGAAGGAAAGATGAGTATGACCAGGACACTTGGATCTCCTAAGGAAAAGCTACTATACACCATACTGTCAGTGCAACACCTAGACAGGTCTCCACAAGCAAAAAGAATAATGTGCTTCATGATACTTCTTTAGTTGTTCACAGTATCATTACTGTCAAATGATTTCTTATTTATTCTTTTTATTTGGCAATTACTAATGAATATTTGGCAATTACTAGTGAATGAAAGAGTATTTGTTATTTTAGAACAACACCTGAAAAGAACCAACTTCTTCAGGAACAGGTGTTCCTATTTTTATGGGTAAGCAGAAATACTTTATATAATATCTTCATATACTTCTATTTCTATAATCACAATTTGACAACACCCTTTTAGTGGAAGATCTGGTTCCTTTACTAGGAAACTAGATTTCAGCACAAGGATCTACTAGGTGATTTGATTGCAGTGCACATATGGAAAATCCTTGATAGTGAGCAGAATTACTGAGCTCCCATTATAAATCCAGTGAACATGTTCCATCAGTTTTGTAGAATTAATCCCTGGATCTCCTAAAGCCTTATTTTCATATCACCTTATTGCATTAATGCCAGGCCAGAAGTCTTTACTGACAAGAGAAAAGAGGAAATGATATTGGTATCCAGACAATCAATGCAGACATAAGGCACAGAAAAATTACTAGAATAGTGGGTAAAGAAGGGACCAGAATACATTGGTTAGTGTTTATTCAGTAAATGTTGTGCACTTTGGTAGGGAATAGATTTTGGAGTGCTGGCCTAACGTACAAGAAAATGTTAGTTACCATAATAATCATGACATTAAAATACGACTATCACAAGTTTTCATCCAGAAAGTGGTCTATGTTCGAACTAGCTTCCTTACTTTTTTTTGTCTCTGTGCTGTGACCAAACAGATACAGCATTTAATTTCTTTATTTTCTGTAACTTTTTATTATTTAATCAGTAATTTTAAGGTGCTGAGCACTTCTTTGAATTGCTGAGCACCCTGAAGTTTCAGTGCTTGTCAATTAAAGGTGGGAAGCACATTTCAAAATTATTTGTGTGATTTGTGACTTACAAGAACAATTTTGTTGACAATGTTGTCCCATTAATTAGAAGTTCAATTAAAACAAAACAACCATCAAAAGTACAGTTCAAGAGGAAAACAGTGTGTTTGGCATGTATAAAAGACAAATATACCTTTTAATTAGTTTGAAGGTTAATGTCCTCGTTAGATTATAGTAGTTCATTATGCATTTGTGCCTGTGTTTGCAATGTGATATACCAATCAACAGGAACAATTCAGGGAAGACATAAAAGGAAAAATAAAATAAATGTTGACCATGAACTCTTAAAAAAGATAAACTTGACAGAAACTTCATTTCTGCAGTCATGCTAAACCCATTTCATTAAGGAAAAAATAATCATCATCATCATCATCATCATTGAGATGTAAGTTAAGCAGTAAAGCAAGTTGGCTTAGGAGGCACAGAGATGCAGATTTGGGCTGACAATGTTTATGATGACCACAGCTTTCCTATATTTTCCCCTTTACCCTAACATAATTGCTTCTGACTGGGCAAATCATGTTGTTCTTATTGTAATGCCATTGCAATATATGATTCTGCGAGACACTTGATTTTTTTTTTTTTTTCTTGCATGCTTTGCATTTGATTTTAATGTTATCAAAGAAATTACCAACCTAAAGTTGTACATATACCAAATAGTATCATCTATTTTTCCTCCTCTGTTTCTTGTTTAAAATTAAGATATGTTTTAGATTTTGTTACACAAGCACTTTCCTGCCTTAGTTAAAAACTTAAGGATAATTTCTGCTTGTACTTTGCACTAAATGTAAGGTTTAATGCAGATTTTATATAAACTTAAGGGAAAACCTATCTGCAAGGTGGAGACGAAACACTGTGGGAAAAATTTATGGACACTGTCAAGAAAAAAAAAATGATTCTACAGTAAAAGAAATATGCATTAATTTCATAAGGATATTTATAGTAATTTCAAATGACGTATACTCAGATACCATGGCAGAAGTAGAAGATCTTCCCATAAAAAGAATTACATGATATGTAAACTATATGAAGAAACAGTCAGCTTCCATGAAATCAGAGAATCATAGAATCACCAAGGCTGGAAAAGAATTTCAAGGTCATCCAGCCCAACCGTCCATCTATCATCAGTATTTCACACTAAACTGTGTCCCTTAGTACAACATCTTAACATTTCTTGAACACTGCTTTGTAACAGATCCAGATTAATACTGCTCTGGCAGCAGCCAGTCTATATGGAATTCATGCAGTATGTTGAAAAAATATATTTTGAGTGAAGATTTCCTTCCCTGCGTTACCTCTCCCTGTAAACCAAGCATCCTGATGAAAGTTCATAGGGAAACGTATGGTTAAAATTTTCTCTTGCTTCAACAGATTTTGATAATTATTATTTCTTCTACTTGCTTTTAAAAATTTATTTTATTTTATTTTATTTAAGTTTGAAAGTTTCCCAGATTAAGAAACTTTAAAGACTCAGTGATCTAAAGAAGAAAAAAAATCAGAATGTTTACTATGTTAAAATTGCTCTTAATTGTCATTAATTATTTATTTTACAAACTATAGCAGCTTGTAAAAAAGAAAACACTGATATATTCTAGTCAAATTCTGGTCACGAATGCTTTGCTACATTCACAATCCTATTGGTTCATAAAATTAATTGTATAACAACTCATGACAGTATATATTTTTATCTCAAGAAAGAAAAAATATAAGAAAATAGGAAAGTCAAAATAACATCAGTGTTAATTTTACTTTAGAAAAATTCATTTTGTAATACAGATTTTTGGTCTTCAGAACAGTTTGACCTTTCCCACGTGAAGTCTATGAGCACAAAAACAAATAAATAGATCATATATGTTCCACATTATGACTATTACCATGGTATTCTGGGGAACTATTAATAGAAAGAAGTGTTTAAAGTTGTCATAAGAAGAAAAGATTTTGGCTTTTATATTTCAGAATGCACATGGAATGCTAATAATCATGGTGGCAACAAGGGGATTTAAAAGCAGCTTTCAAGATTTAAACAAATAAAGAATTAAAAATACTACAAACCTTGTAAGCTGTTAAAGTGTATATTTCTTCTTATCTCACAGCAAGCTAATGCTTTTGTAAAAAAAAAAAAAAAAAAAAAAAAAAAAAAAAAAAAAAAAAAAAAAAAAAAAAAAAAAAAAAAAAAAAAAAAAAAAAAAAAAAAAAANTTTTTTAAAAAAAAAAAAAAAAAAAAAAAAAAAAAAAAAGACCACACATGTACAAACATGTATATAATACTGCATGTCTGTATATACATAGAGTTATAAAATAATAATAAATGTGATACTCCAATGGGAAAGCAACAGAGATACTCAAATTTAACAGACAAGCAGTAGCTTCAGTTCTGATATATACCTAAGGGACAACATTTTAGAAATGAACTAACAAGAAGATACTGTATTAATATTAATAAAGTTTTATTCTCAAAAAGAAAATACATCAACTGCTTTACTGCTATGCCTTTTTTTTTTTTTTGCTTTCAAAAAATTATTTTCTATGAAATTTATAAACAATATTATCTTAACAAGTATGCCATTTTTATAAACTTCTGCTATAATAAACAACAACAACAACACAAAACAAACAAACAAACAAAAAACTATGGTAGTCATGATGTTAACAATTTGAATTATTATGTTCAGTTGCTCCAATTTGGAGTATTTCTCTCATGGTTTTAAGCGGAGAATAAATCAAAAGCAACAAGCAATGCCTGAAGATATGAGTTCAGTCCAGATCTGTTCATTTTCATTGTTTCAGATGTCTCACCTGGGCTACCTTTGGCTTCACTAGATGTACACTGGGCAGGAAATTGTTCAGAAGTTATGAATTAAATAGAAATAGTTACTTTTTCCTTCTTTCCTTCCTCTTCTCTTTTTCTCACTGTCTCCAAAGACCACAAAGTCTTAAAAAAAAACATTATATATATATAATATATATATATAATTATTATTATTAAATAAAAGCTTAAAAAATAAGCTAAATCACTTTTTAACGTTCTCTATTACCATAATTTTATTTTTAATACCTATTTATACTATCACGGATTATATTTCAATTTCAGGAAAGAAAAGCCAAGGACAAAAGACAAACAAACAAACAAAAAACATAAATAATACTCCACATGAAAACTCCTTTTGCTTTTAGTTTTGTTTTTGATCCCAGCCATAAAAAAGGGGGTGGGGGGGGGAGGGGGGGGNGGGGGGGGGGGGGGGGGGGGGGGAAGAAAAAAAACTTTTTTTTTTAAGTCATAATGTGATCTAACCTGAAAATTTTCCATTTTCTTCTTCTTAAATTAGTATAAAATTTTAGCTGAATATCTATTGCAGATGTGTCAGAAATTGAAATTGTGTTATTGATGAGCACATTTAATTAGAAGTGTGTAAGGAATGCTAGTAAACTTGATAATGAAGCTTTAAATAAGGGACTCGAAGTGTTCCAGAATGCAAGTATTTTATAAAAGAGATATTGAAAGAACATTAATGGAGCTATTACCAAAAAAAGTGAGGGGGGATTATGTGAATATGCGAAGAGATTGAAGTCACATAAAGAACATCTAATAATAGGCCACAGATTTTGAAACTGGACTGCCCAGCAGATCACACAGTCCTCTTCCTTGACATACAAAGTGTCAGTTATACCCATATGAGAAGCTATAATCCACCAGTATGGTCTGCAGACCTTGGGTCTTCTTTGGAATATTGATGTTTCTCTTGATGTGTAGAGTCCAAAACCGTATTGTATATTTCAGTTCAATATTCTAACAGTGTAAAGTAGATCACAGTAATTAGTTGAATGGCTGATGTTATTTCTATTTGCAGGTTATTAAATCATATCCCTTGTTCATAAAGACATTGTTTTATTTGTTATCTTCAGCAACTTTTTTTTAGGTGAGCTGTTGCCCCAGAATTTCTCCCTTGATCTGCAGTTTTGTAGTTCAACATTTCCAGTTGAATATAGAAATTCATGTTTAATTTCCTTTCAGAAGCTTTTGTTTGTTTGTTTATTTCTTCCAGTTTTTCAGGGACATTGTCACTAAATTTACAGTTTAGGAAACAAGCAAAGACAGAGTAGATATTAGATCCTTTGGTCTTTTAAACACAGTTATATGCTTCCTTTCTCATTGACTAGTAGAAAAACTCTGCCTTTGTCTTCCTTCTACTATCCAGTGTTGTATGCAGACATACAAAGCTTTCTTGTCCTATTACCTGTGTGACTATCTTTGGCATCTATATTTTCTTTCAGTCAGCCAAGCGCTTCCTTGCACACCATGTCTCTATGCAAATAAATTATTGATCATGGCTCCCTCTATAATAACCATTTAGCAACAGACAGTATAGATGTCCATGGATAACATTTTTACTGCAGACTCTGGAGTTCTATATTCAGGGCAGTGGGAAGAACACATAGTCATAGTCTTTTATTCAGAATGATTTAAAAATTCTCCACAAAACTTCCTCAGCCTCTGGCAACTGAAATGAGATTAACAGAACTCTCTTCTGTTTCTTTGCATGCAACATACATATTTGTACAAAAATCACATTTTCTTTTATTTTGCTGCTGTGGGTATGACGCTTATAAGAAGTGAACAGATCAAGTCATCCATGTCTCTGAGGCCAAGGTAGCTCACTTTCCAAAATTCATAGACTGAACTGCTGATAAAGGCTCATAACTACATAGAGAGCACCATTGCAAATACACAGCCTGCAGTGAAAGAAAAACCTTCCAAAAAAGTAAAATATGCAAGTTGAGTCCTACAATTATTATATTTCACATGGCATATTTCCTTTATAAACAGCTTGTACTTGAACAAAGCCGAATGTAGCTTTAGACTTAAATAAGGTGTGACTACTCATAAGGAATGCTTTAGATTTCTGAGTATATAGACTACTCTAGTTTACTACAAATTATTGTGTACATAGTGAGTAGGAAAAAAATCCTAGATTTTTATACTTACAGTTAGCATAGACTTATTAAAAATATATATACTTTAGACATCCTCAGATAGCAACCATCTGTTAGCAACCAAGAACATCAGAATATGGTCAGTGTTACATTTTTTCTTTCCTAATAATACTAGGAACAGCGCGGATGGTTGTATTGCATAAAAAAGGATCAAACCTCAGGAAAATTATTACAGCTTCTCACTCAAATCTAAGGTTGATACATAAGAAATCTGTTCAGCCTCTTCTCTTTTTGACTCTCCTTTTGTTGTATTTTGTTAGTACAGGAAATTATTTCTTGTACGGAATTTGGAGACCAAAGGCCAATTAATAGGATTATAATACATTGTAACATATTGCAGCTACTGTTCTTGAATGAATTGCAAATTGTTTCTCAGGAAAATAATTTAATGAAAAAAAGTATTTGTCACAGGAAGAATTGCAGGAAAAGTGAAAAACAGTATCTGGTTAAAAAAAAAAAAAAAAAGTTTTAAAAGAAATATATTATCTTTTTTTTTTTTTTTTTTTTTTTTTTTTTTTTTT
>QGNR01000071.1:3181752-3204218 GCA_003435085.1 Syrmaticus mikado
AAAAAAAAAAAAAAAAAAAAAAAAAAAAAAGACTTGGTTAATGAGATAAGCAGTTAGTAGTTTGAGCACGCTTCTTCCGTTTATGAGATAATTTTTTGGATTAGGAAAAACAGGTTAATTTTTTTAAAAAAACCTTGATATGTAGAGAAGGGAAAAATTAAGAAAGAGCATAAGAAACTGCAAATAAATGTAATGTGAATTTAGTATGCTGAAGAAGGAAAAAAAAAAAAGTGCATATGACTAGATAGTTTTCTGTCAGCTCTGTTCTACTTTTGTAAGGATAGCATAATATAACCATAGAATCATGGAGTCATTTGAGTTGGAAAGGATCTCTAAAGATCATCTAGTCCAACTCTCCTGCAGTGAAATTTCTTCCTTATATCTAATATAGATCTCCCATCTTTTAGTTTGAAAACAATTCCCCCCATCCTATCATAATAGATTCTGCTGAAGAGTCTGTCTCATTTCTTATAGCTCTCCTTTAGATACTGAAAGGCTGCTCTCAGGTCTCCCTGGAGTTTTCTCTTCTCCAGGATGCACAACTCAGGCTCTCAGCCTGTACCTGCAGGGGAGGTGTTCCAATCCCCTGGACCATTTTTTGTAGCCCTCCTGTATATCTAAACAGGGGGACATGCCTTCTTGGACTTTCCTCTTCTGGTTGATGTGCTTGTAGAAGCCTTTCTTGTTGTTCATTGTATGCCATGTCAATTCTGGATTCACTTAGGCTTTGGCCTTCTTGACTCCATCCCTGCACAATCTAGCAGCATCCCTATATAATCCTCAGGATATTTGTCCCTTCTTCCACTGCCTGTGCATTTTCTTGCTTTCCACCTTGACCAGCAGGTCCCAGTTCAGCCATACCAGTCTCTTGTCTTCTTTTTATCACTTCTAGAGGTCACTGTGTCTCTGCAAATGGCACTGGTGAGGCAATATCTCGAATACTGTGTTAAGTCGACTGGTGAGGTCCCAGAAGACAGGGGGCTTGTCAATGTGACTCCCATCTACAAGAAGGATTGTAAGGAGGACTCGGGGAACTACAGGCCTGACCTCTGCCAGGTAAGGTTATGGAGCAGATTATCTTGAGGGAGATCATGTGGCATGTGCAGAATAACTGGGGGATCAGTCCTAGCCAGCGTGGGTTCACGAAGGGCAGGTCCTGCTTGACCAACCTGATCTCGTCTCCTATCTATTCTGGTAGATGAGGGAAAGGCTGTTAATATAGTCTACCTAGACTTCAGCAAGGCTTTTGATACTGTCTCCCATAGTATTCTCCTGCAGACGCTGTCAGCCCGTGGTTTGGACAGGTAAACTGTTGGCTGGATAAGGAACTGGCTGGAAGACTGAGATCAGAGAGTGGTAATGAATGGAATTAAATCCAGGTGGTGACCAGTCATGAGTGGTGTTCCCCAGCTGGGGCCTGTCCCCTTCAATATCTTTATTGATGACCTTGATGAGGGCATTGAGTGCACCCTCAGTAAGTTTGCAGATGACACCAAGTTGGCTGGAAGTGTTGATCTGCCTGGGGGGTAGTGAGGCCCTGCAGAGGGATCTGGACAGGCTGGATAGCTGAGCTGAAGTCAATGGGGTGAGTTTCAACAAGGCCAAATGCCAAGACCTGCACTTTGGCCACAATAACCCCAAGCAACACTACAAGTTTGGGGCAGAATGACCAGAAGATGGTGTAGAGAAAATGGAACTGGGCTACAGCTGAAAATTTTCTTATTACGGCAATTTTGACTTTTAAGGATGAGAATTCTTGACTTTGTCAATATCCATTTCAGAATAGATCATCATGATCTTTCTCCTGTGAGGTGTCATGGTTTTATGATTTTTGTTATTGGTATTCCACATCGTAATATCATGTAGTGCACTCAGAGTTAAAGAGTTAATGCTCCAAGTCTGGATACCTGTCCTGGAAGAGAAGAACTACTACATTCAATAGAAGACTCTGTTCTGTTATCATTTCTGCTCAGGGGGAAGAGATACAAGGGTTTGGTAGGTCACCTGATGGTGTTTTTCCCTTTTTTTGTCTCTCTTCCCTGCTGCTTGATGTGCCTGTGCATCACACCTTAGTGTTATGGTATATATTAGCTTCAATTCTAATTATATTGTATTATAGTGTATTGTATTACATTGTATTATATAATGTGTTGTATTATATTGTATTATAGTGTGTTATCTTGCATTCTGATACCATATTTAGTAAATTAGTTTTTTTTCTCCTCAGATCATTGACGCTGTTTTTAATTACTTGGGGTCCCCTGTTTCCCCTTTCCAGAGGCACGGATTCACAAATCCCTCTGCCCTGCTAGACATGGAACTGGGCTGAACCAGCCCGTAAACCATTGACAGGAAGGAATCTACTGTAAAATAATACAACAGCCATGACAATATACTAGAAAGCTTTTATATTATTGAAATGGAAGCACTGAGTTAGTCTAAGATGGCAATATGTCTCTTCCGACAAACACTCTGCATTTTCCTCACAAAATTTTTAAGTGATTCAAAATCACCTTTTCCTTTCATAGTGTGCCTTCTTTTTCTGTTCAATGAAGCTATGAGTCATGACTGGCGAAATCAATATTCAGGGTCAATTAGTCATAAACTCCAGTTTTCTCTCAACTAAATGCTCCTAGACAACATTGTTAAGACCAAAATACTATTGTTTCAGAGAGTAAAAAGAGTTATAAGATGTCATTTAAATACTTCCCATATGGATTATGAATTTTTCTGTATATTCTACCTTATATGCATAGGAAAATGGATACAGAATGTCTCTGTTACCACACAAGAATATTTCAAACACCCAGTGAGATGGGGTAGTGTTATCATCCTCACTTCACAGGAACGAAAATCATCTAAGAGGAGCATCCCAAAATACTTAGGCCCCTGAAGTGATAGTTGATAAAAATGTGCTTCTGAACAAGCCTGAGATCCTGAAAACCTGTACATTGGCACAACCTCAACTAGAGAAGTGTGGAATATTTCTCATCCCTAAGAATTATCTAGAGCTGGCTCTCCTTGTAGCTAAGAAAACATTCTGCTAAAGGAGAGACATAAAATGTTGTCAAAAAAAAAAAAAAAAAAAAAAAAAAAAAAAAAAAAAAAAATTTTTTTTTTTGGGGGGAAAATTGCTCATACCCTAGAGCAGGACTCTGTATAAGGAAGCTACCACATTTCCATTTCTTGCAGATGCATTTTAAAAGAAGTTGGAAACAAACTTAGTTTCTTGAAAGAAAAATATATATATATATTAAGTACATAACTTCGGGTGAGGATCAAGAATCAAGATAACACAATTCGGTAACTTCTGATATAAAAAGGCAACTAACTGACATATAATGTCTCTGGGTTATCTAACACATTTTTTAGAGAGGCCCCCAGCAACCCAACTGATTTTAAAGAAATGTGTGCAAAACTGCAGAAGCGTGTATGATTTCCAGTGCCTCAAGCAAGTCATTTCTATTCCATTTCATTTCCATATGTGCTTGGTATACAGCATCTTTTAACAAATCTCTTCTCAGAGAATAATTTCCAAATCTCCTTAATTTATACAGAGGGGCCAATCCAAGAAACGCTTGTACATTTAATTGACTTCATGTGAGTAATTTTTTTTTTACAAGGCAACACAAAAGTTGAGTATAATTAAATAAAACTGAAGGCATGAATAATTACAAACTTGATGATATGAATTATAATATTAATTCATCTTTGAAATTTTATCTCCAGATTCTGTTTTATAATAGCAAAGCATAAATATCGAGACAGAAAAGAATTCACCCACAGACCACTCTGATAAAACTTGTTCACTAGACCAATTCAATTATATTTTCTTCCTATAAACTCCAGCTGGTGTGATCTTGGCCTTCAGTATCATCTAATTAAACAGAAAAATGTTTGAGATAGGAAGTTAATTTACTAATTAAATGACAAGTATGCTTTATAACTTGTCTTTTTAGCTTATTGTGCATTTAAAGAATTAATTAACAATACAATCAGGCTGCAGTTGTGAAGTGCCAATATGGATGTGATTTGAAAATACTTTCAATTCTGTTTTCTATCTCAGTTTTTATGACAGCTGCACCATAATGAAGATTCTTGACTCTTTTAATTTGTGTCTGTAAAATTAAAATGGCTCAGTGGCTTCTTGCTCACCAGGAACACAGACAAAATTGTACATTTAGTAGTACATTGCTCATCAGTTGACAGTCTTGATTCTCTATTTGTGAGCTGTTCTTGCTTTCTATAATTTGAAATTATGAAACTAATTTTTTATTAGGTTATGTCCTTCTGGTAAAGTATTTTCAACGGAGTGCAACAATGAAAGTAAAATTTAATTAACACAGTCAATCACTGGGTAAAATTAATATACAAAGTATTTGTTGTTTTTAAACAAGTTTAACAAGTAGTACCTTTATTCTAAGATTGCACAACTAATTTTTTGTTAGTGTGCCTGGTTTAAGTACTGTTAAAAAGCATATGGACTTATGGACTAAATGCAAAATAACTTCACCTTCCTCCGTCTGTCAAATTACTCTTATGCAAAAATAATCATTATTGATTTATTTGGATTTTGAATGGCAGTTATTTATAAATGGTATATGTCTGGATTGCCCTGACTGATCTTTTGTACTTCCTCTTTTTTTTCTGTTTTGTTTTGCTTTGTTGGTTTCCTGGTTTTAAATGTCATGCAAATATGAAACTGAAACCCAATCATAATTCAGATAGAATTTACTATATGTTGTAACTTCTTTTAACAGTCAGAAAAGAATTTTCAAGGAAAAAAATAAAATAAAATAGAAAGAAATAAAAGAACGGAAATGAAAAGGAAGAATAGTCACCTGGCTGTAATCATCTCTTGAGACACAGAACAAACCTGGTTTCTCTGCACAAGCAGCTATAAATCTTTCCTTCCTTACCACTTTTTATATTTTCAGTCACTGTTAGTCCATCCATATTTTTATCCTGAGATGTTTATAGACTCTGTTTCATAAACCAAATCGTTACATTCAAATGTTAAAAATATTTAGCATATGCATATAGATTCGTGTGTATTGTTCCTATCTAAAGAAAGAAAATGAATTACTTTGCATTCAATTTAGTTTGATTTTTTTCTGCCTAGTGTATTGGTGCCCACAGAAGAAAGCAGTAATAAATCATTTATAAAATCAGTGCAACCCTTTCTGCAGGGAAATGCAGTGAGGCAGACTGTCTCATAAATTGTTTAGGATAATGCAGCTCTCCAGTGATTTAGCTTGATTTGTTTGATTAAAAAACAACAACAACAACAACACAGAAATCCACAAACCTACATATGGTGATTCTTTGCTTTTATGAAGGAGGTAGGAAAATACCTTCCAGTGTCCTTGTATACAATGCAGGAAACATCCCATTAACAAATAGACTGTAGACTGGAGAAATAAGAAGGAAAGAAGCATTGTGAAATGAAAGCAATGGGAAGGAATTTTCAGTACTTATTGCAAAGGATTCATGCTGTTCAGTGGCCTGCACTTTTGCTCAGTAGAAGGAAAAATGCAAAAGAAGCCTCCTTGAACTAATCCAGTATCCCAGGTCTTTCCTGTCTTGGTATGTGGATCAGTGACGCGATAAAATTGTGTTGTGGGCTTGCAGCTTGATTTCAGACATTTAATGGTTGTATGAAAGATCATCTCCAAACACTTCCATTGCATTCTCTTCCCAAATTCTGGTACACTAAACTGAAGAAATCAGACTGCTTGCTAAGGATCACAGGTTCACCGAAATTAAAGATGGAAAAGACCTGTTAGTGTAAATTGCTTACATTATCCCTGATTCAATGTAAGGTTTCTCCCTGTGGTATATTTTCCAGTACTTTTTTATGGTGCACTTTGAAATGACTCATGCAACAGTTTTCACCGTTTCTCTCTAGAGATCAGTGTACAGCCTAATAGAGCTCATTCGCCATTGGTGTCAGCCTAAATTTTCCATTACTCATTTAGAGATTTTTTTTCCTGGACATCTGGTATGACACTTTGAAATCGGAAGACAACCATCAAGCCTCTGCAGGCAAGCCAAACGCTGCAAAAAGGGCAGAGAAGATAGCCACAGATTGTAAAAGATTTCAATAGGGTACGCAGTTTTAAAGTTAGGTTCAAATTAGAAATTTACTAAAATCTTCTAGAGATTCCATATCCCTCATCTATTGATTATCTCTGGTTCAGAGATATATTTTAGTCTGACGCCAGGTGTAGATATTTAAAGCATTAATAGCAACTTACAGCATTTTATAACTCACATATAAAGATGCATTTTCTTATTATTACTTCTTGGAGGAAATTTCTGCTACAGCTGAGTCTCAGCGCTGCTGAAATACAGTAGTGGCTGAGGGACATCTCCACAGTAATAGAGCAGATCAGTGCAGATGTCATTATTTTTCTTCCTCTTCTGCTCCCATCTTTGTATAATGTAAATACAGAACTATGCATAGTCTAATAAACTCTGAAATTATTTTAATTTTGATTTGAGCATTCCTTGGTGCAGTGGTTAAGGTTCATTTTGTTCTTAGACTAGTTGTAAAAAAATTGTTGATACAAAAGTTGATAGCCTGAAGATTAATTTTAGACAATATAATGAGTGACATAGGCTAAAACAGTAGCCTAGAAGTATATGTAGGCCACATATAGAAATATATACATTCTATATAAGCATACATACATATACACATACATACATACATATATATATATATGCATATATATACACTGCAACCTGTTAAATGTGAATACTTACACCTGCCCCTATGATTTGATACAGACACTCCTGACAGTTCTCGAGCAAAAAGATGTAAGATGATCTCAGCGTGCACAGCATAAGGCAGCTATAGCAGCAATTGCAAAGAAGTGATTTGCACTGACATCTCATGTGTTGGTCTCTCTGTCAGAGCCAATCTCTAAATTAAGGCAGTAACAGAAGAAGAACTTTTCTTCATTCTCTTCAGTATTACTCTCAACTTGTTAAGACTTTTCAGGTGAGTCTTCTGATATAATGATATAGAAAGGATGCAGTACTAGGCTATTAGAATCCAGTGATGAATCCAGTCCATAAAATCTCACCAAGCTTTGTGAAGACCTTTTATAACTCATAAGGTCTTCGTAAAAGCTCTCACTGATGCTATGACATATTGTATTACCTTTGGTAAGCAGAGTTAATAACAATCCTTCTGCCCTTACAGTCTTAAAACTTTAGAAAAATAGACAAAATATATTTGAATGGAAGTCAACCATACTTTACCTTTAGTATTGTTTTGGAACACAAATATATATATATATATTTTTTCCCCAAGAAAAGGAGTCTGTTGCACTGTTGTGAACTCTCCCAAGTTCAAGGCCAATAACTAAACTACATTATAGTTATATTAATCTAATGAAAACATATTTTCCTTTTGTTATTTTCTTCTGCTTCAACTCATGCTCACTTTTGAAAATGAACTGTATTCTTTTTTTGTATACATTACTAGAAAAAAGTCTTTTTCTGGAATTATTTGGAGTAAAGTTATCTCAAATAATACTTCTTTGGGAACCTAATCCAAACTTCCATTTCAGACTGTATACAGGAAGACCTCATGTTGAAAGGTGAAGTCTGATGGAATTATTCCCATACTCCTTTCTTCCTCATTGGTTCTTTATTGCTTAAATTTTCAAAACATTCAAAATTTTAGAGAGCACAGAAAGTAAAATACTTGGATTAGAACAAAATTGACAACCTTCGCCTTGTATTATTATTAGATAAAAATTCAAAATAATTAACAGAATGTTTTGAGATGCTTGGGCATTCACAGTTAATGAAATAGAAGATAAATCAGCCATAAACTGTTCCAGCATAAATATGTGCTTGATTTACCTGAAAGGGAAGTGTTAGGTACAAGTTACTGGGAAGCAGAAGGAGTTAGTGGGAGACTCATCTCCATCCTACAGTGATAGCAGTCACAGAATCACAGAATCACAGAATCACAGAATAGTAAGGGTTAGAAGGGACCTCCAGAGATCATCGAGTCCAACCCCCCTGCCAAAGTAGGTTCCCTACACCAGGTCGCACAAGTAGGCATCCAGGCGGGTCTTGAATATCTCCAGAGAAGGAGACTCCACAACCCCCCTGGGCAGCCTGTTCCAGTGCTCCGTCACCCTCACTGTAAAGAAGTTCTTGTACACATTTGTGTGGAACTTCCTATGCTGCAGTTACTGGCTGTTTCCCCTGGTCCTGTCTCCACACACTGCTGAAAAGAGTCTGGCCTCACCACTCTGCCCCCCACACCTTAGATATTTATAGACTTGCATCAGGTTCCCTTTCCCTCTCAGCCTTTTTTTTTTTCCAGGCTAAACAGACCCAGTTCACTTAGCCTTTCTTCATAGGGAGATGCTCCAGGCCCTTCACCATCTTTGTGGTCCTCCACTGGACCCTTTCCAAGAGATCCCTGTCTTTTTTGTACTGGGGAGCCCAGAACTGGACACAGTACTCCAGATGAGGCCTTACCAAGGCAGAGTAGAGGGGGAGGATCACCTCCCTCGACCTGCTGGCCAAACTCTTTCTAATGCACCTCAGAATGCCATTGGCCTTTTTGTCCACAGTGGCACACTGTTAGCTCATGGCCAACTTGTCATCCACAAAGACACCCAGGTCCCTCTCCGCAGAGCAATCTGCAATGAAATACTAAATAAATTGTCCTGTGTTAATTTCATTTTGGCTGAATTATAAATACTGGGAAGAATTTACTTTGCCAACTTCAGATACAATATGGAGACTTCAGACCAAATAAAGCAGCACTTCTAAAACAAGTACATTAGTTTATGTCCAGTTAATAGAAAAAAACATTAACTTCTGAAGCTCTCTAGTGAGAAACCCTCTGTGCTCAGGACAAAATTAATTCTGCCCCTAGGATGTTCTGTTGCATTGCTGTGACAGTTTGGTGGGCCTTAATGCTTGAGACAAGCAGCATTTCACACAATGAGGAAGGAAGGAGTATGGGAATCATTCCAGTAGATTTCACCTTTCGACATGAGGTCTTTCTGTATACAGTCTGAAATTGGGAGTTTGGATGAAGTTCCCAAAGAGTCAGAGTAGAGAGTCGGTAGATTTGGTTCCATGTTAAGCTAAATTTGAAAGGTATAGAGTTTATATATATGTCTGAATATTTGTCTGAATATCTGTATATCACACTTGATATCACAGCTCAATTTTTTCCTGTTGAAGGCAACTTGTGAAGAAAACATTCCCAAGTGATGTCTCTAGCTATTGCCAAAAAGAAAACATAATACTAAATAAAATTATGGAATCCCTATGGAATTTATGAGAAAAAAAATTATCCTACCTAAGATGAAAGTTAGATGCTGGTTCTAAATTAGATATTTAGGTTTTCTTTCTGTGCAGCGGAAAACCTCCAAAGAGTGATTCATCTTAGACATTTAACTTTAGATGTGATTAATCATTTTTGGAGGTGCCAGTCTCTCTGTAGCTACTACTGAGGTAGTCTAGACAACTAGCTCCTTAGATGGGGTCCCTTGCTTTTTGTTGCTAACAGTCAAATGATCTTAAATAATCTGCCTTGATTTCATTTCCAAAGTTGTTAGTTGCTGAGAGAGAAATTCAACTCAAGAATTCAAAAATTTCAAGGCTCAGGGGAGATGTTATTGCTCTCTGTAACTATCTGAAGGGAGGTTGTGGTGAGCTGGGGGTCGGCCTCTTCTCTCTTGTAACTGGTGATAGGACTAGAGGGAATGGCATTAAGCTGCGCCAGGGGAGATTTACTCTGGACATTAGGAAATACTACTTTTCTGAAAGAGTGGTCAGGCACTGGAATGGGTTGCCGTGGAGGTGTTGGAGTCACTGACCCTGGAGGTGTTCGAGGAACATATGCATTTTGTGTTGAGGGATGTGGTTTAATAAGTACTATCGGTGATAGGTGGATTGGACAGGATGGTTGGATTGGATGATCTTGAAGGTCTTTTCCAACCTTGGTGATTCTGTGATTCAGTGATTCTGTGAACTCTCCATGTATAAAAGACTATATCTGTATCAGATTTTCTAAATTTTAAAGCATCCTGAACATCTGTGGAGCTCTCAGATATGACATGGAACTTAGAAGAATCTCTTAATCTTGTCATATGCCTGGAGGTCAACTGGTCAGATGATGGATCTGATTTTCTAGCACATATAACTAGAATAATTACAACAAACACCACTCTTTGAAAGAAAGCTGTTCATTCTTTTTTTTAATCAGATGATTTATCAGTTGCACTTTCTTCTGTTGTATTGCTATATAAATGTCCTGATACATAATAATAACCTACAAATTAGGTTCACAGTCATTCCCTGAGAGTCCTCTCAGATTTGAAAGGGACCATTGGTGTTATTAGCTAGAACATGGTCTTCTTAGGTCATTCATCAGTGTGCATCCTTCCATCTCCTGCTCTCATCTTCATTTCTGGATCACTACTTCAGTATGTGTCTAGCTACATAATGTAGGGGAACTCCTGCTGTTCAGTCTCTTGTTCCGATGACAAGCTAATTTCATCTCCAGAAAAATGAATTACACATGATCTCTTTCCAAAAGACCACATGGACATCCTGTGCCAGTAGAAAACAGTAACAAGAAATAAAGGCAACATAGTGAACAGATATGCAGATAAAACCCAGTAGCTTTTGGCATATATCTCAAGGGTAAAAGTGCTGTTTCTTTCTAAAGCATCATTTCTTCCACTTCAATATATTGTGCTGGTGAGGCATAGTGTTTTTTTTTCTTTGATGCTGACATAACCTCAGATGTCACTGTTGCAACCCAGCCATCATGCGTTATACATTGAATAAAAAAGTAGGCAAGAATTGCATCATTATATAATATTTGGAGAGCAGGAATATATTCAGGGCCTTTCACCCACCTATTAGAGAAATGGTGACACTGGTGTCACAAGTTCAAATAATCTCTCTTGATGCAAAGGACATGTCACATACATTGGGGTACAGACTATTTGTGTTGCAGCCCTCTGTTGCCTGGCATATAATTATCATGGCTCATCTTTATTAAACACCAGCCTTATCTTTGTTTTGCTCTCTTTGTTGATAGATGTAACCTCAATACTGTTGCCATGGCTACAGTAACAGTAGCTGAGAAGATTTTGTTTGTTGTAAACAAACTGAGCTATGTAGGCACAGATCCTAGTGGAGCGTTTCCAGTCCCCTGTCTTATATTATGCTGATTAACACTGCCATCTCCGTCCTGCAACTTATTCCTTTTTTCAATTAGCATTCATTTAGGATATTTCTAGGAGCATTTCCCATTTTGTGCAATTGCACCCTCTTTTTTTTTGCACAACTTTTTTTTCCTATATCAACTGACACAGGTTAGAACTGCAGCCCTGCTGAGAGCACGCTCACAGCAAAGCCCTGCTGGTACCAACAATTAATCTAGATGTACACACTAGCATAATGGCCAAAGATTGCTTTAATTTACTTCCTGCATTCTCACCTCCAGGGGCAACTGAACTTGCTCCGGAATTGGACCCTTGGTGATTTGAAAATGTATTACTAATTCTGAAGCTTATTTAACTTCAAGTCAATTTTTCAAGACTAGGGGCCAAATTTAGCCCCTCACAGGAGGAGATGCTACTCCTTTGTAAACAACTGAGCTGCAAATTCTTACATCACTGTTGACTTAACCCATGAGATTTCACAAGTGAGGAAATGATCAAAATAGTTTGAAAAATAACCTGAACTTCCAGTAGCACCCGATTCACATTTTTTTTTTTTGGCAGACCTTTCCATTAGCAGATATTTGCTCATAGACTTAAAATCTGAGTTCTACGTTAATTGTATTTGTGGTACACATCAATGATGACAGTGTCCAGTGTGTTCTATATCAGTCCAAATTACTGACTGTGGAAAGTTCTGTAATCTGGAGGTGCCCTTCGGTCCTGGGGAGGAGAGAGCTGTCGTGACTGGGGGTGTGTCCTGCTCAAACAGCTGCTTGAGCAGATGGCCAGGCTGCAGCAAGGTATCAGCAACCTGAGGAGCTTCTGGGAATCTCTGAGGGAGACAGAAAGGAGGAGGTGTGAATCTACTCCCACTACAGACATGCAGCTTCCTCCTAGGTCCCTGCAAATGGAAGTAGCCAAATCAGCTGCTCAACTGCAGGATAAAGGACTATCATGGGACAACCCATGAGAGTAAAGAGGCTGGACCCTTGTCCCTGCTTGAAGCAGAAGAAGGTGTCTGAACCCAATACTCACAGTCCCCCCAAGCCCTGCAGGGTCCCCTGTGCTGTCCCTGAGTATTAGATTTGTGGCTCTCAGGTCGGACAGGGATGAAAGTCTGGAAAGCTTCTGTGATTCTGTGATTCTCACCATTTTAGTGAGGACCTCACACAGATCAACTGCAATGAGGGATCCTGGCAGAGAGGTAAATCAGAACCAACCCCCAAAACTGTGATTTGACCCATCGCACACAGCCTTTTGGTCAGCATGGCAGCCCCAGCTTCCCCCTGTTGGGCAGGAGCCATGTTTGTGCTACCGAGGGTGGTGACACAGCATGGGCAGAACCAGGACTGATGGCAACCAACTCCCTCCGTGTATAAAAGTAGCCCTTTGGGAGTGCCGCAAACCAGGAGTGCCACTAACAGGATACACAAACGGAGAGCATCTAGGTGGGATCAATGTGCACAGATCCATGGGCCCTGGTGTGATAAATCCATCTGTGCTGAGGGTGCTGGCAGAGATATTCTGAACCACCCTCTATCATCTTTGCAGAACAGGAGATATGGCTGAAGACTGGAGGATAGCCAGTGTAACTGCAGTCTTCAGAAAGGGCAAGATGGAAGATCTGGGAAACTACCAGCCATTCACTCTCATCTCTGTCCCTGGAAAGGTGATGGAACAGCTTGTTCTAAATGCCACCTCCAAGCTATTGGAAAAGAAGGCCATTAAGAATAGTCAGCATGGATTCACCATGGAAAAATCATGTTTGTCCAGCTTCGTAGCCTTCTATGATGGCATCACCAGCTAGGCTGACGGAGGAGGAGCAGTGGATGTCATCTACCTTGACTTCAGCAAGGCTTTTGATACAGTTTCCATGATATCTTCATAATGAAGCTGAGATAGTGTGGGATAGATGAGTAGATATAGTGAGGTGAGCTGAAAATTGGCTGGCTGGCCAAGCTCAGAGAGTTGTGATTGGCAGTGCAGTGTCTGCTTGGAGACCTGTGACACTAACAGTGTCCTCAGGGGTTAGTGCTGGGTCCAGTCTTGTTCAGTATCTTCATCGGTGACCTTGAAGAGGGGATAGTGTCCACATTCAGTAAATATGTTGATGATACAAAGCTGGGAGGAGTGGCTGACACATCTGAAGGCTGTGCTGCCCATTCAGCAAGACCTGGACAGACTTAAGAGCTGGGCAACAATAAACCAGATGAGGTTTAACAAAAGCAAGTGTAGAGTCCTGCATCTGGGGAGGAATAACTGCAAGTATCACTAAAGTTGGGACATCACCTGCTAAAGAGGAGATCTGCAGAGAAGGACCTCTGCATCCTGTGGACAGGGGGTTGGCAATGAGTCAGCAGTGTGCCCTGGTGGCCAAGAAGGCCAATAGATTCCCAGGGTGCATTATAAAGAGCATGGCCAGCAGGACAAGGGATGTGATCTTCTCCTTCTACTCTGCCCTGCTAAGGAATCACCTGGAGTACTGTATTCAGTTCTCAGGGGGACTCCCCAGCACAAAAAATACTAGGATCCCCTAGAGAGAGTCCAACGGAGGGCCACAAAGATGATAAAGTGTCTGGAGCATCTCTCCTATGAAGAAAGGCTGAGCTACCTGGGTCTGTTCAGCCTTGAGAAAAGACAACTCAGATGATCTTATTAATGTTTATATCTTAAATATGGGAGTCAAAGGGACATGGCCAATCTCTTTTCAGTGGTATGAGGGGACAGGACAAGGGGAAATCACCATCAACTGGAGTAAAAGAAGCTCCACATTAATATTTGAAGGAATTTCTTCACAGTAAGAGTGACAGAGCATTGGAACAGGCTGCCCAGGGAGGCTGTTGATTCTCCTCTGGAGATACTCAAGACCCACTTGGACTTCTAAGTGTGTAGCCTGCTGTAGGGATATCCTGCTCTGCGGGGGGATTGGACTCAATGACCTCTGGAGATCCCTTCTAACTGCTACAAGTCTGTTGTTCTGTGAGTCTGTGATATCTGACCACTTGTCTCAGAGGACCAATATTATTTTCTCTGTGAAAGGTTCTGTAGTCTCATTATATGCATATTCATATTACCCTTGTATTTAAATATATATATATATATATATATATATATATATATTATTAAACACCTAAATTCCTTTATTTTGCCTAGATTAAAATGAAGAAAAACTGCAGTGTGCTAGGGGTTATAACAACCTGCAAACAGACAGAAATGCTACTGCCTAAAAAGAGCCTGACTGGAGAATCACAGAATCACAGAAGGAAAGGTAAGCCAGGTGAGATTCATCTGTATCTTAGAATGGTATAGTTCAAATAATGTATTGTTGTTGTATATTGAAAGAACACCATGCCATCATATTGTCTGTGAAGCTGGTGCTATGCCATACTGTGAACAGTTTTGCACAACTGTATTCTGATTTTGTCATTCTATTATGGCTTTTTAAGGTCCCTTCGACTTCTCCTTCACTGTGAACTGATGCCTTCTAAGCTCAACAACGCAAGGCTTAACCTCGTAATGTTTCTCTTCACTCTTTTTCTCTCATTGCTGTTCATACACTCTAGTGTACAGCAAAGTTACCGTTTGTAGGATGTCAACAAGAATCTGCAGACCTTGGATGAAGAGTAAGGTTGTGCTGAGAACAGAGTACCTTCTTATAGTACTGGGCAGAATGAGAGTATTCTAACATTACTGCATGACATCTCAAAAATGTGAATGCCAGAAATGGAGATGTTGAAGTTAAGAGAAAAATAATTGTCTGCATCTTCTGTACTTCTCTCCTCCTCTACTGCACAGATCTTCTTTATGCAAAAGATGAAATGGAATGCTAATAATATCATTTTAAAAATTGATGGAAATCTAATGGATATATTAGCGTTGACATACTTGGTCCATTGCTTGGGTAAAAGATCACAAAGTGAAGGATTTCCAGCAGTCTCCTATAAGGAAAAAAACTTATCAACATTCAGATCTCCAGCTAATAGATTATCATGAATAAGTATGTTCAATGGAGGGTAGCATAGGACCAAACAATTGTGAGATTCCATATCAGTGATCTCTTCTACTATTAGTAATTATGATTTTAACACCTTACCCAAACCTCTGTAGTCTCAGAAGCCTGATGATGTTACAGTGCTCAGTATCTTTCAACTCTGGCCTTTATCTCTTCCCTAAACGCATGTTTTCATATCACAGAATACATTGTAGGTAAAGATGTGTCTTCCTTGCAGACATTTACAAAGCTTCATATCCTGATGTAATATCAGTTTGTGAGGGTGAGCCAAGGAAGAAATTCCAGCACTGATGAATTTTCTGGATTGCACAATTTTACTTTCCAACTCTTCATGCTTCCTTAATATAATTTTACAGATGAATGATAAACAAGGTGATGCACTGACACTCACAAACTTGATGAATGAAAAAGAATTACATTCCCTGTGAAATTTTTGAATGGTTCACACTCATTTTTAGCTTGGAAAGTTGTTACCTATTCCTGTAGGGGTGTTTTAAAGTGCAAATGGAAGAAAATAAAACAAGAAGAGATCTTGAATACTTTGCAAATGTCTTCATAGTATGTAGACGTCATCCTGAAATATTGAAATAGAGCAAATGCTCCCTTTTCCTCTTTTAATGGTGTTTTACTATATTGACAGTACAATAAAAGGGTGCAATTTGGTAGCCCACTTAAGAGTGTTGTCAAAGCAGAGTTCTCCCTGGAACCTGTTATTCTTCCAGCACAGTTCATCTAACAACATAACCAGACTTAATATGTTTTGCAAGCAGACAAAAAACTAATATGAAATTTAGTTTTTCTTTCCAAGTAGACAAAAAAGCAAGAATATATTCAGCACAAAAAAGAAGCCCGATCTATGGAGGAGCTACTCAATGGGATATATTTTCTGCCCCTCAGGTTGCATGTGTGACACAAAAGAAGAATGAAGTTGTAGCTGGCAATTCAACCCTCTGGAAAAATGTCAGAATTTTGCTATATGTGTGCAATACTGCAGCCTGGAATTTCTAGTTGATTTCTGTAACTGGACGCTTTGCAATGTTGAAAGAAATGATTTCTTCTGAGGAGAAATAGTAATCTGAATGTATATGATATGTAAAGGGGGAAAAAAATGTATCATCTATATTTTATATATTGATAAAAAAGAGATTTTTATTTTTATTTTTATTTTTATTTTTATTTTTATTTTTATTTTCTATTATTAATCATTCAGCTTTTCTCCATCTCATACAAGAATTCTGTGGCAGAACCTGAACCAGGCCACTTAAATCCTACTCTGATACTTTGACAAAGTGCCAATCCTAGTTTGGAGATATTCATATCTCCTTTAATCTCTGGTTTGTTTTTATCCTTATCAACATTCTTTTCTCTTATTGGACTAATACTCAAACACTATAAACATAAGAGGACATATATTAAGGAGTGAACTCAGTAATGATGGTTGATGATTAAGTGAGATTCCAGTTATGGAGACCCTGGGAAAAACACCTTCCAACCTTTCACTTCTGCAGTTCCAGTCACCCTTTTCTCCAAATCTGCTTCCTCTTAGTCTCCTTATAGTTTCCAGTTATATATGTATATAGGATGAAATGAAAACTTTATTAATACAATTGATAAATCTAATCACATATCTCCTGAGTCATAGTTTGTAGCTGGAGTGTGTAGATGGAAGAATGGAAGAGCTATTTACTTTCATGAGAATTATGCTTTTCATACGGACTTTTTGTATTCTTAAACTAAAGGCAGTCATTCTTGGAGAGGATAATAGGGCAGACAAATTGTACAGTCTGGAATATCCTTGCATTTTGTGCAGTAGGCAACAAAATGTCTTTATGAACCAGAGTAACAAAATAGAAAGTACTGATTTCCTCTACTAAGGAATGTAAGCTGGGAAGAAAGGAAGGAAGTCATATTTTTTTCCCATATTATTTCCAGACAGTAGTTTTTGGCTATTATTTAACGTATTCTTATTCACTCAGTCTCAAATGCTCACAAAAACACATGTGCATGCATAATATATACAAATGTTTGTGAATATGTTTCTCTTCTTCTTGAATTCACTCTTGAATACATGGGCAAATTTCATATTTAATGGAGGGGAAAACAACCTCAGATACAGTTTCCAGAATAAGTATCCAGGTTTCATAATGGTAATATCTGCATAAAGAGTGCTGCTCCTTGAAATGCTGTGATGGAGATGAAGTCTGGGTACTAGATTAATATTCCATTCAGATAAGGGAGGGAACTAACAAGTAGCCTATTTACAAAGAGTTCCAGGTAGTATATGTGCCTGCTAGAGGATGTAATGAATTGTATATAAACTGTCTATAACGTCTATCACTAGAGTGAACATGAAATATATATATATATTGCACTTATGTGTACACTTTGAATCTACACTATATAGAGGCTTGATTTAGTTATTTATTTATTTAAATCCATGTTTAAGAAAAATGCCATGCAAGCCTTACACATTCTTGGACACCAACACTAAACAGATGAGACAAAATACTCTGAGAAATAAGGCTGTATTTGTCCTATTCTTCCAAAATTATTATTGATTTTACTGTACTTACCTAGTGCTAACTTAGGGCAGAGGGTATCAGTATTGAGTTTAGAAAACAGTCATGGTGATAAATTTTAGTATGTTATTAAGTAAATCGAATGAAAAAGGGAAAAAAAAGTCTCTGTGATCCTGTAGCCAAGCTTAATTAGAGAGACCTCTTCTAACTGATCTCCCATATCAGAGAATGGCAGTCATTACTAGTTCTAATTCTATCAAATTAAATGAGAGTTTGTCATTTATGTCAATTATACACAAAATAGATCTCAGAATAATATTTTTATTTAAAGTGTTTTCTGAATAAATTGAACATTTAATATTGTTTTTTGTTTTGTTTTGTTTTGTTTGTTTTTTCATTTTTCGAGATGTGCCTCATTGGTCAGAGAAAAAAAAAAATAGTGTACTTTGGCTAGAGTAAATGAGTTATAAGAATAAGAGACAACACAGTAAACTTGCCACTTTATTCCAGTGTTTGTTTTTTTTTTTTTTAATTCTATGCAAACTTGTTATAAACATTTATATGCTGTATATTTATTTTATATTAAAGTATTCCTTAATATTACAATAATCTAATTTGTTTATATTGTTGAAGCACGATAAAATTCTTCATATTGCCTTAAGAATATACATGGAAAAAATGCTTAGCCTAAAACAGTGTAAGCCTAATTTTCTTTGCACTTGTTTGTAGTTACATTGCTTTATCTGATGAATTAATTCAGCCACATATGTTATATGATATTCTATAGTAAATGAACAACTGCTTGTTCTTGAGTTTCTTATGTTTGTGAGAAGAGAATTCACACTGTCTAAATTTCAGCAGCAACTAAATCCTTAAGACACATTTTCTGAGTCTTCCTTTGCAGTAAATGAAGGTGAGGAGCTTGTTTCCCCTGCGTCTTGATTGATGCTCCAGTTAGTCATCTTGTGGACATCTATCCACTGATAATAGAGGGACCCAATTGAACCTACTTTATTATTTTTCAATTAGCCTATCAGATATGGTTTGAAGTAAGGAATTTTGCACTGCCTTTTTGGCTGAACATACAAAGGCTGGTATATATAACTGGTAAAAGACTGTTTTTGTTTTTGTTTTTGTTTTTTTTCCCCTATAAAAGCATTTTCCTATTTTTTATTTTCCTTTCCATAAAAGCTTCCTAAAAAGGGAAATTCAATGAGTGACTGTTTTGTAGCCATTAACTTTATCCAGTCCTAATTTCATATGTTGGCACTTTAATCTGCTATTATATTTTTGGGGCAAGATCTTTAAAAGAAGATAATAAGAAGTATCTGATTGATGCACAATCTTCAATCTTCAATTAGCCTTCGGTTCCTCTTCAGAATTCTCCCTAGATTTTATGGTATGGAATTTCCTTGACTACTTGAATAAAATCCTTACTCTTCACTACTGGACAGTTATGACTATGCGCTTAATCTGGAATCACACTCAATCCATATGAACGATATCCCAGCAGAGAGGCGTAATATTGTGTACAAATTCCTTCTGTCCCTTTTTTGTTTTCATGTAACTAACCATCATATTTGCCTTTCCCATGGCTGCCAAACAACAAACAGATATCTTAGTCAAACATTCCATGAGTTTCCAAATGTTTTAGATCCTTAGAGAATCCTGCAGCTTGAGAAACATATGAGAAGTTTAGAGTACTTCTGTCTATGAGGATAACCTTACATGTATCCCAGTTGAATTCCATCTGTCATTAGACAGCTATATCTCCACAATATGTTTAAAGCAACTGAAAACTTCCACCATCCTCTCCACTACTTACTGATATTGCAATTTGTAAGAAAACTATGACATCAATATTAGACATTTGCTCAGTCACAAATAATTTCAAACACAAATACAGTGGAATTTCTTTATAGATATAAAAACACCATGTGACTGTTGCATATGAAAGATTTTTTTTTTTTTTTTTTTTTAGTTTTTTTTTTNTTTTTTTTTTTTTTTTTTTTTTTTTTTTTTTTGAAGGAGGAGGAGGGGCAAGAAGGTTATTTTTTGTTTTTGTTTTTCTGTACAGTACATTGTCAAAAGCACTGCATTTTTTAACAAAGATTTTTATTATCATTATTATTATTATTATTATTAAATTACAGCAGCATCATAGCATTGTAAGGGTTGGAAGGAACCTCTAGAGACTATCTAGCCCATTCTCTGCTGAAGCAGGTACCCTATAGATGTAATGAAATGGCAGAAAGAAATCATTGCAAGCAGGCGGTCTTGGGGGGTCAAAGTAATTGTTTCAGTTTATTGATAAACTGAAAGTATTAATAAATGTATCTGTAGAACTTAAATGCTTTATTTTCTGTTGAGTATGACTTTCTTTGTGTTCAATAAAACTTCAGACTGAATTTCAATCACAACACAAGAAAATATCTAGGAAAATATCTGTATGTACTTATCCTCCAATAGAAGTCTAATCTTTAATGTCCTAAATATATGCTCTTGCTTTTCTGCAGGAGATTTACAGTATCACAAAAAGACACTGCTACTAGCAGAAGGTACTAAATTCCTCTTTCACACACACAGAAAATCCATTACTTTGCATTAGCTGGGCAAGAGATGTCAATCTGACACTGAAAGTGCTCAGAGATCTATCAGTGGTTTATAAAAAATATCTCTACTATCTAGAATTTCAATTAAATTTAAATTTACATGTATCTTACTTTGTCTTTCTCATTTCCTTCTCTGTTCACAGATGTATGTATAATTGCATTTATTCTAATTAATATTTACTAAATTTTAATCTACAATCCTGAGATGTTGCTTAATTTTTTTTTTTTTTTTCCTCTAAGTAGAGAAAAATAAGTTTTTATTCAAAATTTAAGAATTAATAAAACATATGTTTCCCAAATTATATTAAGACCTACTTTTTTTTCTTTCTGGATTTTCAAAGAGGGTGTAATTGTAACTAATAGTTATTTTATAGAAATGGATAGAGTTTATGCCTATCAATGTATAGTCATCCAAGATATCTCATGATCTTTTGCTCTTCTTTTCTGGATTGTTTACCAGATTCCACAAGAATGAAGATTATAACCAGTGGTTTGGTTTCTACTGGATATCTCCAAGTTGGCAACAGATGTGATCTACCTGGACTTTGACAAGTCCATCCTGGTAGCCAATTGGACAAAAATGGATTTGATAGATGAACCACTCACTGGATAAGGAATTGGCTGGATAGTCACACTCAGAGTGTTGCAGTCAATGGCACAAGGTCCAAACGGAGTGTGGTGACGAGTAGCATTTCTCATGAATCTGTGCTGGAACCAGTGCTATTTAACATCTTTGTAGATGACATGAACAATGGGATCAAGTGCATCCTCAACAAGTTTGTAGACAGCACCAAGCTGAGTAGTGCAGTTCACATGCTAAAGTGAATGGATGCCTTCCAGAGGGTCCTGGACAAGTCTGGGAGTGGTCCTGTGCCAACCTCATGAAGTTCAACAAGGTCAAGTGCAATGACCTGCACCTGGGTTGGGGCTGGCATGAGCTGGCAATGTGCACTTGCAGCCCCAAAGGCCAACTGTATTCTGGATTGCACCAGAGGAGCCCCCAAAACAGCAACAATGTGGATCTATTGGAGCATGTCCAGAGGAGAGTCACAAAGATTATCAGAGGGCTGGAGCACCTCTCCTATGGGACAGGTTGAGAGCTGGGCTGTTCACCCTGGAGAAAAGAAGTCCCAGGTGGACTTTTTAGTGGTCTTATAGTATCTGAAGAGAGTCTAAACAAAAGGTGGGGAGGGACTTCTTATAAGGACACATAGTGGCAGGATGAGGAGAAATGGCTTTAAACTGAAAGGGAATAGATTTAGAATAGATTTTAGAAGAAAGTCTTTACTGTGAGGGTGGTGAGACACTGGAACAGATTGCCCAGATAAGCTACAGATGTCCCCTTCCTGGAGGCTTTCAAGATCAGGCTGGATGAGACTTTGAGCAACCTGATCTAGTGGGAGGTGCCCCTGCTTATTGTAGGGGGATTGAAACTAGATGATCTTAAAGTTCACTTCCAATCCATAACATTCTATGATTCTATGGTTCTATGAAGATGCTATCTCAGAAGTAACCAATATAGTCACACTGAATTGTACTTAGGTACGTTGTTTTGTGTCCATGAACTCACTCACTAGCTGTTGTCTGGACAAGGAACTTCAGAAAATAACTTTGTCTTCAGGGAAACTACTTTTAAAGAGCTTATCTGTAATCTGCCTAAATGCCCAAATATCTTAATGGTTTTCAGTTACAGATCCTCGAAGGTTCTTAAGGATGAAATATCCAATCAAGATTGAATTAGATATCTAGAGAAACTAAGTTTCATGCACTTGTCAAGTATGAAACACCTTAATGATCTTTAGTGATGAATTAAGTTATGTTAAATTACTTTATATTTTGTATAAACTAAAATTAAGCAATTGAGTATTTGCTCCAGTTCACTTGACACATAGTAAATTCTTACACCACAAGACTGCTGATCTTACAGTCATTTATTTTCTTCTCTAAGGAATAAAACCAGCATGCAGAGCCATTACTGTCTTGTAACCAATTTCATGGTTAGCCATCAAACTTTCATAAAAGCTTTATTTTTTGCAAGCACCTCTGGACAAAATCTAATATGTTCATGTCTTTTCTTTTTTTTTTTTTTTTTTTTTTTTTT
>QGNR01000071.1:3205565-3220489 GCA_003435085.1 Syrmaticus mikado
GGGGAGAAGGAGGGGAGGGTTCTGCAGATTTTCTGCCAAATACTGCCACCAAGTGTGAATCTTAGATTTTCTGCTGAATGGGTGGAAGGGAAGGGAAGGACCCGCCTATAATGTTCTGCTCCCAGTGACCTCAAAAGGAATGTGAAAGGGCCCAGAAGTACATCCACATCAATGTTTCCTCCTCTCTATTTTCCTTGTTTGAAACAGAGCTGTGAAAGCTGTCTGGCATGCAGCTGAAGTATTATTTCTATCACAATAATTTCTAAAGAGTCTCAGACAACGTGGGAGATACTGTGACAGCCACCAGTACAAATGAAACGGTAGCCCTATTCTTACTGTAAAAGTCTAAGAGAGAGGTGGGTTAAGAGGTTACTAATGCCTTAGAAGAATCCAAAGTAGAAATGTAAAGGACAGTCATTGCTGTGATGGATACTAAGCAACAATTCATGTGCAGTAGTATAATATCTTAGTAAGACGACTGCCTTTTGTCCTTTAGTTTTGTACCATAGCATAGCTATGTAACATATAACACTACGATGAGAAAAAATGTGTTATCAGTCCTTGTGAAGGAACAGCTTGATTGCTATATAAAATAAATAAATAAATAAATAAATAAATAAAAAATAAAAAATCCTCCTACAGATCCTTTATCAGAAAAAAAATACAAATAAATTAATACATAAGTAAACTATTTAATTAAAGCTGATTAAAATTATATATGTTGACTGTCATTCAAAAAAATAGTGACATCGGGTCAACTTTTTGGAGAACGAGCTTTACCTTTAAATGGGACTGTCCACACATACATCTGGTTATTTTTAAATTTCTGTATTAATCAGAGTTAATTCATTATGTTTCTTAGCCTTCATCTATATGATGCCTAAGAAAGACAATTAGGGTCCAGAGGCACCTGTCAAAAGGGACCGTGAGAAAGCATAAAAAACTGCATTTATAAAGAAAACATATTTTACGGCCTGCTTCTATTGTATTTTGCTCACAGTGATGTCAGTAAGAAGGACTATGGTAATCAACAATTGTTAATGGTCATGGGTAAGGTGAGCCTCAAATAAGGACTGCTTCCATTGGCTGTGTGCCTTGACTTTGATGAGAATAAGAAATTAGAAGTGCTATTTTGTGTAAGGCTTGCATGATTGAGGCATAAATGCACAATCCTAATTTATGGCTCTAAATTCATCTGAATTCAATTTCAGAATCACATATTGCAGGGTTGAAAGGGACCTCCAGAAATCCAGACCCCCTGCTAATGCAGTAACCTACAACATGTTGCACAGGTAGGCATCCAGAGGAATCTTGACTATCTCCATAGATGGAGGCTCCTCAACCTTTTTGGCAACCTGTTCCAGTGTTCTATTAACATACTGTAAAGAAGTACTTTCACATGTTAGTATGGAATTTCCTCTGTTCAAGCTTTAGGCCATTACTCTTAGGCATCTCTGTGGCCCTTTGCCCAGGAAATCCCTGTCTTCTTTGAACCGGGGAGCCCAGAAATGGACACAGCATTTTAAATATGGCCTCGCTAGGGCAGAGCAGATGCTGCAAACTGCTGGCCACACTCTTTGTAGTGCACCCCAGGATACTATTGGCCTTTTTGGCCTCAAAGGCAGATTTCTGGTTTCATGACCAACCTGTGCTCCAGCAAAATATCCAATTTCTTCTCTGTAGAGCTCATCTCCAGTAAGTCATCCCCTAAGCTGCACTGATGCATGAACTCAGTATGCCTGTGAACCAGAAATATGCACTCCAAGAAGCTTAGAACAGTGAGGATTTCAATCTTTCAAGACATTACATTTAAAATTAGATATGGGATGACTAAATTCCAAACTGAAATTCTGAAAGCTTATCGCAGCAGAAAATGTTCTCCTCAGGACACAAGATCTAGGTTTCTATATCACTCAAAATTTTGAAACTTTAACAAGTATATTTGAGTATTCTGACTTTGGACGTACATAAATAATTTCCCTTCACTTAATTGATTCTGTCCATCCTTATCAGAGAACAAAACTCAGCCTTGGACATTCATTAGTGGTTGTTGTAGCTGAAAAAGAAAGGATTAGGCAGTCCCTAGGGAAATCCTTGAGAGTAGATCCACTGAGAAAGATCTAGGGGTTCTGGCTGAAGAACTAAACATGAGTCTGCAGAGTGTGCTTGCAGCTCAGAAGGCCAGTGGAATCCTGGGCTCTATCAGAAGAGGGGTGACCAGCAGGGTGAGAGAGGTCATTGTCTATGTCTACTCTGCCCTCATGAGGCCCAATCTGGAGTACTGCATCCAGGCCTGGGTGCAATAGCACAGGAGATGTGGAGTTTTAGGTGAGGTCCCAGAGGAGGGCCACTGAGATGATCAAACAGCTGGAGAACACCTTCTATGAAGACAGGCTGAAGGAACTGGAATTGCTCAGTCTGGAAAAGCTAAAGTGTGTGGCCTTCTCATTAGGCCGTCCAATTCTTAAGATAAATAAACTTTTTACAAGGATATATAGGATAGAGCAAAGAGAAATGTTTTTAAACTAAAGGAGGAGAGATTTAGATTAGATGTTGGGTGAAGTTAGGATAGATTTAGACTAGATATTAGGAAGAAATTCTTTGATGTGAGGATGCTGAGATGCTGGAACAGGTTGCCCAGAGAGTTGTGTATGCCCCCTCCCTTGAGGTGTTTAAGACCAGGTTAGATGGGGGCCTGGGAAACCTGATCTGGTACTTGATCTAGAGATTGGCAGCTCTTCCTGTGGCAGAGGGCTTGGAACTTGATGATCCTTTAAGTCCCATCTAACCCAAGCCATTCTATTATTTTTTGATTCCATGATTCCATTATTGTATGATTCTATGATCGTATGATTCTATCAAATCAAGTCTGTAAATACCTATATAAACTAGATTCTTATTAGTAATTCCAATTCCAATAGAAAGCAGAAAGCTTACCTGTATTAACTCACTAAATTCAGGATCTGGAAGAGGTAAAACCTGCATTAAAGACACTTACAGAGTTATTTCTAGGAAAGACTGTAAACTTTTCAGTTCTTCATTCAGTCTCGTTTTGAATGTTTCAAGTACCAGATCTTCTGTCAGTCCCGAGGGAAAATATCCTGTGCTCCTATAGAGAAAGCATTGTTAAAGGTTCTTTCTGAACATTCAGTTCAATTATTCATTTATTCACTCCTAATTATTCTCATCTCAATAAAAAAATAGTTCTCCTCAGAACCACACTCAGTTGGAAATATCTCTTCTTGCCCCCTGCTATTGTTTGGACAAAGTTAGTGATTCCATAATGCATGTGCCTCAAGTGAAGCTTGTATGTCTGTCTTGGTGGGATTTTTCAGTGTTTCATTTCCCCAGCTCTACAGTAAGACTCACTTTCTAACACCGTTTTTCTATTCTTCACAAAGTTCTAACAGAGGATCAATATTTATTTGTGTACATTATCTACAGGGAATACCTAGGGAGTCTGAGATTTTCTTCTGCAATACTCTGAAATACATATGGATAACCATAATAAGAAAAGTTGGAAATTACATTATTCCAACAATAAATTACTACTAGAGAGTTGTGAATGAAGTCTGTATTCGTCTCTTAAACTGTCTTGTTATCAATGATCCAGGATAAGTTTAATCCCTAAAATGACTTAAAAGTGTCTACTGAACTCTTTGGATCAGAAAGTAGCAGAGCAATACTTCAAATAATCCTTTGAAAAATATTATTTTGAAAAAAAAAAAAAAGTTAAAAAGAAAGAGAGTTATTATTAGAGTTTTACACATATGCAATTAATGTTGTTGATTTTTTTTTTTTTTTTTTTTTTTTTANTTTTTTTTTTTTTTTTTTTTTTTTAATGACTATCTTTGAATAACAACTGACTGGGAGAAATGACAGTTAATTCTAAATCTGAAATAGAGCAGTGTATGAATCTCTATTATTTGTATCATTTCTTTAGGCTGAACAGGAGTAACATTCATGCTCCCAAAATATTTTTAGTCTTCTAAAATAGATGTGTCTAGATGTGGCTCTGGGCAGCCTGCTGGTGGTGGGTGATCCTGCACATAGCAGGGGGGTTGAAACTAGATGACCTTTGAGGTCCTTTTCAAGCCAGGACATTCTATGATTCTATGATTCAAATTTTTCTAGCTAGTGAGTGTTTGTACATAATTTATGAAAGGTAGGATAATGTGGAGCAACATTTTTTCCAAACAAAAATGTTGAGGAGAGCTGGCTACTCTTCAAGGATGCCTTCCTGAGAGCACAAGAACTCTCCGTCCCTCTGAACAAGAAAGGCAGACGAGGTAGGAAGCCGTCGTGGCTTGGTAAGGACCTGCTTGGTGTGCTGAGGGCGAAGAAAGGTGCGTACAAGCTCTGGAAACAAGGGCGTGTCACCTGGGAAGAATACAGGGAAGCCGTCCGGACTTGCTGATGTGGGATCAGGAAAGCCAAGGCGCAAGTGGAACTGAACTTGGTGAGGGACATGAAAAACAATAGGAAGACTTTCTACAGGTACATTGGCCAGAAGAGACAGGTCAAAGCGAGTGTACCACCTTTGGTAAATGTAAAAGGAGAACTGGCTTCAATGCACGAAGAGAAGGCTGAGGTACTGAATGAGTTCTTTGCCTCGGTCTTCACTGGCAGCCAGGATTCCAGTATTTCTCACACCCTTGAACCCTGCATCCCTAAACCTCTATGTGGGAACTGGGGTGGTAAATCCACCAGGCTCTGTGAGGACAGAGCAGGTCCGAGACTGCCTCACGAGACTGAAGGTGTACAAGTCTTTGGGGCCGGATACCATGCATCTCAGGGTTCTGAAGGAGCTGGCTGAGGTGGTTTCTGAGCCGCTCTCCATCATATTTGAAAAGTCATGGCTGTCAGGTGAGGTCCCGGATGACTGGAGGCAGGGTCATGTCACTTCCATTTACGAGAATGGGAGAAAGGGAGCAAGAAGGACCCCAGGAACTACAGGCCATTCAGAGGGACCTCAAGAGGCTAGAAAGGTGGGCCCGGGTGAACCTGATGAAGTTCAACACGGCAAAGTGCAGAGTTTTGCACTTGGGCTGGAGGAACCCCAGGCATCCATACAGACTGGAAGGAGCGGTCCTTGAGAGCAGCCCTGCAGAGGAGGACCTGAGGGTCTTGATAGATGAAAAACTTAATATGAGCCAGCAGTGTGCCCTTGCGGCTCGGAAGGCAAATGGTTTCCTAGGCTCCATCAAAAGAGGGGTGGCCAGCAGGGACATGGGGTCACTGTTCCCCTCTACTCTGCTCTTGTGAGGCCCCATCTGGAGTCCAAGTGTGGAGCCCCCAGTACAAAAAAGACAGAGAGCTGTTGGAGAGGGTTCAGAGGAGGGCCACAAAGATGATCAGGGGGCTGCAGCACCTCCCCTATGAGGACAGGCCGAGGGAGCTGGTCTTGTTCAGCCTGGAGAAAAGAAGGCTGCAGGGTGACCTCATTGCAGCATTTAAATACCTAAGGGGAGCCTGCAGTGGGCAGGGGAATCAACTCTTTGAAAGGGTAGATAACTGCAGGACAAGGGGAAATGGTTTTAAGTTGAGGGAGGGGAGATTTAGGTTGAACAGAGGAAATTCGGGGGGAATGTCAGGGGGAAATTCTTTACAGAGAGAGCGGTGAGGTACTGGAACAGGCTGCCCAAATAGGTTGTAGATGCCCCATCCCTGGAAGTGTTCAAGGCCAGATTGGATGGGGCCCTGGGCAGTCTGGTTTAGTACTGAATGTGGAAGTTGGTGGCCCTGCATGTGCAGGGTGGTTGGAGATTCATGATCCTTGAGGTCCTTTCCAACCCTGGCCATTCTGTGATTCTGTGACTCTGTGATATCTAGGACAATAAGGAAATATTGGTCAAATACATTTGTCCTCTAATTCAACCCCCATACTAAAGCAGGTTCTCTAGAATAAGTTGCACAGGAGGGTGTCCAAGAATGATTTGAATATCATCAGATATGGAGATTGCTCAGAATCTCTAAGCCTGTTCCAGTGTTCTGGCACCCTTACAGTAAAGATGCTTTTCCTCATGTTCAGATAAAACATTCTGTGTTCCAGTTTGTGTCCATTGGCCCTTCTCTTATGGCTGGACACCACTGAAAAGAGAAACTGGCCATATCCACCTGACAACCATCTTTTAGATATTTATAAGCATCGATAAGATTATTTCTGTCTTTTCATCTCTAGTCTGAAGAGTCCTAAGTCTCTCAGTCTTACCTCAGCAGGGGGATGCTCCATAACTTTGATGTAGCCCTCTGCTGAATTCTACTAGGGGTTCCCTGTCTCTCTTGTACCCGGGAGTCCAGAATTATACACAGTTCTCTAGATGCTGCTTCATCAGTCTAGGGTAGAGGGGGAAAATTACCTTTCTCAATCTGCTGACAACTCTCTTTTTGATGCATCCCAGGATACTCCAGTGGCCTTTTTGCCCACAAGAGCACACTGCTGCTTCATATCCAATCTGTTATCTACACCTAGGACCTTCTCAACAGGGCTTCTTTCCAGCAAATCAGCATTTAACCTGTAGCTATTCCTCCCCAGACACAGGACTCTGCATTTGTCCTTGCTGAATCTCAGAATGGCTTGTTGAATGGCAGTAAAGCTCTCAGGTGTGCCAGCTGCTTCTCCCAGCTTCTCCCAGATTTGTATCATCAGCAAACTTGCTGATGGGTGCTCTCTATCCCTTCATCCAGATCACTGATAAATATGTAAAACAAGACTGTAGCCAGTACCAACCTCTGAAGGATACCACTAGCTACACACCTCCAAATAAACTGTGTACCACTAATCAAAATTCTCTGAGTTCTGCCAGTTATTCAGTTCTCAAATCCTCCTCACTGTCCGTTCATTTATTCCACACTTTTTGAGCTTGTCTCCAAGAATGTTGGAGTTGGAAAACAGTGTCAAAAGCCCTGCTAAAATCAAGGTACACTACATCCACTTCTTTACCCTCATCCACAGCGGCAATCATGACATCGTAGAAGGCTTCCAGAGTGGTGAATCCATGCTGACTATTCTTGATAGCCTTCTCTCTTTCATTTTGTTAAAGATGACATTCAGAAGTTATTCCACCACCTTTCCAGAGATAGAGTTGAGGATGACTGACCTCTAGTTTCTCTCTTTTTTGACTTTTTGAAGACAGGTGTGACAGTGACTTTCCTTCAGTTTTCAGACACCTCTCCCACTCTCCACGACCTTTCATAGATGGTAGAGTCATTTGACAAACTTCTTCCAGCTCCCTCACCACTCCCACTGAGGTACATAGATTTGTGTGTGTCATTTGCCTCGATGATCTCTGACCCCATCCAACTTGATCAAGGGGAAATCTTTCCTTCTCCAGACTGTTATTTTTCTTAAAGCAATGCTCCATTACACTGAAGTTATCATAGTCATTTAAAACACAATACAAAAAAATGAGTTTCCGCCTGTGTGAACAGGGGGGATTTTCATTTGATATTTGATCACATGTCGGGGCCCTCCAGGAAAACTTATTTGCTCCCTACCTCATAAATAACTTCTAGAGCATCAAAGGTCTTGGCATGAAACACCATGGTAAATTTGTCCCTGGATAATCTAGCAAAATCAATAGTCGCATCAGGGATAAATTTGTCCTAATATGTTTACCCACAGATAAAAACTGTTTAACTTCATCACATTTATTATCATATGATACAAGAAACCACAGCTATTCATAGTCTTCTTTGTTGTCTACATAACTTACAACTAATTTTGTGTTGCAGTGGGGAAAGTAGCTATTAAATATCAGCAGCCTCTTCTGCATTTTCACCATTATTTTGAGGGCTCTTTGTCCTCATTTCCTAATAGTTTCTCCACACTGTGATAGCACCATACAGTCTTAATTTTCTGAGAATCCAAATGCTAGAAGTGCAAGAGATGCTCAGCATTGGAATACCAGGGGAATGGTTTCCCTGGCAACAGCAAGCACATAAAAAGTGTTCAGAGCAGTCCCTGTTTCTCCTATATTTTAAGTCTCCATTGATGGGGGAATCAAATCTAGTTCAGATTTATTATTATTATTATTATTTATTTAAGGTGAACTGCAGGGCAGAACTTGCCTTATTGTATTTTGCCACCTTGTGGAGCAGACCTGCAGTAAGAGTGACTTCTGTAGGAGAAGAAATGGCCATAGAGCCTCACAGGGTACAAGAGATAATGTATAGTCACACGGCAAAAAGGGGCAATAAGCAATGATTATATATAATAATAATGAGTCCAATAATGAGTTTTCCAAGGTCAGTTTTAAAATGAGGGATTGTAACGTTCAGCCTAAGCTCTGATTCAGCAAGATATTTAGATATCTGTCTACCTCTAACCTGGGAAGCATACACTTTCTTTTAAAATACAAATTTCCTGTGTTTCACACACTTGGACAGTCACATGGGAGTTAAACATATAGTTCAATATCTCGCTGAGCCATTCGTTTTATGATTTTGTATTTTATCTCATTGTATTTCCTTCTTTCCTAAAAGAGATTCTACAGGGCTCCCAATGGAAAGTTGCCTTTGAGAGGGTGCAATAAAACCCAAATTTGTCTTCAACTTACTCACGTTTCACCTGCACTGACATTTTCAAGCAGAGACATGTGCGTTTAATTTGACACATTTCAGTAGTCACTGAATATTGACCACTGGATAGTGGTCACCATTGACATTGCACACATGGAAAGAGATTTGAACCCTAGATGAAAAGAACTGGGGATCTGACCTATCTTTTAGGAATGCTTGATTTACCTACAATCTGCAGCTGAACAGCTGGGTTTTATGGACACTGTTACTGTTTGATTTTTCATTGAAACTCATAAAAAACATGAGTATGCCTCTTCCCTTGAAGAATTTGACCCCTTTGGAACAACAAATACAGAAAAATAGGCTGTAGAAAGTGGCAGAGTAAAACATAATGGAATAAATATGAGTTCCTAGCACTGTATGCTGAATTCTATACACTTGTGAGTTTTGTAATTATTTGCAAAGTGGGAAAAATAATTTAAAAAGTTTTGTTCTGCCAGAAGCATTTACATGTGAACAAATGCAGACTTTATCTTCATGCTCACACTAAACTTGACTTGCATTTCTGTGTATTTTCTTTCATTTCCAAAACCTTTCTTACTGCTGTACTTTACTCCTCTGTATGTTTGCTGAGTATTAATATTCCCCAAGTGCATAAGTTTTCCTTTATCCTAATTGAATCTTTTCAAGACATCTTTTTTCCCCCTCTTTCTGAAGTTGTTAATATTGGCTTGTAATTTCTTACTCTTCTCCCTTGCCTCCCCTGAGACTCCAGTAGTAGATTCTACCGGGCTTTTCTATGGACTAGGAAACAGAAAGGTGATATTTATCACTTGAGATGTACAGAAGAACTCTAGTCCTGGCCCACATTTTTTGATCAAACTCAAATAACAGAATATATATATTCGGTTGGGTTTTTCTGTTATGTATACAATGTTTCCTATAATTATTATGCATAATATATAATATTTCATAATATTCATATTATATATGAAACATATAATATGAAAATAATGACTGATAATTTATTATGTTCACTCATGATATCAGAGGCGGATGGTGGTGGTATCATAGTAGAATTTGAACTTTTCATCTAATATTCAATTAATTTTGTTTGCTGTGTGGCAGATGGCAGCCCCACAGCAGGAACAGTGGCAGGGACAGTCTGACAAAAATGGCATCCAACACGGAAGTGTATATGAAGACAAGTCACTGAATTCCACCATGTGGAAAAAAATATCCACTGGCATTCACTGATTCTTGCTGAATGTTTATGAAGGAAAAGTGAGCACAGTGAGGTGGTGGGTAGTGTGTTTCAGCTGTGGTGATGACAGTGGGTAATCTCCACTGGTGCTGGTTTTTATGAGCACGTTATGTAGGTTCCTGTTCACCACCGGTGAAAATACACAGCTAATGTTGATGAGTCTATTGAAAAATAGTGTTTTACAGCTGAGAATTTGATCTATCAAATAGTGTTATTGTACTCTTTGTATACCTATTATATTTGCACTGGAAATACATAGGAGACATTACTTTCAAAGCTATCCATGTATCTTCACATTCGTAATAACATGAAATCTCGTCTTTATTTTTTATCTTCCTTCCACAATATATCAAGCTGAACGTGAAGTTTTCAACACCAAAAAGGAAGTGTGGTGTTTCAAAGAAGAAAACAAACCTGAGATGAAAGCATAGCTCTGTGCAGTTCATGGAAATCAGAATATGGTGAACTATAGAGAGGGGCTACCTAATGAGTGTGAATGCAAGCAACTCAGAGCAGTCTTGGAAATGAGCTAAAAATGAACAAAGAGTAGTATTTATAAGCTTCTGGTAGGCTTTGATTAATAACCAAAAGCAGTCTGGTTTCATTATTTTTAAGGTTTATCTAAGCATTATCTTGAGCCTCCATCAAAACTGCTCATGTTTCCCCACTTAACCATGTTCCTCAGTGCAATATCTAAACATTTATTTAAGATCTCCAGGGGCATTGACTCCACTACCTGTCTGGAGAGTCTGTTTGAACCCTTATCACTCTCTTGGAGATGTATGTTCTAATGTTCAACTTGAATATCCCCTAGCACAGTTTGAGGCCATTCCTTCTAGTCTCATTAGTAACATGGGAGAAGAGGCTGACTTCTACCACAATACAATCTCTCTCCAGGCATTTGTAGAGAGTGATAAGGTCTCCCCTGAGCCTCTTCTTCTCCAGACTAGATAATCCCAGACACCTCAGTTGCTTCTTGTAAGATTTGTGTTCCAGACACCTCAACAGCTTTGTTGCCCTTCTCTGGACACACTCCAAGGCCTCAATGTCTTTCCTGTAGTGAGGGGCGAAAACTGGCCACAGTACTACAGGTGTGGCCTCATCAGAGCTGAGTACAGATCACTTCCCTTCTCCTGCTGGTAAACCTATTTCTGATAGAAGCCAGGAAGCCATTGGCCTTCTTGGCCACCTGGGCACACTGCTGGCTCATATTCACCTGAGCATTGATCAACACAGCCTAATCTGTTTCTTCCACATAGTCTTCCAGCTAATCTGCCCTAAGCCCGTAGTGTTGCTTGAGGTTGTTGTGCCAAATTGACACCTGGTCTTGTTGAACTTCAACTTATTGGCCTCAGCCCAGCTATCCAGCCTATTCAGACAATTTGCAAACAAGTGATCAAATGCATAAAGAAATATGCTGCCTTGAAGGAAGGAAAGAATACAGAATCACAGAATCACAATCACAGAATCACCAACATTGAAAAAGACCTACAAGATCATCCAGTCCAACCATCCACCAATAACCAATAGTTCTCACTAAACCATATCCCTCAACACAAAATGCAAATGTTCCTTGAACAACTCCAGGGTCGGTGACTCCAACACCTTCATGGGCAACCCATTCCAGTGCCTGACCACTCTTTCAGAAACGTAGTATTTCCTAACATCCAACCTAAATCTCCCCTGGTGCAGCTTGAAACCATTCCCTCTAGTCCTATCACCACTTACACGAGAGAAGAGGCCAACCCCCAGGTGACTACAACCTCCCTTCAGGTAGTTATAGAGAGCAATAAGGTCTCCCCTGAGTCTCCTCTTCTCCAGACTGAACAACCTCAGCTCCTTCAGCTGCTCCTCATAAGGTCAGTGCTCCAGACCCCTCAACAGCTTTGTCACTCTTCTTTGAACCCGCCCCATGGCCTCAATGTCTTTCTTGCAGTGAGGGGCCCAAAACTGGACACAGTACTCGAGGTAATGTGCTGAGTACAGGGGGACAATCACTTCCCTGTTCCTGCTGACAAAACTGTTTCTGATGCAAGCCAGATGCCATTTGCTTTCTTGGCCACCTGGGCACACTGCTGGCTCATGTTCAGATGAGCATCAGTCAATACCCCCAGGTCCATTCTCTCTATGCAGTCATCCAGCCACTCCATCCCAAACCTGTAGTGTTGCCTGGGCAAAGTGTTGTGGCCAAAGTGCAGGACCTGGCATTTGGCCTTGTTGAACCTCATTCCATTGGCTTCAGCTCAGCTATCCAGCCTGTCCAGATCCCTCTGTAAGGCCTCACTACCCCCCCAGGCAGATCGACACTTCCAGCCAACTTGGTGACATCTGCAAACTTACTGAGGGCGCACTCAATGCCCTCATCAAGGTCATCAATAAAGATATTGAAGGGGACAGGCCTCAGCACCGACTCCTGAAGAACACCACTTATGACAGGTCGCCAGCTGGATTTAATTCCATTCACTCTCTGGGCCTGGCCTTCCAGCCAATTCCAGCCAACAGTTTACCTGTTGAAACCACAGGCTGCCAGCTTCTGCAGGAGAATACTATGGGAGACAGTGTCAAAAGGCTTACTGAAGTCTAGGTAGACTATATTAACAGCCTTTCCCTTGTCTACCAGACGGGTCAGTAGATCGTAGAAGGAGATCAGGTTGGTCAAGCAGGCCCTTCGTGAACCCATGCTGGCTAGGACTGATCCCCCAGTTATTCCGCACATGCCGCATGATCTCCTTCAAGACAATCTGCTCCATAAGCTTCCCTGGCACTGAGGTCAGGCTAGCAAGCCTGTAGTTCCCTGAGTCCTACTTACAATCCTTCTTGTAGATGGGAGTCACACTGATAAGCCTCCAGTCTTGTGGGACCTCACCAGCAACAAGGAGCACTGACTGATAATGGAAAACAGCTTGGCTATCACTTCCGCCAGTTCCCTCAGCACTCTTGGGTGAATCCCATCCAGCCCCATGGAGTTATGACAGTGCAGCTGGAGTAGTAGGTCTCTGACTGTGTCTTCCTGAATTGTGGGGTGCTGTGTCCGCACCCCAGCCAAGATTATCAGGTCAGAGAGTGGTATTCCCTGAAGATACCTGACCTTTAAAGACAGACGTAAATAACGCATTCAGAACCTCTGCCTCTTCCTTATCCTCAGTGGTCACATTCCCAGCCTCATCCAGTAAAGAATGAAGATTCTCCTTAGTCCTCCTCTTACTGTTGATGTATTTGTAAAAGAGTTACTTGTTCCTTTTTACCCCAGCAGCCACGTTGATTTCAAGCTGGGCTTTTGCCTTTCTGATTTTCTCTCTACACATCTTCACAACTTCTTTGTACTCTTTTTGAGTTGCCCGTCCCTTCTTCCACAGGAAGTAAATTCTCTTTTTCTCCTGGAGCCTCCATGTAAATCATTCCATCCATGCAAATCTTCTTCCCTGCTGGCTCATTTTGTGTGCTCAGGGGGACAGCCAGCACCTGCGCCTTTAAGACTTCCTTCTTGAAGAGCAACCAGCCATCTTGGACCCCTTTACTCTCTAAGACTGAAACCCAGGAATTCCCCCTACTAACCTTATGAATAATTCCAAGTCCGCCTCTGGATGTCCAAGGTAGCTGTCTTGCTGTTCCACCTCTTCTGGCTCCACCAAGAATCGAGAACTCTACCATTTCATGGTAACTCTGTCCAAGTCCAATACACTCTATGCCTTATAAAACACAGCAGATGATTGAATAATATACAACAACCTACTTACTGCTTTCATGAACTACAATAATCATGAAAGATTTTCTTATGATGGAAAAACAACTCTGTGGGCTGCTAGCTGCTTTCTGTCTCCTGTAGAAAGTCTCTGTTGGAACTGTCAGATCGTTGGAACTGTCAGATCTATTCCCTATCCCACTAACGACCAGAACAATCAGGTTTTGGTTGCTCACCGACACTGTGCTCCCATATCCATTCATGCTTATACAGCTGGCAGCCATTCTTCAAAAATTTCTGCTTTTCAGTGTTAAAGACAGCTGAACTGGTGGACTTGGTCTCTGAAGTCCTAAAAAAAGTTCATACTTACATAAGTTATGATAAAAAGAAAAATATAAAGTGTGAATATTGCAAAATGAACCATACGTCCCTTCCTTTCTGTTCCCACGGTCTCTTAGCCATAGCTTTGCATTCCCCAAATGGACTTCCTTCCCTCTTTGATTATTGCTTTGTGCACATGCTTGTCAGACTTCAGCCATCAAGTTTTGCCTACTAATTCTACAAACACAAGTAAACTATGCCACAATATTTATTAAAAATAATAATAATAATAATAATCCTTTAAATACCATCTAATCAATTCCATATTTGCAAATTGGAGAATTAATCTAGTGATGCCTTTCAGTTGTAGCCTTGAAAAATCATTCCTTTCTCTGTATCTTTTTGGATTGACCTCTGCTTTCTCTACTACACAGGCTTCCATCCCAAAAAATTCCACAACTTTCAGTTCCTCAACATGATATGCTGCTATTTGAAGTAAAGCTAGGGGGGATTTGGTATTTAAACAGTATTACTGCATCAACCACATCCATATATGCAGAATTTACTTACTGTGCATTCTGTTTCTGCTTATATACACACTCCTACTTCTGCCCTGAGGATGAAGAGAGAGCAAGGACCTGACAGATGCTTAGTCACAATGCTGAATATTCCTGGAAAATATCCAGGTGCTGAGTTTAGTAACAGAAGGAAGGAAGGGCAGAATTAAGATAAATTCTCTGTAAATCTATCAGAATTATCTATCTGGAAGAATTCTTGTAAAGATTAGACATGGGAAGGAAATGCTATCACTTTCTCCCCTTTTCATACCACTCAGTTACAACAGTGTAATTGACAGTCAGTCTAGGTTTTATTCAAATCCAGAGTTACTGCATAATGAGATCCAAGACCTACTATATTTATATACCCATTACCATCTCTTCATTATCTGAGCACCTTCTAGTACAACTCTCAGTGATATAATTAGCATCTGTCAAGTACAACTCTCTCTCTCCACAGGAGGGAAAGACTGCTTGTGGATTTTCTTTTCTTCAAGTATTCCCAGTGCCATGTGTCTATATTAGACAAAACCTAAAAAATAAAAATAAAATTAAAAAAAAAAAAAAAAAAAAAAAAAAA
>QGNR01000071.1:3226087-3252926 GCA_003435085.1 Syrmaticus mikado
CCTTCCTTCCTTCCTTCCTTCCTTCCTTCCTTCCTTCCTTCCTTCCTTCCTTCCTTCTTTTTTTCCCTACTCTGTGTAATTGTGACTTGATTAAAACATGATCCTTACCTTCCTAAAAAGGAAAGTCTTTTTTCTTATTTTACTTATTTATCCAGCTAATTAATCTAGATTTTTTAATTATTATTATTATAATCATTCTTTTAATCACTATCTTTCTGATTTCTCCATTTCTTTCAGATCATCTTCCTTCCACTCTGCCCTCATGTTTTCAGTCCATACTACAGATCTTGGTACTGAGTTACAGAGTTTTTAATTTCTATGCAGTAAGGATGCTCATCAGAGAGGCAGAAAGAAGATTCCAAAACAAATACAAATGAGTATCCTCAATTACTTAGATGTTCAATATGCCGTCAGTAGCTGCTACATATTTTTTCCTCTTCTGAGATTCAAAAACATGTGCTCAGCCATTACTGTTACATTTGCATAATAGATTACTGTTGATTAGGATATCTTGGACTTCTGTTTGCATTTTTAGGTGTGGTTACTTTTAATCTGTATTTTGTTCTTATTCCCTTTATGTTCTGTTACATCTACATATGTTTTCCTTTGTTCTTGTTTTGTTTTCCTGAGGGCTTGCTGTCTCCAAAGCTTTGTTTAGTGTTTGATTTTGTAGTTAACATCACACAGTAGTAGGATAGCAGGAAAACAAGGCATATGACATATTAAAGATTAATGAATATGTTGTGAAACCATGTGATAAATGCTATGCTTTCACAGGAGGAGATGGGGATGTAAAACCAAGGCCCTACAAATACTAAAGTATAGTTTGTAGATGCTCAACCTTTTGTGCTGTTTCAAGTTTGAGTACTCAAAGGGAACTTTTGTATGTCTTCATCAGATTATACATTTAGTATGAGATTAAACACCTTATCTGTAATTTGAATCAGCAAAAACTTCAACAAAACAGATTGGAACAGATTATTGGTATAATGATAGCAAATGAGAAGTTTTGATTGATTTTCTCTTTATCAGCTTTCCAGGAATTGAATGCAAGATAGTGCTCAGGTACCTAAACAAATGTAAAAAATTCTTTGCTATAATCAATTGGACTTCCAGTAGCATAGAAGTCTGTAACAACTTTGTGCCAAAGCATCTTAGTTCCTCCTTATAAATTTTATTGCTGTCAAATTATTTGTAAAATACTGTAAGTAATTTGATATCAGTGCAAATATCTGTATAATTCTGTTATCATTTCATTTGTTCAGACTCTCAAATTTTAATAGATTCTTGATACAGTATTGCTTATAATATCTTGAGATCTCAAATGAAACATTGTTCAGGTCAGGTTCATTATTCTTTTCATGGCTTTGCTCCATGAATTCATTGATATCAGTAATTAAATGAGTTGGAAGTAAATCCCAGACCTTTGCTGAATGTTACTTATCAGACCTGGTGGCTGAATCTTAATAAGCTGTTTACTGTGATCTTGTGCCAGAGCAGCTAGGTGTTAATAGTTTCCCTAGTGCTACAATTCCACATAGCAATCTGTGTTTGTAATTGACTCTGCCAGGACAAAAGAAAGAGGAGATGTAATGGCATTGGATTAAAATGAGACACTGTAGTGCACTGTGGTTAGCTCAAAGAAAATAAAAGTCTTCCTATTTTTTTTTTTTTTAATTCCCCTATAAATTGAACTCAATATTTACAGTTTTCTTTCTTCTTTAAAGTAGATTGCAGTGTTTCAGATTCAGACACAAGTCTGGAGAAAGAGAACTGAGGATAATCCCTATTTGGAAAAAAAATAATAAAATAAAAACTTGAAATAACATTTGGATATTTAATTATCAAGGATAATGGCAATACCTGCATACTGTTATTTATTATTTTCAGCATAGTTGTAGCAGTGCTATGTTGTAGTCAACAGGCATTACAATAACACAAAAACAAAGTTCTTGTGGATCTACTTGAGCAGCAAAAACTCAAGACTCAGTTATTGTATTAAAGACAATGAGCTAGGAAACTCTGAAAATAATGTCTTAAAATAGAAAAAAAAAAAAAAAGAAGAAGAAAAAGAAAAAANTTAAAAAAAAAAAAAAAAAAAAAAAGAAGAAGAAAAAGAAAAAAAAAAAAGATGATATGAGGGAAGAATTTTAAAAAATGAAGTAACTTAGCTTAGAAAGACTGCCTATACACTATCTGCATGTGGTTGGTCTGATTTTATCTAATCCTTGCTCTTGCATATGAACTTCCAATTTTGGAATAATTCAGAACAGTTTCAGTTGACTATGGATAAAAATCCTTTTTTTTCCTTGGAACACAAAAAGTCCAGCAATTTGTTTGGACTAGGTGTGGATCCTGAGGTTCCCATAAATTGCCATGAAATTAAATGAACTACAGGAGGGAAGCAAAACCAGAGAGCGCTGTTGGGTTTGTAATGATATTCAACTGAGCACCTTCTCCCAACACTTATGACTCTCAAGCTACATCTCATCTCCCCTGTCGTCTGTGTTTACATTAAAGCTAATCAGCTTTCACTTTGTTTCTCCACAGGCTCATACCAAGAAACATACCTTGCTTGTTGTTTCCAAATGTCAACTCTTTAAGAGAAACTATCAACTTGCAATTTTGCTCTTACTTATGAAATATCTGTATTACACTGGTTGCAAAAGTGAATATTTCTTCCTTGTCCCTGATGACACTGTACCACAACATGCTTACCTTTCTACGTGTACTTTTTCTTTTCTCTCCTTACTCCTGCTTGTCTTTTAAGTCTGACTGACCCTATTACATTTTGCTTGAGAGAAAACTTTTCCAAATATCTTGCACCTATTATATTTTTAATGAACAATCCAAACAAAAACAATAAATGTAGTGAATCACCTGGAATGAACTGCCCTCTGAGGCGTCTGATGGTCTGTCATTCAAAGTCAGGCAGTACTGTGTTCTGAGAAACTTGATCAAGTTGTAGATCCATTTTTTGGGATGGAGTGGCTGGATGACTGCATAGAGAAAATGGACCTGGGGGTATTGACTGATGCTCATCTGAACATGAGCCAGCAGTGTGCCCAGGTGGCCAAGAAAACAAATGGCATCTGGCTTGCATCAGAAACAGTTTTGTCAGCAGGGACAGGGAAGTGATTGTCCCCCTGTACTCAGCACAGTACCTCGAGTACTGTGTCCAGTTTTGGGCCCCTCACTGCAAGAAAGACATTGAGGCCATGGGGCGGGTTCAAAGAAGGGCGACAAAGCTGTTGAGGGGTCTGGAGCACAGGCCTTATGAGGAGCAGCTGAAGGAGCTGAGGTTGTTCAGTCTGGAGAAGAGGAGGCTCAGGGGAGACCTAAGTGCTCTCTATAACTACCTGAAAGGAGGTTGTAGTCAGCTGGGGGTTGGCCTCTTCTCTCGTGTAAGTGGTGATAGGACTAGAGGGAATGGCTTCAAGCTGCACCAGGGGAGATTTAGGCTGGATGTTAGGAAATACTACTTTTCTGAAAGAGTGGTCAGGCACTGGAATGGGCTGCCCGGGGAAGTGGTGGAGTCACCGACCCTGGAGTTGTTCAAGGAACATTTGCATTTTGTGTTGAGGGATATGGTTTAGTGAAAACTATTGGTTATTGGTGGATGGTCGGATTGGATGATCTTGTAGATCTTTTCCAACCTTGGTGATTCTGTAATTCTGTGATTCTGTGAGAATCTTTGACTATAGTTTCTAAAAGCACTGCTAAAAATAGATGACCACCTCTCTATTACAAAAGTTTTTATTTTCTGAAGGTTTTAAAAAAGGATGAAAATTCTGCCTAGTAGCTTATAATAATTCCTTCACATAGGCAACTTTTACAAATCTGAGAGTAATTTGTAAATTGTAAATAATAACATTTATTAGCTGAGAGTATTCAGAGTTTTTATTGGTTAAAAAAAAAAAAAGTCAAAATTAAACTATCAAAGGTGCAACTAATTTTGCTTAAACTGTATCACATGTGTAAGTGATGAGGAAAGCAATGAATACAAATATTTAACAAATGTCAACAAAGGAGCAAAAGGGAGAACAGACATATCTTCTGAGATGTACTGATTTTTTGAGGTCCAGTAAACTTATTAATTAGTTTAAAACACCATCAGGAAAATTTGCATTGCGTGATGGTAAGGCAACTGAAGAATTTAAATTATATTCTGGGCATAGCTTCATCAAAAAATTTAAAAAATATATAAAGGAAAATTGAGAATTTTTTCTGCACTGTTTAGTATATATGCCTTTCATTTATTAAAAATGAGCAATATTTTTATTCTCACCCATACAGTGATAAAAAACATTAAACTTGTCTATTACTGAGATTTAAATATTAATAGAATATATACATATGTATGCATATATCTATTAAAAAAAAAAAAAAAAGCTGCTGAGGAAACTGGGGTTGATTAGACTGGAGAAGAGGAGGCTCAGGGGAGGCTTTATCACTCTCTGTAACTGCTTGAAAGAAGGTTGTAGTGAGATAGGCGTTGGCCTTTTTTCACATCTTCTCTCAAGATATGCCAGGGGACTTTCAGGATGGATGTTAAAAAAATTTATTCTCTGAAAAAATGGTCAGGTTCTGGAATGAGCTGCCCAGGGAGATGGTGGAGTCACTGTCCTTGGAAATGTTCAAACAACATCTAGATGTTGTACTGAGGGACGTGGCTTAGTGGGAAAATATTGGTGACAGGTGTATGGTTGGATTGGATAATCTTGGAGGACTTTTCCAATCTTGGTGATTCTATAATTCTACGAAATTCTCAGCAACAAAACACTGTTTTTTCAAGTAAGTCACAAACATTATCTTGGCATTTTCACCAGCAATAAACAAGAATCTGCATAGCTTTCAGAACTTGGCTTGTATTTCATGTTACTAACATTACTCCTGAAATGCACCACCCACTGTTTCACTGTGTGCACATCTACTGGTTGGTCTTCATAAATGCTCAGCAAGTGTTGATGAAAATCAATGGGCACAATTTATTTTATTTTATTTTATTTTATTTTATTTTATTTTAAATGAAAGAATTCTATTCCAAACCTTTGGCGCTCAACAAATGCCTTTCTCACACTGACCCTCTGCTGCCATCAGTCACTTGGCAACAAAATATGATGGAATATTGGTTGGAAGTCTCTATTTCTGATAGAGACTTATAGCAGTAAACCCGCCTCTGAAGTTGTGGAACAATATGATAAAATAGGAGGCATTACTTTCTGTGCAGCCTTTGTATAATACATGTAGAAAAATCCATAATGAAATATGTTAACATAAAATAAAAAATGTAGCAAGTTACTGCTGATTTTTAAGTAAAAGTATTGACTGAAGATTCTAATCAGTAAAATGCATGAGGGTTAAGCCAGAGCATGCTTAGGAATAAATGAATTCAGCTTGAATGTATCACTAAAATTATTTTTTGATCTAATGGAGTGATAATTGAATTCTTTTTCTAATCTGAAGCACGGGAGATAGTAGCACCACAGCATAATTACTTGTCTGGTTAAATACATTGTCCTTTTTTGTGGAAATAATTTCCTTTCAGATTCACGCTGAGAAGCTACCAGTTCCTCTTTATCATAATATGATTTAGCAAAATGTAGCATTTCTTCTTCATCAAATTAAACCAATTTGGAAAATTGAAGAGTCTTTGGGTCACAGTTCTTCAATCATCCTCCACTGTTACATTCAGATGAAAAAAAACAGGACATTAAAAACAAAAGCTTCAAAAGGGACCGTCTTTTCTTATTAGGATGGGAATAGAGCTGAACAGAGTGAAGATGTCTCTTAAGATCAAAATGATGCAAAATATTTTTTGATAATCACAAATTGTGTCCTTGGATTGGTGGAGTTTTGTTAAGGTCTGATCAGGTATGGCTACATTTAGAGTTGCTTATCCCCTAAAGAGCAAAACCTCGAGTTCACTAGCTCTAAGTATCAGAGATATCAACTACATCTGCCATCTTCCAGAATTAAGGGAAGAATAAGTGCATGATAACTGATTCAATGGCTTCTTTTGTTTTGTTTTGTTTTGTTTTGTTTTGTTTTGTTTTGTTTGTCAATTCTTTGCAGTAGATCTTGCTATGAAGTATATGAATTTCACTCAACACTAGTACAGGTTCTATCCTGTTTGTTAATGGTGGACAACAATAAAATTATCTATTTATTTTAAAAGATACCTGAAACATTACATCTTCATAATTATTTGTCATATAATAACATTTTGAGGTTGAGAATTTCTGATGTTAAATATTATTTTAATGCCCAGATACTGACAGTGGTCTCACAGGCTCTGATTTTGAGAGTCAATTCTTATTCAGTATGCCTCACTGAATAAACTGGAGCAGGGGGCCCATATGTAGCAAATGTTTTTCTCTATCATGTCCTAAATTAAATCTTCTCTTAATCAATTTGTGATTATATAATTAGAATAACTCTCATAGAACCTTACATTTCATGTAATTTCAGGGGACCATGGTACAATCTGCACAAACACCAATAAGAGCATATCTATATAGCAAAACAGCTGATATTGAGGACCTAAAGCCTGTTCTTTGACGTTTTAGAGGCCTTAACTTCAACCAATGACCTCATCTTGAGTCTTATACATATCAGTAACACAGCAATATATTGGCATGTAGTGGAGTACTTCTGGAGCACGTTTTCTAGAATGTATTTTCAAGTATGTTTTCTCACAAAAGGAACTTTCTTCTCTGAAGGAGTGGTCAGGTGCTGGAATGGGCTGCCCAGAGAAGTGATGGAGTTATTGATCCCAAATGTGTTAAATGAATGTTTAGACTTTTGTTGAGGGACATGGTTTATTGAGAAATATTGGTGATAAGCGGAGGGTTGGATTGGATGATCATGAAGGTTTCTTCCTTCCTTGGTGATTCTATGATTCTTTGAATTCAATTTACATAATTTAAGGGTACAACATTGTCCCATCAGATGGAAGTCATATAAAAGATGGATATCTAAGCACGGTGATTTGAAAAAAAACTCTAGGGTTTCCTTCATTCAGCAGTAACCAAGACATCAGTGTAAAACTATTTTGACTGAAATCAAAAACTACTCAAAAACTACTGTCACAGGCAAAAACAGACTTGCATAATGGAGACTAATGCAATTTATTTACTGCCTATTCTTAATAGGATAGAGCAGTGTCATGGTTTTGTGATTTTTGGTTTTTGGTATTCCACATCATAACATCATGTAGTGCACTGAGAGTTAAAGTGTTAATGCTCCAATTCCAGGCACCCGTCCCTGTACGTCACAGAAGTCATGGGGTCTGGCTCTTTTGGGTTGGGCAGTCTCTTACTGCCTTGCAGGGGTTTTGGAGGGTGCTTTCCTAGCCATATCAAGCTTTTCAGGTTTGACTCGGTCTCAGGAACTCTCTCTCTCCCCTATTTTATTTTGATTTATTAGTCTCAATTTCAATTAGATTATATTATATTGTGTTATCTTGCATTCCAATATCATAGTTAGTAAAATAAGTTTTCCTCCATAAATCATTGCCACTGCTTTTTTTCCTCCTTTGAGCCCAGCTCCCATCTCCCTACCCCTTTTGCCTTTTCCTTCCCACTTTCTGGGGACGGGGGAATGGGGCAGGGGGAGGGAGGGTGGGGTAGGAGCCTACTAGCTCCCCCCCATCATGGGCATTGATTGATCTAGTTAACTCCGTGACAAACAGTTAAAATTAAAAGCTAACTAAAACCATCTTTCCCATCTGCCTTGTACTATCTACTCCCCTTGAGCAGCACAGAGGAATGGAGTGTGCAATCAGTCCATAAATCTTTGTCCCTGCTGCTCCCTTATGGTCACTCTCTACATCTGCTCCAGTGTGCCATCTCTCTCAAAGGATGCCATATTTCCTGAACTCACCTTGTGTGGGCTTCCAACAGGCTGCAGCTCTTCAAGCCCTGTTCCAACTTTGTTCTGTGCCAGGTGCCCAACCTTAGGAATGGCTTTAGCATAGGTTTCCTATGGGTGGTAGCTCCCCAAGGCTTCCTCTTCCACTGTGGGCTCTTCTCCACAGGATGCAGCTTTGGCCTAGGGCCTGCTTGTGAAGGGCCTCCTTTAGGCCACATCCACTGCTGCACATGGAAATCAGCTCCATGTGGTACTCATGGACTGCACGGACCAGACTGCTCCACTATGGTCTTCTCCTGGGCTGCATAGAAAGTCTACTTTTCTTCTGTCCTCCTGCACTGACCTTAGTGTCTGTAGGGCTGTTCCTCATTCATTTCTCACTTGTCTCTCTCAGATGCTGTGGTGCAGCAGCCTTTTTCTTCTCTAAATCTCTTTACACAAAGGCATAGCCAACATCACTCAATCAGCTCTAGTCAGCAGTAGGTCCATTATAAAGCCGGCTGGAACCAGCTCCTTATTGATATGGGGAAGCTAAAATGCTATGCTCACAGTCAGTGCTCTAGCAACCAAACTTCATCACATAAACTCAATATACACAAAGACATGAGGGAAGCTCATTGCTTTCTTTGTCTCTGGAGCAGGTTAAATTCTTCACTATTGTCTCTGAGATTTAGAGAGCATCTGAGTGGACAACATCTCCAATGACTTCAAAGAGGATTTAACTTCTGTGTCCTGAAAGAAGTCAGGATGTTGGAGCCCCCAGTACAAAAAAGACAGGGAACTGTTGGAGAGGGTCCAGAGGAGGGCCACAAAGATGATCAGGGGGCTGCAGCACCTCCCCTATGAGGACAGGCCGAAGGAACTGCTCTTGCTCAGCCTGGAGAAAAGAAGGCTGCAGGGTGACCTCATTGAAGCATTTCAGTACCTAAAGGGAGCCTACGAACAGGAGGGGAATCAACTCTTTGAAAGGGTAGATAACTGCAGGACAAGGGGAAATGGTTTTAAGTTGAGGGAGGGGAGATTTAGGTTGGACGTCAGGGGGAAATTCTTCACAGAAAGAGTGGTGAGGTATTGGGACAGGCTGCCCAGAGAGGTTGTGGATACCCCGTCTCTGGAGGTGTTCAAGGCCAGATTGGATGGGGCCCTGGGCAGCCTGGTCTAGCATTAGGTGGGAAGGTTGGTGGCCCTGCATGTGGCAGGGGGGTTGGAGTTTCATGATCCTTGAGGTCCCTTCCAACCCTGGCAATTCTGTGATTCTGTGAAGTCTTTTCCAACCTTGGTGATTCTTGTGATAGCATTTATACGAATCAGATCTAAATCTGGACTTTAGTATTATTCCACTTTTCAACAGTTCAGAAGATGTCTGAGAAAAAACTCAAACATCACAGAGACCATTAGTGTTGGTCAACCCTAAGACCCGTTCATGAGCATACAGTTGTGCCCCAAATTATAGATTTTCCCTGAGTAGTTGATTATGAAAATAACTGTGTTTTGCAAACAGTACTGTGCTACTATCTGAATTTAGCCTAAATTCTATCAAGTCGGCAGTCAGGTGGAAATAATATTTTTCTATCATTAACTGTCTGAGTAACAGGGTACTAAGTAACTTGTCAAAGCAACATGAATATTTTATCAGTGAAATTCATTTAAATGAGAAAAAAATATATCTATTTCCTTCAAGACTTTGTTTTCACTTGTTGTAGTTTAACTTGGCAGGTGGCTCAGCACCATACAGTTGTTCGCTCACTCCCCTTATTCCCAGCAGGATAAGGAATGGGATCAAGGAAAAAAATGCAGAATATTTGGAAGAGTTCTGCTGTCTCTCTGGCAATCCTAAAGAGGCACAAATCACTGCAGTGTGTTGGGGTATGGCAAAACAGGCGGGAGTGCGAACACAGTCCCTCACAGATTATACAGTCAAGTTTCCCACCGCTTTTCCATCAAAATAAATAGATAATTAAATCTCTGATTTTGTTAAAATCCATCTTTAGTAGCAGAACAGCTGAATCATCCTTGAAATGAAAAGACTTGTAATTCACAAATAGAATTATTGTTCAGTTAATTATCTCACAGATGATAAGACTAAAACACACATCTTTTTCTTCATGGTCTGGCCAGATTTTAATTGAAGAAGGTAAAAACATAATAACTGCTAAGGGTACTGCTCAGACAAGAGGCATATTCTCCTACAAAGGCATTTAGAGGAAAATGGAAACTTATAAATTTAAAATAAAAAATGGAATTTGCCTTTACCATTGAAAGCAATTACCTACCAACTCTGTTTCCCCCACTTCCCCAGTCTGTGCTTGATGTTCAAAATTGAATGGCTAAAAGTCCTCTCTAAAATCCACAGAGATTATATCAATAATTTAGAATTGCTAAAATTTGAGCAGGGACACCTTCTCACTTTGAAGACAATCTGGAAATTAATACAAACATGCATTATGGAAGAAATTCAGGCAGCGTAAAGCTAGTAGACAAAATGAACACTTGTATTCCAGCACAAGCAGGAGAGAATTAGCTGTCAGATGATAAACAAGATGAATTGCTTGCTTGTCACATCAAAAGCTTTTAGCTTTAATCTGCAGATAATGGATACATTGCAAATTTTGCAGTGATAAAGCTGAATTTTTTCTTACAGTGAAGAACTTAAAAACAAAGAGTTCTGCCCTTTAGTATTAGAAGGATACCTACTAATATTTTTAAAGTCAATTATTTTCTGTTAAATATAGGGAACGTGTCCTAGTAATCTTAAAGTGGCCAAACTATGAGTCTTAATATTGTGTATGATGACACAAATAAATGTCAATTGATATGATATTTACCATAAGTACTAGGTGGTAAAGACAGAGATACACAAACGATGCATGCAAAAAAACATACTCAGCACTGGGAAATAAGGACACAAATATATGATCCCTGCGGAAACTACTGTTGGGATTTAAAACTGCTCTTGACCACCATTAGTTCATAACCATCTTCCTAGCTAAGTCACAGTAACAGATCAAATGATTTCTTCTAATCGATTTCAGTGTGGTCAGTCAGCTTAATAGACCATTAAATCAGAGAGGCTGGTGATTTAAAACAGTCTAGCTGACATAGCACTGAAGCAGACTAAGAATATTTTCACTCTTTTTTTTTTTTTTTTTTTTTTTTTTTTTTTTTTTTTTTTTTTTTTTAANTTTTTTTTTTTTTTTTTTTTTTTTTTTTTTTATTTTATTTATTTATTTTTTTTTAACCAGAGCACAGCTCTGGGGATGAAAGAAGACAGCTTTATAGCAATAATGAACAAACTAGACAAAAACTTCATAATCTGCTCCAGTTAACTTTGTGAAAGCAGAAATTTCTTTGTCTATCCACGAAAATCCAATTACAAAGGATATTTCTGAACACAATTTGATTAGAGATAAACTATCATAATTCTGAAAAGCAAATCTGACCTCTCCAGGCTATCATATGTGCACTTATGCAGGTAAATTAAATATAATATTTAGTAATTGACTTAGATAATCTTTCTTAAGTGCATATCTGAATTTTTTATTTTCGTAGCCTTGGAGAAATTCCTGTGTACTTGACCTACAACAGAATCAGGTCTGTGCTATTTTTCCTAAGTTGTCTTGCATCAGCCTGCGATGTGTAGGGAGTATGAAAAGTATGGCATGAATTAGGGGCAGAGCAGTGTGATATTCACCAACGCGTATGCTATGTAGGCACAATGGCAGATGATGAGACCTCTATCCCAGAAAAAGGAGCAAGATATGTTTCTTCAGCACTTCTTAAGAGCAGAGTGTTAGTAAGGTGTAGCTAATTGTACTTGCAACCATGTGGATGGTGAAGGTGTTTTTCATTCCACAGACTCGGAAGCCGGTATTTCTCAATGTCAGGGGAAGGGTTGTGTCAGAACAACCTTCTTTCTACTCCTAACCTAGTGGAAGGATCTCAGCAGAGACCAGGAGCTGCAAATGGGAACATACCTAATCCTTCTCAGGACAACGTTATTCAGATCAAAGCACCTTTTGCTGTTTACAGGATCAATTTCCACTTAAAGAGAGTTAAGAAGTCTACAGCTTCTTTCAGATTTGCTATTATGGATACCAAATTTGTTTATGTCTCACTAAATATGAGGCAGATCTTAGTTATCATAAACATCATATGTAAGAAATTGCAGGGGATTTATTTATTTATTTATTTTACATACAGTGTAAAGTTCTCTGTTTAGCTTTTCTTAAAATGTATCTTACCAAACTTGCTGAACACTCTTCAAGTATTTTATAGTGTTCTTGTTCCATGTTATTTTCTCCTGAAACAACCACTTGCTTTTTAAACTCCTGTTATAGTTCCTAAATCCATCACAAATGTATGTATTTGTTAGATGAAGTGTGTCCATAATTCTTTTGCAATCATTTTCAGAGACAACATAATTAAAAGGCATAGCATTTTCAGTTCATGTAACTATGAAGTTTGGTCACAGCCACATTCCACATCTATTAATATATCTTCTTGTAAGTCTTCCATCAGAACAATGCTGACACACAGTTGTCTTGTGAGTTTTAAAGCTTGCACGGGAAGGTTTGACTTCCAACAGGAAAAAAAAAAAAAAGTCAGATCTTTTAATGGAAGCTGAAATTAATTAATAAAAAGTCATGCTAATGAATATTTTATAGCTTACAGGTAGTGAAATATTTTAGTTAAGGATCTCTTTACAGACCTTATAAAGAAAAGTGTGTAAAGAAAAGTACTCAGATTGATAAGTGAAGCCTTGTGAAGAAAGACAGCACGGTTTTGGAACAGAGATGTTGATTTTATTCACCTATGGACAAAAACTGAACTAATTCCCTAAGAGACATGCAGATATCTTCCTTAAGGCTTGTAAAAGGAAAGAATACATATTATAACAATATTTCATGTCACTTATTTATTATCCTTTCTTTAATTTTGTTCATTTGTTCTTTCAAAGAATGAGTGATTGCAAAAGATTTTTTTTTTTTTTTTTTTTTTTCCCAATAATTATTCAGTCACAAATAAAATAGTACAGGTCAATATTACTTTCAATTGATCGATTGATTTGTTGATTAAGACTGGAGAGGAGATTTCTTCTGAGAAGCATGTAAAGACAGATTACATACTGAAAATGGTTTCTGGAAACAAATAATGCTTTTTACTTTAATTTGACTCATTTACAAAAATGAGAGAAAAACTATTAGTAGTCTAATTTTAATATTCTGTTTATTTCAAAAATTCTGTAAACTTTTGGGTTTTTTTTTTTCATAAAAATAATTCTTAATCCATTTATTAAGCAATAATAATTGCTTACCAGAGTCAGATCCTTATCCATATTGTTTTTTTTTTTTTTTCTGAGTTAACCAGTGTTGTACTGTCTTTTCAATGTGATACATGCAATGTAATACTTTTTTAACAAGTTACTAAATGAGCTATCTTAGTAGTAAATAAGCGATTACACTCCTAATAAGGTTGAGAAAACTTAACCACTTTGATGAAAGTGAACAGAAGGAATGAAAAGTTAAATGATTGTATGTCCCCACTTCATACTTTTATCAAAATACTCTTGTAACTGTATTCAGAAAACTTGGAACTCCTGCAGTGTCAATGATAAATACATCTTAATATTTTGCTTAAAGGTCATGGAATATAAAACTAAAGACCAGCTATTTCATACTAGATTTAATCTTCAGGTGTCAGAAAATGCATTTTGCTCCTCAAGGGTTGTATTTCCCCAATCTCTTTCCTTGATAATTTTTACAGTTACTCCTTCTACTAAAAATATATTTTTTAAATGTATGAAACAGATGGCAAGATTGTTGTTGTTTGTTTCTTGTTCTGAAGTTATATAAACATTTAAAAACAAGTCTTGTTTTGTTGCTTTTTGGAATTTTAAACTTGTCGTTCAAAATGGGCATCTCAGGAATCAAACCACACCTCTCAAATCTAGCTTAGAACATCTCGAAGCTTAAATTAAGACCTTCTTGTCTATCAGGAAGTTGAATATAATATTATTTATTCTCTAAGAGACGAATAAAGATAGATCTAAAGCACGAAATAGATTATATAGCATATGTGTTTCCTCACTGATGAGTAAAGCAGTTCTATCAGTGAACTACAAGTGATACAATAGATAATATCTACAGGAAATGCAAAATAATGGTGTAAAAATAGATGTGAGTAAAAATGATTTAATGTGGTTAGATTCAAACTTTCTGATTTACTGACAAATTCTGACAGGAGTCAGAAACAATCATATTTTCTGATACATTCTGGCATAGGTGCAGAGTATATTTAAAATGTTCTCATTTGAGATAGCAAGTCATCTTCATCAACACCTAACAGGCTATTGGGATAAAAAAAATATCATTTTAAGGTAAGTTTTATTAATGATGTTAAGCCATTTGAAACTATCGTTTATAACTGTGGTACTGGATAGACATGATTGCAATCATCTAATGTTCCATGGTGATGCTATCTAATGATCTCTTGCAGTCAAAAGTGGTTATAGCGGTTTCGCTGTATATCTCTTCTGAGTCCAAGATATCACAAAACTACACAGAATGACAGAACTGTGAGAGTTGGAAGAGACCTCTGGCGATCATTCAGTCCAACCTCACTGCGAAAGCTGGTTTCCTAGAGCAGTTTGCACAGAAAAGTATCCAGAAAGATCTTTAATATCTCCAGAGAAGACTTCACAGCCTCTCTAGGCAACTTGTTCCACTGGTTTGTCACCCTTACATTAAAAACAAACAACAAAAAAAAAACAAACATGTTTTTATGGAACTTTTGTGTTTCAGTTTTTGACCACTGCCCTTTGTTCTATACCTGCACACCACAGAAAAGAGTGCAGCCCCATCCATTTGACTCCTACATTTTAGATAATAATAAACAGTGATGAAATCCACTCTCAGTCTTCTTTTGTCCAGACTGAACATTCCCAGGTCTCTCAACTCTTCATTGTACAGAAGATGATCCAGGTCAATAATAATCTTTCTGGTATTCCAATGGACTCTCTCTAGAAGTTCCCCATCTTTCTTGAAATAAGGAGCCTAGAACTGGACTCAGTACTTCAGATATGGCATCACTGGGGCAAAATAGAGGGGAGGATCACATCTTTTGAATGTCTGTCCATGCTCTTTTTAATGTCCTCCAGGATATCATTGGCCTTCTTGACCACAGGCACACACTGTTGGCTTATAGCCAACCTGTTGTCTACCAGTACATCCAGGTCCTTATCTTCAGAGCTCCTCTCTAGCAGTTCCTCCCCCAACCTTTATTGCTGAATGTGTTAATTCCTCCCCAGGTGCAGGACCGTACACTTCCTCTTGTTCAAGCTTATCGGATTCTTCTCTGCCCAGCTTTCCAGTCTATCTAGATGTTGCTGAATCACTGCACAGCCTTCTGATGTGTCAGTTACTCTTCACAGGTTTGTACCATAAGCAAACTTTCCTTTTATTGTAATATCCATAGTTTGAATGCTTCTTATTGCTTTAAGGGGAAGAAAAAGGAAAAAGACAAAATGATGACTCTCGTATAGCAAAGAAGTATTTAGGTAATCAATTTCTCTTTAAATTTCTGTTTGACAGAATTGTTACAGTATTTGAATTGTAGAGCAATTTGTTAGGAAATCCTATATACATTATATGAGGTTGAGAAATTAGGATCAAATTCTAAGACCAGGACCAATAATGATTTTAAAATATTTCCAAGCATTTTGTGGATTGAAATATTAAGAAAGTATAGAAGTAGATCTACAGTGTTACAAAGTCACTCATATGATAAGCAATCTGTATGATTTTCCCTTGAGCAATCTCAATCATCAGATTCTTAGGCTGAAGAATTGTTTCAGTTACACAGGTATTGTTTACAACTATCTTGACTATTTTGCTGAAGATCAAAATAATTCACTGAGACAAATATCAGTACTTCTTTAGGCTTCTAATTAATTAAAATACGAGTCCAGAATTACCAGCTTTCTTGTGCTTCTGATATTTTTTGTGATATAAGAAATTAATTATAAGATCATTTGTTTTTCTGCCGTCTAAAAATCTCTTAATGAAGTGCTAACTTGCAGTGTTCCTGTACAATCAGATAGTAAGTTTGATAGACTCCTATACACATGCTCATCATTCAGTCTGGAAAAAATAAATAAATAAATAAATAAAAATAAATAAACATATGCTGTGTAAATCCAACTAAAAAGCTAGTGCAGTAACTGATCTGATTTGTCACTGAAAATTGTTAAGGAAAGTTGAAAAAAGCACCTACATATTTTCCCAAATAGAAAATAACTAAATGGCTATTATTAATAATGACAATGAAGATCTACAAGTTTTAAGCAGGATGAATAGAAGAAAAAAAAAGACATTTAAAAAAAAAAAAAAAAAAGGTAATTGCTTATATCTCTTTGCAGATGACATTAATCTGACAACTACAATGTTATCCTCCATCAGGCAAGTAGAGTAATTAAGATCCCATACCTGCTCCCTCAAAATCAATGAATATTACAGTGTATATTAGATACACTAATACTGGATGGATTAATATAGATTTACATGGGAATACTGGGAACAGAAAAATACTTGAGGAGATTAGGTAATAAATCAAATCTTAAAGCATTCATTCAACTTGATATTTCCTTGTTAGGGTCCAGATCAGCTGTACCTTTTTAATGGTATGTTATCTAAGCTGTCAGTTAATTTAATTCCAAAATTCATTTGAATGAAAAAGTATTTGGATGTTGTTTTTCCTTGTGTCCTACCACCATTGTTCGACTCATTTTAACATAATTAAAGTACTGAGAGACAGGAAAGAGAAATATGTTATCCAACAAGATTTTAAGGAATATGCTTTACCCGTAGACTGTCATTAAAAAGCTTTTCAGTGATTAGTAATGAAAAAAATCATGCTTGGGAGTTGGAGAAGAGAAAAAGCATTAAATTCTTGTGAAAATTCCTGTCTCTTTGTATTTGTTCAAAGAGAAGGAGAGCATATCTAGTTTTCAGTTTGGTTACTGGTTAAGCACTTTGGAAAGTTCAAATTTCAAGAGTATTCTTAGGGCGACTGTCAACAGCTTACAGGCTGGTTCAGCCCAGTTCCATGACTAGTAGGGTGGAGGGACCCATGGATCCATGCCCCAGAAAAGGATAAGGGAAATAGGGGAAAAAGGTAGAGAGATGGGCCCAAAAACAAAACAGCGGCAACCATCTGAGGAGAAACAAACTAATTTACTAAATAAGGTATCAGAATGCAAGATAACTTGTATAGTTACTAAAGTTATAGTGTACTATAATACAGTACGCTACAATATAATTAGAATTCAAGCTAATAAATCAAATATAATGAGAGTGTCTGAAAGCTGAAGACCTTACTCTAAATCCGAGGTGAGACGATCTGGGGAACTCACATGCTGCCAAGATAAAAAGGCAAAAGGAAAGGTCTTGTGACTTTCCTAGGGGTTTTATTTCCTTTCTGAGTACAAAGTCTTCTGGGGTGTGCAGTTCTTCTTCTCTTCTGGGACAGGTACCTGGAACTGGAGCATTAACACTTTAACTCCCAGTGTACTATATGATGTTATGATGTGGAATACTGATAACCAAAAATCATAAAACCATAACAGGTGAAACATCCCACTAGCAGCTTGCCATACAGAGTAGGGTTATGGGATACAAGAAAACTGAAATGCCATTAATTCCAGTTTAAATCCTCACAGACTTTGCTGTAGGCCATTACTGGAAAAAATAGGAATCATCAGAAGTTACTTTTTAAAATATTTCTTAAGGGTTTTTTGTTTGTTTGTTTGTTTGCTTGCTTTTTACCAGATGGAATTTCATAAGATTTTTTTTTTTAGTAAAAGAACAAACAGCAGCAGTTCTCACACAATTCACTAGTTGGAACTAGTCAAAGTTGATTTAGTTTTTATTCAACATTCAGTCTCAATAAATGTTTCAGAACATTTATCTACAATTCTTCAACATCACAATGCAAGATGTTATTTGTTCTATCAATTCTGCATCTTCATCAATATTGTCTTAACTTACTAGCAACAAGTTCATAGAATCATAGAATCACGAGGTTGGAAAGGGCCTGCAAGGTCATCTAGTCCAGCCGTCCTCCCATCACCATTGCTATCACAAGCCTCTAAACCGTATCTCATAGCTCCTCATCCAGACACCTCTTGAACACAGCCAGGGACGGTGACTCCACCACCTCCCTGGGCAGGCCATTCCAGTGCCTGACCACTCTCTGAGAGGAAAAGTTCTTCCTTATGTCTAATCTAAACCTTCTCTGGTACAACTTGCAGCCATTTCCTCAGATCCTGTTTGTTGCCTGGGAGAAGAGGCCAAACCCCTCCTCCTCACAACCTCCCTTCACAAGTTGTAGAGTGCAGAGAGGTCTTCCCTGAGCCTGTTCTTCTCCAGACTAAACAATTCCAGCTCCCTCAGCCACTCCTCATGAGACTTGTGCTCCAGACCCCTCACTAGTTTTATTGCTGTTCTCTGGACATGTTCCAGGGCCTCAGTGTCTTTCCTGTAGTGAGGGGCCCAAAACTGGACACAGTACTCCAGGTGCAGCCTCACTAGTGCTGAGTACAGAGGGATGACCTCCCTTCTGGCCGCACTACTTCTAATGCAGACCAGGATGCCATTGGCCCTCTTGGCCACCTGACCACACTGTTTCTCATGTTCAGCCAAACATCTACCAACACCCCTGGTATCTTTCCCCTTCACAATCATCCAGCCACTCGTCCCCAAGCCTATAGCGCTGCATGGGATTATTGTGGCCAAAGTGCAGGACCCAGCACTTGGCCTTGTTGAACCTCATCCCATTCACCTCAGCCCAGTAATCCAGTTTATCTAGATCCCTCTGAAGGGCTTCCCTACACTCAGACAGATTGAAACCTCCTCCCAACTTGGTGTCATCTGCAAATTTACTGAGGGCACACTCAATCTTGTCATCTAGGACATTAAACAAGATGGGCTCCAGTACCGAGTTCCTGGGGAACACCACTTGTAACAGATTGCCAGCTTAAGACTTAAATGGGACTTAAACTAAAGACATAGCAGAAGTTATGTTGTTCACCCAGACTGCTACATATTTTTCTGTCTGCCCATAAGATTCTGTCTTGAAATACCTTTTGTTTCCCTTTGAATTTTCAAACAGTTAAATTATGGGAGTTATATTTAAAGCTCCAATTTCCTGGAAAGATCGATTTTCTCTTTTGATGGTTGCCTAATTAGTATGCTATAAATTTAGTTAGCTTGAATTAATTGCAGCAAGAATTTCTTTAGAGAGTTGGAGCTAAAATGGAATACACTAAATAGTAAGGCTTTCACTTGAATACTGGAGCTGTTCCACAAAGTCACATAACTCTGTGACAGAAGGAATATAATGTATTATTTTCTTATTAATTTCTGATTTAAGAAAACCTTATTAACAATAACACTCTGGAACAAAAATAGCTAAAAATAGTAGGAATATTTTTTCTTGCTCTTTTCTGATGCTGCAAGATACTAAAGAAAATCTGTAGCATGTTCGTTTCCTCTACAGTGCAATATGAAGAAAAGTTCTTCACAGTTAGAAAAGAAAGGTATTTTTAGACAATTCAGAGAGCTCAAAAATGGACTCTGGGAATCAAATTCATCCCTACAAATGAACTATCAGAAACACAAAAGGTGTCTTCAGGAAATTAATAAGACTTCAAAGATATCTTGCTGGCATACCTTTATGTAGTTATTTCTTTATTTGTTTGTTTGTTTTTCATGTCAAGAAATGAAGCGTCCCTTGCTTCACTTACATGCTGGAAGTGATATGAAATAAGTCTGGAGCTTGTACATCTTTCCATCTCTCCATGACACAGAGTGCACACTAAAAAAACATTTCAGGCACTGGGAGTTGAAGTCCTGAATTACATTCTTCAACAGCAAGTATTCTGGGAATGGAAATCTGTCTGTGTATGCATCAACATTTGTCATACATCACTGTCACTGCTCTGTTAAAAGGCAGGAAGGACATTTTAGAAAATAAGCTAACAAACAAACAAACAAAAACACTGTGGAGATATTAGATACATAAAACAACAAGTGATAAGTGCTGGAGATGCAGGAGCCATGAGGAAAAATACTTTTGGGGCAAGCAAAGGAAGATCAAAATCCTATTGGAGTGAAAGAATAAAAGGTGAGGAAATACTTTTACTTAAACTTCCAAAATACCCAAAATTAGCCCCATATGCAGCCACTCTTTAATTAAAGATAGATATTAAAATGAGAATTCTGTGCTTTCGGAAGTCACTTTTAGATACTGTTGGACTACGCATGCTGAGTTTAGCTAAGACCTGAAGGTCACTTAAGCCAGTTTGTACAATGCAGGCTTCTTGAAAAGCTTTTTGATCTTTAAAAAAAACATTAAAAGTATTAGTAGAGTGGTCACATCTAAGTTGTTCAGAAAAATAATTAAAAAAAAAAATGTTCCTTTAGTAATACATTAAATGATTTACAATGCATGGGGTAAAAGGATAGGAACTCCAGGAAGATACTGGGGCTTCCCAGCATCAGTCTGTCTACTGTTAACGGGTGTAATGAAAGATAATAAAACAAATCATAGTGTAAATAATAAATAAACTCAGTGTTGTATATCTAAAACCAGAAAACATGAAAGAGAACATTCCAAATAGCTGAAAAGCTTTAATAATCTTTCTCAGTGCTTATGGCACAAACTGTTGACTTTTGGTGGAAAGAACCCAGTTATTACAATCATTTATAGGAGGAAAAAAAAGAAAAAGAAAAAAAAAAGAAAAAAGAAAGAAAAAAAAAAGGAAAATGAAAGAAAATAAAGGGAAAAAAAGTTATCAAAAGAAAAGACTAAGGAGTAAGGTAATAAAACCTTCATTTGATGAGGGATAGTGATTCATAACATGTGGGAACCTCAAGGGAATACAAGGGCACAGAGGAAAGAAAACAATGCAAAGAGGCAAAATGAGAAGGAAAGAAAAGTTTTAATAATACTTAGAAATGTTTTTGCAGCTGGAGCACAAAATTAGGGTCTTAAGTACCTGTAACTATGGAAGATCTGTTCTTTTTCACCAGAAAGCATTTATTCTCTAGGCAGTTTTTCCAGGAGTGTGAAAGGTAAGTAAGTATACTTGCAAAGTAAAATTGTCCTCGAATTTACAGGGGAAAAAATGACTATGATTTACTTCTTGCCCGTCTTTCACTCCCTATCAGTATAGCTGTGATGTTAAAATAGCTGCCTTGATTTTTTTCCTATGGGGTTTCTCTTTGTTCTGTGGGTTTTACAAAAAGACCTGGGAAATGTTTGCCGAAATCAACAGTGTAGACCAAGATTTCCAAAAACAGCTTAGATACCAGTTTCTTAGTTGAGACCAGTTCCACCTCTGTGGGTTTATAATCCTGATGTGTCCAGCTGTTATGATGCCAGAGGTTCTAATGCCTTCTTTCAAAACTGACAGAGATCCATCCAGTCCTAATGAAGGTTTATTAAAGCATAGGACCCTGACAGGTAATCTTAGAAAATGCCATAGTGCCACTTTAAAATGTCACCACTTACAGTGGTCCCTGTTCTACTTAGGTGGAGACAATCCTAACCTCTCAGAGGTTAGGATCCTAACCTCTCAGCACCTCTCAGAAGGGGAAGTGTGCCATCATATCACCTGGCAGTGTTGCCTTAACCCAATAATCAGAGAAGCCATCACCAATAAACACTAAACAAACAAAAAATTAAAAAATATGGTGCCAGGCTGAAGAGCTAGGAGGATATGTTCATATTCTCATACCAGCTTACCACATAGCATGAACCTTTTAACTGTTATGAATGTAAAAGCAGGTTAATCACTGTATATATATAGAGTTGTTTTTTTTCACATTTTGTGTAAACAATAGAGCATTTTTCTTTTAGAATCAACATCAGTCACTTTGCCATGTTTAAGAGTAAACATTAGTAGATTTCTAAAGCTATTTTGAAATCCAGTAGCACTCCATTTCAAGTGAAGTCCACATAAGTAGTATGCTATTGTCTCGCTCCAATTTATAGGAAGGAGATGAAGTTCTTTTAATATCCATATACCCGGCATGAGATTAAGAAACAACGGTTCATATGTTAGTCCAACCAGTTTATTATAAATCCTAATCAGAGAGATGAGGAAGGGAAGGAGGGCGATAGAAAAGATAGGAAAGAAGCAAGAATCGCGTAAAGGGGGGATAGTCACCACCAGGATCCAGCGGTGGTCCCATTGCACAATGTTTCGAAGGTCCAAGGCAGAAGCAGCAGGGGGGAGAGCAGCAGCAGCGTGGCCGGCCTTGGGCAGCAAGCAGGTAGCAGGAGGCAGTCACAGAGCTAGTCCGAGAGGAAGCAGCAGGACTCAGATAGCCGCCGGCCCAGGTGAGTCCGTCAGCAAACAGGAATTTCATAGTGAGGAATCTGATGGCAGACACCTTTGTTCTTCTTCAGCATCGTGGTAGAGCACAGAGCAAGTCTAGGAGGGAGAGAGGCAGGTTGTGAGGCTTCTTCATGGCAGAAACCTCTTCTTCTTCATGAAGAATCTGTTGCCAGAAAACCTAAACCTCATGATTGCAGGTCCCCATTTTATCCTTCTTCTTTTCCTGCCTACGTGACATCCCTAGGTGCTTGAGCAAGAGTCATGTGAGTACCCCCTGAGATGGCCATCATCCTTGAGATAAGCCCACACAAAAGACTGCTTCAGGGCCGTGAAGCTGCAGCTTCTCTCTCTCTTGTTGCCCCTGACCTTGTCCATCTGTGCCCCTCAGACAAAGGATTTCACAACTCTTGCCCAGGAATTGTCCATCAAAGTTCTCCAGACAAAGTATTTCTCAACCTCTGCCCAGGACTTGCCTGGACTTGTTCATCTGTGTCCTCAGCAAGCTTTGAGACGATGATGTAAAATAATATCTTACAGGTATTCATTTGATAATGTGGGCCATTATACCCAAACAGAATTTATCTTGCTCTTATATGATGGTATGGAATGAGTAAAACATCTTGCAGCTTCCTCTCCTGTCCTGCTTCCATGCTCAAAGAAACTCCAGGGATTAGTGAAGTGGTCATTATTTTTTTATGATGCCTTCCTTACTGCCTAATTAGCAGCACTAGTGAGAAAAAGCCCTGTTCTTCTCTGAAGGAAATAATACATTAGTTCCTGTTTAATTACAACTGAACTACTGTCGTATGCAGCATTATAAGATATGGCCTCCCTGGAATAAGAGGGATCAGATGCAAGATGCTCTTTGAGCTCTATTTATTAGCCTTGGTTCAACAGTATCACAAAGGGTTCATTGCACAACCAGATTATCAATTCTGTACTCAAGAGTGCAGAAAGATTAGTATAAACCATTGTGCAGTAATGACAATTGTTATCTCAAAATAGCAATCAACATCACGTGCTACTACAAATCATCTTTTCCACCTAAAATGTTGTCTTATGAGAACATCTCATTGTTTTACTGCTGATGAAAACTATAGAAAACTTTTTTATACACTGATTATTTTAAAAGAAATATATGAATTTGAGAAAAAATATGTATTTATATAGATATAGATATAGGTATAGATATAAATATAGATACAGATGTATAGCAAACCAGGAGCAAATATACAGACCCAGAAGAGCATAATGTTCTTATATTCTAATCATCATAATTGTCTAGAGCATAATGTTCTTATATGTTCTAATCATCATAATTGTCTCCATGTTATGCTTGACCTGCTTATTTATAGCTAGGAAAAAGCTGATAAGATGTGGACTGTGTGGGCCATGAAATTGTTATCAATCATAGAATCACAGAATCAGAGAATCACCAAGGTTGGAAAAGACCTCTAAGATCATCCAGTCCAACCATCCACCTATCACCAATATTTCCCCACTAAACCATATCCTTCAATAAAATATTGAAATGTTTCTAGAACATCTCCAGGGATGGTGACTCCACAACCTCCATGAGCAGTCTGTTCCAGTGCCTGAACACTCTTTCAGAGAAGAAATTTTTCCTAACATCCAAACTGAATCTTTCCTGACACATCTTGTAGCCATTCCCTTTGGTGCTACTGTTACACGGGAGAACAGGCTGAACTCAACCTTTTTTCAGGCAGTTGTGGAGAGAAATAAGGTTTCCTCTCAGCCTCCTCTCTGGATTAAACAATCCCAGTTCTCTCAGTAGCTCTTTATAAGGCTTGTGCTCCAGATCCCTCATTGGCTTTGCTGCATTCCTCTGGACACACTCCAAGCACCAAGGTCAGGATGATGGGCCTGTAGTTCCCTGAATCCTCCCTACAACCCTTTTCATAGATAACTCACAGAATCACAGTATCACAGAATTGCCAGGGTTGGAAGGGACCTCAAGGATCATGAAACTCCAACCCCCCTGCCACATGCAGGGCCATCAACCTCCATATTCAGTAGTAGACCAGGCTGCCCAGGGCCCCATCCAATCTGGCCTTGAACACTTCCAGAGATGAGGCATCCACAACCTCTCTGGGCAGCCTGTTCCAGTACCTCACCACTCTTTCTGTGAAGAATTTCCCCCTGACGTCCAAACTTAATCTCCCCTCCCTCAACTTAAAACCATTTCCCCTCATCCTGCAGTTACCTACCCTTTCAAAGAGTTGATTCCCCTCCCCTCTGTAGACTCCCTTTAGGTATTGAAATGCTGCAATGAGGTCACCCTGCAGCCTTCTTTTCTCCAGGCTGAGCAAGACCAGTTCCTTCGGCCTGTCCTCATAGGGGAGGTGCTGCAGCCCCCTGATCATCTTCGTGGCCCTCCTCTGGACCTTCTCCAACAGCTCCCTGTCCTTCTTGTACTGGAGGCTCCAGACCTGGATGCAGTACTCCAGATGGAGCCTCACAAGAGCAGAGTAGAGTGGACAATCACCTCCCTGTCCCTGCTGGCCACCCCTCTTCTGATGGAGCTTAGGATACCATTTGCGTTCCGAGCTGCAAGGGCACACTGCTGGCTCATATTAAGTTTTTCATCTATCAAGACCCTCAGGTCCTTCTCTGCAGGGCTGCTCTCAAGGACCGCTCCTTCCAGTCTGTATGGATGCCTGGGGTTCCTCCATCCCAAGTGCAACACTCTGCACTTTGCCATGTTGAACCTCATCAGGTTCACCCGGGCCCACCTTTCTAGCCTCTCGAGGTCCCTCTGAACGGCATCCTTTACTTCTACCATGTCGACTGCACCACTCAGCTTGGTGTCATCAGCAAACTTGCTGAGGGTGCACTCGATTCCGTCATCGATGTCATTGATAAAGATGTTAGAGAGCACCGGTCCCAAGACAGACCCCTGTGGGATGCCGCTCATTACCGGCCTCCACCTGGACATAGAGCCATTGATGACCACCCTCTGTCTGCGGCCTTTCAACTAGTTTCTTATCCATCGAGTGGTCCACCCATCAAATCCACATCCCTCCAATTTGGAGATAAGGATGTGGTGGGGGACCATGTCAAAGGCCTTGCTCAAGTCCAGGTAAATGACATCGGTCACCTTTCCCTTGTCCACCGATGCTGTCACTCCATCATAAAAGGCCACCAGATTGGTTGAGCATGACCTTCCTCTGGTGAAGCCGTGCTGGCTGTCTTGGATCACATGCTCATTCCTCATGTGATTAAGCACGTCATCCAGGATGATCTGTCCCATGATCTTCCCAGGCACAGAGGTGAGACTCACCGGCCTGTAGTTCCCTGGGTCCTCCTTGCTCCCTTTCTTGTAAAGGGAGTGACGTCCCTTCCTCCAGTCATCCAGGACCTCACTTGACAGCCACGACTTTTCAAATATGATCGACAACCACCTCAGCCAGCTCCTTCAGAACCCTGGGATGCCTGTCATCCGGCCCCATAGACTTGTACACCTTCAGTCTTTTGAGGCCATCTCTGACCTGCTCTGTCTTCTTAGTGGGGGTGGATTTATCACCGTGGTCCCCAATCAGAGGTTTAAGGACGCAGGGCTCAGGGACGTGAGAAATACTGGAATCCTGGCTGCCAATGAAGACCGAGGCAAAGAATTCATTCAGTACCTCTCTTTGTCCGTTGAAAACCATTTCATGAAAACCTTTTACATTTACCAAAGAAGGTACACTCACTTTGACCTGTCTCTTCTGGCTACTATACCTGCAGAAAGTCTTCCTATTCAGATTATTCCTTAATATGTTCTGATAAATTCTTTATGAGTTCACGGTTAAGACCAAATTTTTCTGGCACAAAATCATCCTGTCAGTTATCTGAGATGCCTAAATTAGATCTGATTGTTCTGTCTTTGTAGTTAATGGGGAAACACAGGCACCACAAGAGAATGTTCCAGATTTTAAGATAACTATATTGGAATTTGAATTAGACTGTCAGTCCAAAGTTTAAAAAGCAGGACAGATGAATCTATGCAAACATATTGAAGTCCATGATGTCCAACTCTGACTAGACAAAACATCAGCTCATAACAGAAATTAGTTATGACCATGCATTTGTCAAAAACTTTCATATGGTCTAGGCATAAGTCATTACATTCAGAGATATGCACTCACTCACAGGTTTTTTTTGTTTTGTTTTGTTTTGTTTTTGTTTTTGTTTTTAACCTGAAAATAAGCAAAATGGTATACTTTGAAATGTTTAGAGGCTTTTAATTCAAAATCACTTCATTTATGGTCATGTGTAGAGGGAGTTGGACTTAATAATCTTGATGGTACTTCCTTACTTATGGATGATCTTTCCAGTTGGAGATGTAGACTTCTGAGTTTTCTTCTCCTTTGCCAGTAATCTGCATGATGATTAGGCAATGGTGGATATTATTCTGGAGGACTAGATTATAAAACAGAGCATGTCAAAGATCTGTTTGAGGTATTGTTTTGCTTAACAATGTTCTCATTTTCTGAGATCAGGTTTACCAAAAAAAGTTGAAGTGCTCTTTGTTTTCTTTCCTTCCCCTCCCCCCCCCCCCCCCCTCCC
>QGNR01000071.1:3261072-3310261 GCA_003435085.1 Syrmaticus mikado
AAAAAAAAAAAAAAAAAAAAAAAAAAAAAACAACAACAAATGATGTAAGAAAAGTAATCAAGAGGAATTCCCTCAGTTTTCCCGAAGGTGATTTTCCTGGAGATGATTAAGATCCCAGATTAAGATTTACAAAGTAAGAAATATCACTTCAGTTTTAGAAATAAGGCATGTTAACTCTGACACTTGTCTTTAGCTCAAGTGAACTTGTGACCTAGAATAATTTCAGTAACTACTCAGAAATGATGATCCCCCAAATGACAGGGAGATCAGATGGCTGGCCATCTAAACAGACTTGTTCAATCTCCCGCAGATCCCCACAGATCTTGTAACAACCATATCAGCCAAACAATATATTTGGTTTCCTTCAGTTTTAATATAATATGTTAAAGTTTGAACACTGATTCTTCAGCGAAAAGAGGCCTTGATATGTTAATTATTAGTCAGTAAACAAGTCTGTTGCAAACATAATTAATTACAAGAACAATTTCATTCTCATTTATTCTTTCTTTTTTCAGCCTTAGCTTCCAGAAAACAGGAATGGCAAAACAGGTAGAAATCTTTGTAGCTAACTGATGCTCACTGTTGCAGAACTATATCCATTAGAGTTGGAGTTGCAAGATAAGAGGCAGTGGATTTTCCCTCCAAGAGAAAAACAAACAAAATAAAACAAAAAACACATAAGAGCTTTACTAAACTTTCTTGAACTGATGTGCATGTTATGAGTATGTATTTATGCATACAGCAGCAAGGCTCAATTCCTTGCAGAAAGGAAGCAAAACTCCATGAAATGACTTCTCTGATTAGGTGCTTCTTTCAGAACTGTGGTCGTTTCCCTGGTGCTAATGATGCTTCTTCCCACTAGATGGCACCGAGCAGCTGCTGAATCGCTACAGACACTGCATGCCGATCTGGCGGAGCTGACTCACACTCCTTTCCCTATTTTTACATCTAGCGATAAAACCCACAAATTCAAAAAATAAAGCTCGTCCACTTAATTTCCCTTATGCATAGGCTCTTAGCTAAATGTTTCAGCTGCTGTTTCAGAGTTGTGGGATTGCAGCACATTCAGGCTTGTCATAGAATCATAGAATCACAGACTCCTCAAGGTTGGAAAATAACTCCAAGACCATCCAATCCAGCTGTTGACCAACCACCAATATATGCCTTCTAAACCATGTCCCTCAGTATAACAGCTAAATAGTTTTTGAACACCTCCAAGGGCAGTGACTCCATCACATCCCTGGGCAGCCAGTTTCAGCACCTGATCATTTGTCAGAGAAGAAATTTGTCCAAACTGAATCTCCCCTCACAGAACTTGAGGCCATTCCCTTTGGTCCTGTCACTAGTTAAACAAGAAAAGAGGCCAACCCCCACCTTGCTATATCTCCTTTCAGGCAGTTGTAGAGAAAGATAAGGTTACCCTTGAGCCTCCTCTTCTCCAGACTAAATAATCCCAGTTCCCTCAACCACTCCTCATAAGTCCTGTGCTCTAGACCCACCACTTTCTCTGGACATGCTTCAGGGACTCAGTATCTTTCTCATAGTGAGGGACCAAAACTGAAAACAGTATTTGAGGTGCAGCTGGATACAGAGGGATGATCCTTTCCCTGCTCCTGCTGGCAACATTCTTTCTGACACAAGCCAGGATGCTATTAGCCTTCTTGGCACACTGCTGGTTCATGTTCAGCAGAGCATCAACTGACAAAGCCCAGGTCAGTTTCTTCCACAAAGTCTTCCGTCCACTCTGCCCCAAGCCTTTAACACTGTCTGGGGTTGCTGTGGCCGAAGCGTAGAACCTGGCAATTGGACGTGTTGAACTTATTCCAGTGATCTAGAACAGTAATCCAGTCTAACCAGATACATCTGTAGGGCCTTTCTACCACCTGGCAGATTGACACTTCCTCCCAACTTGATGTCATCTGCAAACTTACTAAGGGTGCATTCAGTCTCTTTGTTCAGGTCATCGAGGGATTAAACGGGGACAGTCCCCGGTGCTGACCCCTAGAACACACCACTCTCAACTGGTCACCAGCTGTATTATATTAACTACCACATTTGATTTGCAAAGTTCAGTATCTGGTTGAGCTGATCAGTCCCAGAACAGATAAAAATGCATTATCACTGTGCTCTGAATAATACTGATTTGCTAGTTGTTTACCTGGTCTCAGCATCTCACGGAGTTGTTTGTATTGCAAGCCCTGAGCTATCTTCCCAGGCCTCTGGTGTCATATGACTTCCCCATATCTTTTACTCATAAATTTCACAGAATAATTTCACTACATTTTTTTCCACAGTAACACACTTACCATAACCCTTTCCTAATCTCACTAGGAACCTACAAGAAACAATTTTCAATTTTCCTTCTTTTCATTTTCATCTGTGGGAATACAAGAAAAACTGTTCAGAGCAGCAGCTGTGGAGCAAGATAAACAGCATGAGAACCAAGGACACCTCTAGAAGAAAAAAGAACATCTCACAGCTCTGATTGGATAAGTGCCCACATGAATGATTGAAGAGTGTTTGTAGAAAGCTTTGTTGACGTGTAAAGGTGGATGGGAAAGTTGTAGGGGCGAATGGGAAAGCGAGAAAAAGGAAACTTGTGAAGGTATATAAGTGATGTGAGAACTTGGAATAAATGATTTGGATTGTTCACATCTGAGTCTGTGCATCAGATGCTGAATTCATCTTCATTTCTCTCATCTGCAAAAGAAAATCTTTTGCTCTTTTTGTCACTAGCAGTCACTGCAAGCCTGTCTCTAAATGTCTATGGAGTGCTGCAAAAATGGCACCGATTTCTGAATTCTTCCTCTGTAATTAGGGAGCTATTCTACTTTGCAAAGATTTAACATGATTAGTCCAGCAGGATATTTTCCTGTAGTCCCCTGAGAGATAAGGGAATGCTACAGATCCTAAGTGAAGAGAATGGAAGTTTTGTCCCTTAATATGGATAGGTAAATTCACTGCTGATGCAGCTGTGAAACAGGAAAAGAGATGACAGCAAGGAGAAAATATAGTCTAATTCCTCTTGATTTTCAAATATGGTATTTAAAAAGTCAAGGTATACACACTTGGTGTACACACTAAATGTGTCAGCATTCATTATGACAGATAGGAGTAAAAACAGAGAAAAACTTTGCAATTGGAGAGTAGGTAAAAGCTTTCTAGGTAGGGATGGATTTTTCCTCAGCTCAAAGTTTTGCATCACATAGTAAAGAATTCTCTTTTTTCCTCCAGAGAATATGTTCTAAAAGCACCTTCTCCCTATATTGTATCTGCAAAACAGGCATCAAAATGTGAATGATCATTGCTACAGACACAGAAAACTACAAGACATGAATGGTCAGTGCTAAAGACAGATTCAGGTACTGTGAGAAGATTTGTAGAAAAATGTAGAAATAGCACTCTTCTTTTGCAGGATGGCTGGACTTCAACACATGGCACTAAGTCACTTTTTTTTTTTTTCTTTCAATCCAGTTTTACTGCGTTCAAAGCCAACCTCAGCTTAACGCACCATAGAGTGCTAATTATGAGAAAATCCTAGTTGGAAGGAACTTCTGTCAAAAAGAAAACTAGGTCTTTTTTTTGCTAGATGGGTCCATTTATTTAACAAAAATCAGAAAACAAACGATCAAACAAACAAAAAAAACATTTATTCATTGTATCTGCTTGATCATGTGATTTTTAAAAATATATTTTATGCAAAATATTTGATGAATCATTTTCATTTCATAACAAAATAAAGAAAAAAATCCCACCATCTGATTTCATGTACACATTTATCAAATTTTTGGAGTAAAACATCCTATTATTTGCCTCCAAAGTTTTTGGCTGGTCTGCACTCAACTATAGCCCTCCAGTAGTGCATTAAAAAACACAACAGCATGTCACATATTGCTTCTCTTTTATTCTTTCCCTGAGAGGAAAATAGCATATGCAGTGAAAACTCTCATTTTGCACCTGTATTCTGTACTAATTGGCTTTTCCTAAACTGTGAAGGCATCATGCCCACAAATATCATATTGTCATAGAAAAACTGAGAAATGACACGAAAAACAGAAGGCCCGGTCATTGTTCAAAAAGAGGTAAGAGTCTCTGGACATTTTCAGGCTTACCCCTTTTACCTCATGATGAAATTTTGCATTAAAAAAATTGCATGATAGTACACTGTTTTGATTACCTTTAAACTGTGATTTTTTAAAATACTCATAGCCTGTTCTGAATTACTTTCTGAAATGTAATTTCCATGCAGCTGGATTTGTTACACATCACTTCAGTTCTATTATTCTTGTCAGATGATCTTTTGCTCACTTTTATCAGTAAATTCTTCAGGAGTTTTATAGACAGTGCTTGAAATGGTAATTCAGACTATGAAATGAAGTTGGTAGGCAAATATAAAGCGCCAGAATGTTGTATCATTGTATACAGACCATTTCAATGACAACTCACAAGAATTAAAAGCAACATGTCAACAAACTAGTTTGAAAAATACCCGGATTCTACCAGACAAACAGGGTGATTTCAATTCAGTATTACACTGTGTGTATTACTTTTTGCAATCTGCCCTTTTTAAACATTTCTGAATAAGTTCCACTGGCACTATGTTCTGATCTCTTACACAGATTTTGCATTCTAAATAAACCAATCTTCATTCTGTTTTCCTCTCTCTCTTTCCCTTGGAACTTGTTATCAACTCATAAAGAAGTTTCTGGATTATTTGACTATGATCTTGACTTCAAGAGTAACAAAGCATATTTTCTTTACTCCTAATGAGATTAATTTTTTTTTTTTTTTTTTTTTTTTTTGACCTGCTCACCAATCTGCTCTCTGATCAGGAATGACACAACTTTTGTGCTCTGGGAAATGATGGACTATTCAATCATACAACCTTGATTTTATATAATAAGTATTATTTAATGTCATCAGAGTGTATTCACACCCTCTGCAAACAGAAACACATTGAATTTTACTTGTCCAGTAAGAGAATATGTACAAAAGTCTTCCTTCTGAAAAAAAAAGGAACATATCTATATCATCTATATCTATATGTATCTATCATCTGTATCTATATCCACGAATCAATCAATCTATGTATGTATGTACGGGCAGTCCATTCCAGTGCCTGATCACTCTTTCAGAAAAGTAATACTTCCTAATGTCCAGTCTAAATCTCCCCTGGCACAGCGTGAAGCCATTCCCTCTGGTTCTACCACTAGTTACATGAGAGAAGAGGCCAACCCCCAGCTCACTACAACCTCCCTTCAGGTAGTTATAGAGAGCACTAAGGTCCCCCTGAGCCTCCTCTTCTCCAGACAGAACAATACCAGCTCCTTCAGCCGCTCCTCAAAAGGCCAGTGCTCCAGACCCTTCACCAGCTTTGTCACCCCTCTTTGAACCCACCCCAGGGCCTCAATGTCTTTCTTGCAGTGACGGGCCCAAAACTGTATGGGCCCAAAACACAGTACGAGGTGGCCTCAGCAGAGCTGGGTACAGGGAGTGTATATAAGATATAGTCTGAAAAGCCCACTGTCCTCAGCTGCATCAAAAGACAGGTGGCCAACAGGCCAGGGGAGGTGACTGCCGCATTTGGAGCACTCAGTAAGTTATACAGATTGACCAAACCAGATTGTCCAGTGTTGCTAAAGAATTGTGTGACAGGAGTGATTTGTTCACTTTCACAGACTCCTTAAGTCCTTTCTCCTATTCATTCAATGTGAATACCAAGAACTCAGTAGAAACTTAGGAAATGTGCCAAGCAGGCAAACTATTTGTATTAGGGCTGGTGGTAGCTCATCTGGGAGAGGAGTTGGGAACAGATTGGATGTTCTTTCTGTTGTGTCTAAACTACGCTTGGATATGCTCAGATGTCCTGCAAAGGCACAGTTCACACTTTTTAATAAAACAGATCTGGAGGTCACTAGATCAAACAGAGATATCCATACTTGACTTACTCTATACTTTTAGTCTTAGATCACTTCTTGATTACTCAGTGAAAGTTAGTTGGAAACCATTTAATTCTAAAGTAAAAGATAAAAAAAAGGAAATTACTCACTCTTAGACTTTTCTACACAAACTAGAAAGGAGTCTTTGATGACTGAGATAGAGGCACCTAATTCATAGCTGGTTAATGCTAGACAATGCTTGAAAAATTGGCCTTGCAAACCTAATGAGGTTCAACAAGCTCAAGTGCAAAGTGTTGCGTTTGGTCAGGAAAATCCAAGATATGAATAAAGACTGGGAGAAGAGCTCCTCTAGAGAAGCTCTGAATAGTAGGACTTTGTTCTGGTGCACAAAAAGCTGGACCACACTGCATTCAATACAAATAAAATAAAGCTTTTCTCTCCATAGGAACAATCACGAACAGCAGTCAGAAATGTCCTACAGACATGAGCAATGGCTGTAGAGAAGTTGTAAAAGGAATAGTTTCAAATTTCACACATATAGATAGTCACATACTAAAATCAGGCTACCTAGGTCTGTATAGGGCACACAAAACAACAAGAATAGAAAATGAAATGCATATTTTTTGTAATGCAGCGCTATGTTAGTTAGCGTAAAATAAAAGGTCTTTGTCTTGAAGCATTCCTCTGTCATTTCACTCATGTTTCCCCTGACATTTTCCCATCTTTATACAAAACCACTATTTAATTCCTCACAACTATAACTGAAATTCTAGGCAAGATTTCTCACAGGAAAAAAAACATTCTTCTATTCTGTTTGGATTTCTTGGCATCTTTAATCCTGCTAATTTTATGAAATTATGTAGTTTATGTATTCCATTAAATGTAATAATTGATATTAAAAATATATGCATTATATAGTCAACTAATTTTAGTAAAGTTCTTCTAAATTATCAGCTTATTAAAGCATTTTGTCTCTTCTGTGACTATTTCTCTGAAGGCCGTCTTATTTTATTTGAGGGCAAAGCCGTTGTCTCCATCCTGTACATATGAAAAACTGATCTTCATTTTTTTCAGGGAAATGTCTATAAATACTTGAAATACTTGAATAGTTACAAAATATATGTTGTTTTTGATTATTTGTTTTTTTATTTTTTATTTTTTATTTTGCTTTGCTTGGTTTGGTTTGTAATGGCTCAGCTTGGTAATTTTTTGCAGCTCTTGAAGCACCATTCTTGAAGTACCTTGTGAAAGCAATGGTTGAATAACTTATGGATAAGAGGAATGGAGTGTTTTTTTATAGTCTAAGAAATCCTTTCTGAAAAAAAGTATTTGATCAGAATCCCTTGTGACAAAAGTTTTAAAGGAAACCAGATTACTATGAGATAGTCTTTACATTAATGTGTACCATAGTGTATGTCAAGGTGTTCCTGCATCCAGAGCAGGTACGCTTCCCCAAAGATAAGCATCTGAAATAAGTCAATAACCTAGAGAAAAGATTAGTGAGGGATGAGATAAAGATGATATTAGTAAAGTAAAAAATGATTAGCTTGAGGAGGTGGCAGTTCAAGTGATTAATGTTCAGTCATCCTTCACCTTTTACAAGGTTGTTGTTGATATCAAAATCTGCCTTGGTTCAAAGGTAGGCTGTAGAGGTTAATAAAGGAGAGACTAAGTGAGGCTGCTGATAAAACCTGTTCCTCTGAATGTTTCCTTGCCACATGCGGAAGAACTGTCAACAAAATTATAATTGTCTACTTGTACAGAGCATACTTTTTTCTCCTAATATCCTGATTTTGTCTGTAATCAGAAACAGGGGATTAAACATATCTCTTGCCCAACTCAGTAAGGCCAGTCTTTTTTTTTTTTTTTTTTTTCTATGAGTTTGTATCATCTGCTCTTCTGCACACTGTACATACCACAAACTGAAAAGAGGCAATGGGACTTGCAGACTATACTGTGGCAGCCTGGGATATAATTACAGAAATATTTTCTTCAGCAACAAAACTAGATGGCACTGGCACAAGTGAGAAGGCAGCAAACTGTGACATGGAGATTACAACAAGCAGCTGGGGTCAGGGAAAGGAAATTTCTTAAACTGACTTAATTGCCAAAAACAATGTTTGTACAACTGACCTTTTAGTAACACAATCCAGTGGTATGCCAAAATGGAAGAAAATGCTTTATGCTTTATTGTTATGCTGGAAGATCCATCCATTTCAACAACAACAAAAAAAAACCAAAAACAACAACTATTCTTTAGAAAGATATACTGATTCCCTGGAAATGTTAACTCCTGTGGAAAATATTTGTTTACTTTTTCCCCTAAATAAACAAAGTGTTCAGGTGTTCACCTGCATAAGTGAGGTAGCTCATGTGAATACAGAGAACAAATCCCTGATATGGGGTCCTTATGACACTGCAAGGAGTGAAGTGTAAACAAGGGCAGCAGTTCCACTTTTCTGAAGCGTGCCGGGTGGCACAAGCAATGGAGGAAATATTATGACTTGCAATCTCTATTTCCACATGCACACTGCAGTGAAAATAGTTGTCTTAGTTTCCAAATCTGGGAGAAGACTGTCAACTGTCAAGGAACTATATCATTTCCTCTAGGGAAATGATAGCCAAATGAGAAAGACTTACTAAACACAGCCAGTCCTTGTGCTTCTTTAACTCATCCACAAATGCAGAAGTTTTGTGTTTTTTTTTTTTTTTTTAATTAGCGCAAACTTTGCAAGAATTAGCCATTTAATTACAGAATGGCCAGGCTTGGAAGGGACCTCAAGGATCATGAATTTCCAACCTCCCCACCACATGCAGGGCCACCAAACTCCTCATTTAATGCCAGACCAGGCTGCCTAGGGCCCCATCCAATCTGGCCTTGAATACTTCCAGGGATGAGGCACCCACAACCTCTCTGGTTAGCCTGTTCCAGTGCCTCACCACTCTCTCTGTAAAGAATTTCCCCCTGACGTTCAACCTAAATCTCCCCTCCCTCAACTTAAAAAAAATTTCCCCTCGTCCTGCAGTTATCTACCTTTTCAAAGAGTTGATTCTCCTCCCCTCTGTAGGCTTCCTTAGGTACTGATAGGCTGCAACAAGGTCACCCTGCAGCCTTCTTTTCTCCAAGCTGAACAAGTTCCAGTCCCCTGATCATCTTTGTGGCCCTCCTCTGGACCCTCTCCAACAGCTCCCTGTCTTTTTTGTACTGGGGGCTCCACACTTGGACACAGTATTCCAGATGGGGCCTCACAAGAGCAGAGTAGAGAGGAACAATCACCTCCGTGTCCCTGCTGGCCATCCCTCTTTTGATGGAACCCAGGATACTATTTTCCTTCCAAGCCACAAGGGCATACTGTTGGCTCATATTAAGTTTTTCATCTATCAGGAACCCTTGAATTTCAGTTAACTTACTAGACACAATAAATGTCTGCATGGCAAATGATTCCTCACTGTAAACTAGCTAGAAAATAGTAAAGCCTTTTGGACGCTGATATGCAAGTAAATGGCAATTAATATTAAGTACTCTCCTGTGAGGACATTCCATCCAGCTAATTTTTTTTTTTTTTTTTTTTTTCCTATCTCAAATTTAGCTGAAGCTTGATAAGAATTAATTCCAGAACATTTAAGGGAGATTTATATTTAGAACAAGCTCAGTGTGCAAAAAACATCCAGTAAAGATCAGCGGCTAATAAAAAGTAGCATGAATATAGAGAAATTATGAGTCATATAAGCCATGCAGGTGTTCCTTGTCCATTCAAAGTCACCTCTTCAGAATTACATATATTATACCACGAAAGAGAGAAAAATATATATGAATATCCATACAAAAGCTAAAAAAGAAGATGTACATCTTCCTAAGTGGGTGAGAAATTAAAATATAATTGCCAGAGACTAGCATACTGAAGTCAAACTTGCAAAACAGTGTTTTAATGAAGATCTTTTAATCACAGAAGCATTTAATGTGAGAATAATGCCCCCCAAAAAAGAGCAACTAGGGTTCATTCCTCATAACTGGAGTTATGGAGCACTGTGGATCAAGGACTGATATCACTAAGGCAATATTCTGGTGCCATTTGCAGTATACATGCTGTTTTGGAAGACGTCTTCTTTTCCACCAGTAGAGAGACACACAAAGAAAGTGAATTTTAAATACCATTTAGTAGGTTTTTACTTCTAAAAAGCTGTAGCCTGCAGGTGGTTTGATGTTTAGCAACCAAAAAAAGGTCCAACCAGCAACATTAAGTGCAGCACAGAAGTAGAATAAAAGTAGAAAGCTGAGGTGAACAAAGATGTCAGAAACACTATAGCAGAAGTGTTGTTACTGTCTGGAAATGTTTATCATTTTCAGAAATGCAGAAAGTTGTTTTTCATTTCTGCTGTTAAATCAAATGCAAAAAAAAAAAAGTTTGATACTGTTTTAAGTTGTTTTGAATAATAAAGTACCCAGGGACCTTTGCTGCATGAAAGATAGTATCTCAAAGTGCTTTATTGTTGTAATTTCCATGGAAATTAACATTTACGTGCGTGGTTATCACACTTTCCTTGTAATGTAAAGTATTACCATCTAAATCCCTATGAATTATAGTCATTGTGTTATCATCAGTTTGACTCTGGATTTGATCTACGTTCCCGCTGAGTTTGCTGAATACTTTGTTTTTCCTCCTGGTGTTGAGCAATTCAAGTAAATCTTGAATGGAATTTTAAAATTCAGCAGCTGTTTTCTTTTGATTTCCCTTCCCCTCCCATTTTTTCTACTTAGGTTCTTGTCTGTGTCTCCTGTATAATCAAAGAATACTAAGATGTTACAATAACGAAATAAACAGGAGTTAGGGAAAGCAAGACAAAGAAAATAAATAGGATGCTTACCCATATCCTGGGCTCACTCAGGAAACTCCAGCAGAGCGAATCTCCAGAAGAGATCCTTCCTCACTCAGCTCTTAAATGGGTCTAGGAGAGGTGGAGCCAGGCTCCACCCCTTCCTGCAGCACAGGTGAATTGCCTTCACCTGTGCTCCAATGGCTGACTCATTGCTCGCCTCAGGTGATCAATCAGAGGTTCAGGCTGTGACTCAGCAGTTCCCCATACAGTCTCCTTATGTGTCTATTGCAGATAGTGAGTGCAAAGTAAATGAGCTGAAGCCATCATAAAGCAAATCCATAAGGAATTGGGTTCGTATTTCACTCAGAAATGACCCATAGAAGTGGAATACTTCCACTATAGTCTTTGCTGTGTCAAAGATATTCAATAACTGTGTGTGAATCACAGCTTCCCAGGAGCCAAAGTTCAATAAACACTTCACTTTTGCTGGTTCACAGTTTCATTCTTTCATGTGGTCTTCATCACCCAGTTATCATTATAGTGCCTTCAGGTTGTTCTACGAATCTTAGTAGTTTTCTCCTACTCTGACCCATGTTTATCACTCACAGCCTCTCACCAAGCTTTCAAAATTCTACACTTTCTAAATGATTCTTGATATATTTTATCAAACACGCTCTTTTAGCTGTGGCAGTATAACCACTGACTTCTGTATGTCTGCTGCCACAAGAAAACATCTTCATATCAGCAGATTATCAGGAGATTTTTTTTTCTTTTTTGTTGAAAATAGAGGGAGTATGCAATCACATAATGACAAGAGGAATGAAACATCAAGGAAGCCCCCTCTAGAGTGACATAATTCAAGGGCAGCTGGCTTTGCAGCTAGGTTACTGATGACATCTACCAAAGTGCAAGAACAAGCACTCTGAACATCAGATCCTTCCCCACTGGTAGTCAGCTCTTAAATGGGTGTAGGAGAGGTAGAGCCAGGCTCCACCCCTTCCTGCAGCACAGGTGAATTGCTTTCACCTGTGCTCCCAGGGCTGACTCATTGCTCGCCTCAGGTGATTAATCAGAGGTTCAGCCCGTGACTCAGCAGTTCCCATACAGGAAGGAAAATATACTAATTTCTACATTTATAGAGAAACAAACAAACAAACAAACAAACAACGTTTAAAAAAAATCATGCTACTTTAAAGTAGAGAAATATTAAGTTTCTTTCTTTCACCTCCACTCTCCTACCCTCAGTACTATTTTCAAATATTATTTAAATAACAAAAAAAAATTTAAATAAGCTCATTCTAAATTGATTTTCAGTCCTTCCCTCATTACACTACAGCACAGGAATACATAGAAACATCCTGTGTGGTGATCTGGACATCATGACTGTTTTAATTCTAACCAAATATTTATGTAAAATCATGCTTTAAAGTGTGCAACTTGTATAACATCTCAGAAAGTAGATATTACCAGAACTCATGATAACAGCTACTGAAAATGCAAGAAATGTGTAGAGAAAGACATGTGTTGGGTATGTGACTCGTCAAATGTTTGGCATCAGAAAGGAGTAGACCTCGTCTCTCATATCTTTAGTTCCATTGTCCAGTCACTGATGACAGTAGAAGATATTTCAAGATGTAAACAGGAAAGAAAAGAAATAGGCCAAAAAAGTCAGATCTAGAGCTCCCAGCACATGCCTAGGTGACTGCACTCATAAGATAACAGAGTACCTAAATGCTTACTATTCAGCAACTAGCTCAGTGACTATCTTATGCTCATCAGTGACTTTGCTGTCAAGTGTAAACTAAATAATGCAGCTCACAAAAGTATATGGGGAATTTATAGAATCACAGAAACATAGAATGGCCTGAGTTGAAAAGGACCTCAAAGATCATCTGGTTTCAACCTCCCTGCTATGTGCAGGGTCACCAGCCTGTAAACCAGGCTGCCCAGAGCCACATCCAGCCTGGCTTTGAATGCCTCCAGGGATGAGACATCCACAACCTCCTTGGGGAACTTCACTTTGTCACCACCCTCTGAGTGAAAAACTTCCTCCTAATGTCTAACCTAAACTTCCCCTGTCTCAGTTTAAAACCATTCCCCCTTGTCCTATCATTATCCACCCTCATAAACAGCCATTCCCCTTTCTGTTTATATGCTCCTTTCAGGTATTGGAATGAGGTCACAACGAGGCCTTCCTGGAGCCTTCTCTTCTCCAAGCTAAACAAACCCAATTCCCTCAACCTTTCCTCACAGGAGAGGTGCTCCAGCCATCTGATCATCTTAGCAGGCCTCCTCTGGACCCATTCAAAGAGCTCCACATCCTTCCTGTACTGGGGGCCCCAGGCCTGGATGCAGTACTGCAGGTGGGGCCTCACAAGGACTGAATGGAGGAGGACAATCACCTCCCTCTTCCTGCTGGCCACCCCTTTTTTAATGCAGCACAGAACACAGTTGGCCTTCTTGGCTGTAAGCACACACTGCTGGCTCATACTCAGCTTCTCATCCACCAGGACTCCCAAGTCCTCCTCCGCAGGGCTGCTCTCAAGGGGTTCTTTGCCCAGTCTGTATAAACATCTGGGATTGCCCCAGCCCAAGTGCAACACCTTGCACTTGGCCTTGTTGAACTTCATTAGGCTCACATGGGCCCACTTCTGGCCCATGTGGAACAAACGAGTGTATGGTGAAATGGATTGAGATCTGGCTGGCAGAGCTCAGAGGTTTGTGTTTAGCAATTGATGTTCCCCAGTTGATGATGCTAGGTCTTATCTTGCCTAATATCTTCATTGATGATGTGGATGAAGGAGTAGAGTGCATTCTCAGCAAATTCACTGATAATTTAAAGCTGGGAGGAATGGCAGACACACGAGAAAGCTGCCATTCAGTGAGATCTGAACGCTGTACATCTGGGCAGAAAAGAGCTTTTAAGGTTCAACAAGGGCAAGTGTGGTGTCATAAACCTGAAAGGAATAACTACGTACATGAGTAAAGAGTAGGATCTGACCTGCTGGAAAGGAGCTACGTGGAGAAGAACTCAGGTGCCCTGTTGGCCATGAGGCAACAGTGTGCATTCATGTCAAGATATCCTGGATATATCTTGAACAGAATTGATTTTCTTCATAGAGCCTTTCGTGATGTCATGTTTTTGTTTTAGGAGGAAAAAAAAAAGAAAAAAAAAAAAAGGTTGATAACACACTGATGTTTCAATTGTTGCTAAACGGTGCTGTACTGCGCCAGGAACATCTCAGTTTCTTGGGTTCCAGTGCTGTTCTGCCAGTGATGGAGCTGGGAAGGTGAGCTGGGAGGGTATAGAGCCAGGATAGCTGACCTAAACTGGACAAAGGGATTCTCTATGTTCTCTATGCCGTACAGCATTGTATGGAAAAAAAAAAAAAAAAAAAAAAAAAAAAAAAAAAAAAAAAAAGTTGGCTGGGGGCAAGCTGTTGCTTGGGGACTGGCTGGGAATTGTTCAGAGAGTGGTCAGAAATTGTGTTATACATTACTTTTTTAAATATGCATATACGCCTATCATTACTATTATTTCTTTCTTCCTTTTCTATTTTTAGTAAAGAGTTTTATCTCAACCTATGAATTTGACCTTTTTAAAGCCTCTTCCCCATCCTGTGTGGTACTGTGTGGGGCTGTGTGGTACTGAGCTTCTTGATAGCTCAAACACAATATCAGAAGAACATTGGTATCTTGGAATGCATTTAAAAGAGCATGGACAGCTGTCAAGGGAGTTTCTCCTCTACCTCTGTTGTGCTCTGGGGTAGCCACATCTAGAATACTGTGTTCAGTTCTGGGCTTCCCAGTTCAAGAAAGACAGATTTATACTGGAGAGAATTCAGGAGAGGTCTGCAATAATGTTGAAGGATCTGGAGTATCTGTCATATGTGAAAATACCAAGAATCCTCGGACTATTCAGCCTGGAGAAGAGAAAATGGAGAGGGGATGTTATCAACACTTAACAGATATCTAAAGGCAGATGTCACGTGGACGGGGCCAGGCTCTTTTTCTTGATGCCTAGAAACAAGACATAAGGCAATGGGTACAAACTAGAATGCAGGAATTTCCATCTGAACATAAGAAAGATCTTTACTAAGATTTACAAAGCAGTGAGACAGGCTGCTTGGAATAATTATAGATCTCCTCACTGGGAGGTATTCAAAACCCCACTCGATGCATTCCTCTGCAACCTACTCTAAGGCAACAGCTTTAGCAGTTAGCTTGAACTCATAATCTCCAGAGGTCCCTTCCAGTCCCTACAATTCTGTGATTCTGTGATCAAGAGCTCAACTGGCAAGCACAGACAGCACTATTGGAAAAATAAAGAAACTTTGCATGGGTTGAACTGATACATTTGATATAGGCTGGCTGTCTAGGTCTCCAGAATAGGGGAAAAAGGCATTTTTTGATGAAATCTGTCTATTTTAAGCTAAGGTGAATTGCCCCTGAGGTTCATTGCCTTCCACTACTTGCATCTGTTTGTTTTGCTTTATTTTAGTTTCTTGTATTGTTTATACTATCTCCATTCAGAGCTTTCCTTCTAAAAAACATTTAGAACATTCACATTCATTCACCCTATAGTTTCCCTCTAAAGAGGAATCATTTAATGATGGTATTTATGGAATGTTATTTTCATTTTCTTTATTTATACACAGCAATATACAACTTCACTGAGGCTTCAAATACATTTTTGGAATGTTATGCTTCTCTTAAGAGTCTCTGAAGATGGGGGATCTGCTAAGTCATCTTGCATACTGAAATATCATATTGTTGACATTGGACAAGTGAATACTGAACTTCAGTAGCATCAACTTTGTTGAGAGAAGAGATCATGGAGCTATGACTTTAAAACTTTGATATCTTTTCACAGTTTTGCCAATGACATGTTAAATCTTGGGCAAGTCATATCACCTCTGTATGTTTCAGTTTCCTTAGTTGTTAACTGAATGTTAAAAGGTATAACAAGATGTTAGAGATGTATTACAAAATGAAAAATGATTATTTGTCTGAATGACTGCCATTTTGAACAGTGAATTACAAAATTCTCCTATAGCAGTCATTGCAACTAGTCTTACCAAATGTTGTTTTATCCATGCTCAAAAAAAAAAAAAAAAAAAAAGGTAGATAATTTTTTGCTTATTTTATATGATGTTCTACATTAATTCAACACTAATGTCAATTAGGTGTTTTCAACAACTTTAACATTTTCTGCTTGACAAATTGATGAAGATTTGATAATACAGAGCACTTTTTATTGTCAAAATTTTTTTCCTGAAAGACTTTTAATTACTACCAACCTTAACCAACATACATTTTGCTTTTGATTAAAGAAGACATTGATATCTTGACAATGCTTGACACACTCCATGTGAATTTAATTAACTTTTTCTTTCCCTTTTTATTAGATGCTGTAAAGTAGGAGAGGATGGAAAAGAAAGAAATTTCAGTTTTATGCATAGTAACAGATGCTCTTGGTAGCATAGCAAAATTCTGACTTTATTAACTGTGAGAATAGCTTAATTAGTCAATACGAATACAAATATTTGAAGTCAGAATATTTTTTCTGAAGCTGATGGAATAAGTTCTGAATCAACTAAATGTGTCTATTCTTGGCAAAAGGAGGGTGGTACAATATTATAATTCAATTGATCTATGTTCTCTAGGCTGAATAGCCTCAGCTCTTCCAGCCTATTCTTGTTGAGGAGGCGTTCTACTCCTTAGGTCATTTTTTGTGGCCCTCATCTGGATGCACTTCAACAGGTCTACATTTCTCCTGCACTGAGGACTTCACATCTGGACACAGAACTCCAAATGAGGTCTCACAGAGAAGAGTAGAGGGGCAGAATCATGTTCCTCGACCTTTTGGACACGTTTCTTTTTATATACTCCAGGATAGGGTTGGCTTTTTGGGCAATAAGAGCACTTTCCATCATGTCCAGCTTAATTTCCACCAGTGTCATCAAATCCTTTTTGACATGGCTGTGCTCTATGCTTTCACCCCCCAGTCTGTACTGATAGCGGAGGATTCTGAAAGTGCAAGATCTTGCACTTAGAATACAAAAAGAATTATCTCTTGCTAATCAAACAAACACATTTTCATCAGCAGTTGAACAACAAAAGCAGGCAGGTGCATCAGATGTCTCTGGGCATTTCCTCCTGTAAAATGTCTTTCCAGTAGGATCAAGTTCTCTTCTGCCAATTAAAGGAAAAGAATACGGTAAGTTGTAACTTGTAAATGTAATCTACTCTGCAGACATGATGAAGTAGAGACATTAGGGTAATGGGTAATAATAAAAAGCTAAATCAGCAAGCAGGTCTCTATAGTCATATAGACTAAACTATGTGACATTTCAATTCTGAATGAATACCATAAACAGTAGTAAAACAAGTTCATCAAATATATCTACATAAAACTATAAACAGTACAAACCTTTTCAGTGCAGTGTTTATATTTACAGCGCATAAGTTACAAATTAAATTTACTCTAGCATGTACTTCTGATACAAATTACTTTTCTTCAGAGAAATATTATCCCTAATCATTAGATCACTGTGAGCAAAAAGGATCCATTAGTGATGCTGGGGATGTTTAGCTGAAGTTCCTGTTTAGTGGATTTTAATTATGCTAAGATATAATAGTGCTTGGGGAAGGGTGTAAGTCATACCTAGAGGAAGAAAATGAACTGACTTCATATAAACAAGAAGACATGTTTATTTCAAACAATTTTGAGCTGATTGCTCAGTACATTAATATGTTTTCAGGGACAATCTATTCCACTTTGAAGTTATGTTATTTAATATCAAAGGTAAAAACATTGAAAAACAGTGTATCTAGGCTATAAAGATTTTAAATTATGAGGTTTAAAAATATGTACAGATTTTATTTATTTATTTATTTATTTTGAGAGAGATATACAGGAATCTCTATGTAGCCAGAATATTGCAACAATTACTATTTTAAAACGTGTGCTGTCTCACAAGCTCAGACTATACAAAAGGTACCAAAAGTGAAATATTGACTTCACCAAAGTCAACAGAAAATTTACTGTTGATTTCAAGCAGACAGGATTTCAATATAGTGAAATTCATGATAAAATAGCAAGATACAGCAACCCTCCTGACTGTAAATTAACAACATCTCACTGGAATTACTTTGTTATCAGAACTTTCATTTAAAACATCTTAGGATGGAGGGAATTGACAAAGAGTTTGGGCCTGATTTCATTACCCTGTGCTCCTCTAAATCACCAGTAATTCTGTTAAAATGATTTAGTATTTTACTAGCACCAGAAGATGTGCGATCCTTGTCAGGTTACTGTGAATCAGTATTCTTCCACCACTCTAACTGAGGTGGAAACACAACTGCTGTGTTTCACAGCAACAGTAATGACCCTTGATCAAGTTAGTTACAAAACAATATCTAGTTATTGTTAGTAGAAAGAGAAGGGATGTGATACATATTTTATAACTGCTTCAGAAATATTTACTTCACTTCTCTCACGTGGATGTAAGTACATGTGTACACGCATACAAAGTTCAATTTCAATATAGATCTGCAGACTCAAACTGCTGAGAAATTGCCCTAAATGAGAAGATGTTTTTCTACAAGGTTATGGGTGAATACAATGATGCAGACAAAATAGTTAACACTGTTTAATTGTCTTCCTCCTGAAATGGACATAAGTAAGACAAGTCTTTATGAAAAGCAGAGCGACAATTCATGTAACTGTTTCTCTAGACTACAAAATCTACTGTGACAAACGATGCTTTTTCCTATTATCATTCAGTGAACTTCCTGAGAACATGACATTGGCACTGTACATAGAGAACAGGTGCTTTCCTGTTACTTTCTGCATTAGTTGATGGTGTAGCCATGAACTTTCTCCTCTTCTGAGATGTCTCATGATGCTTATATGAAGCAGATAGGGAAACCACAGACAAGTATGATAGTATCAGAAGGACCAATAGTTTCTATCTGGTTAATAATCACTGTAGTTTCTTGGCATTCTTAAGTTGGACATTCTTGGTGTCTGACTGTAATCTTTAGTTCTTGCTCTTATTTTATGTTTTAGTCTCTCTTAAAACAACTTTGTGACTTGTACTTCGAATCTGTTACCTGTTTGGGTAATAGAATCATAGAATCATAGAATCACTCAGGTTGGAAAAGACCTTAAAGATCATTGAGTCCAACCACAACCTAACCAAACTACCTTAACTCTAACAACCCTCCACTAAATCATGTCCCTGAGCACTACATCCAAATGGTTTTTAAACACATTCAGGGATGGTGACTCAACCACCTTCCTGAGGAGCAAATTCCTGAGTGCTTAACAACCCATTCTGTAAGGAAGTTTTTCCTGATATCCAACCTAAACTTACCTTGGTGCAACTTGAGGCCATTTCCCCTTGTCCTGTCACCTGTCACCAGAGAGAAGAGACCAACCCCGCTCTCACTGTAAGCACCTTTCAGGTATTGGAAGAGAGAAAAAGAGTCTCCCCTCAGCCTCCTTTTCCCCAGACTAAACAGCCCCAGTTCTTCAGTCTCTCCTCGTAGGGTATATTCTCCAAGCCCTTCACAAGCCTTGTTGACCTTCTTTGGACCTGCTCCAGCACCTCAATGCCCTTTCAGTTTCCCAAAACTGAACAGAGTAGTCGAGGAGAGGCCTCACCACTGCTGAGTACACTGGCAGGATGACTTCCCTAGTCCTGCTCACCACACCATTTCTGATACAAGGCAGGATGCCATTGGCCTTCTTGGCTACCTGGGCACACTGCTGGTTCATATTCAGCTGACTGTCCTTCAGTACACCATGGTCCCTTTCCATTAGGCTGCTTTCCAGCCATTCCTCCCCAAGCCTGTATGGTTGACTGGGGTTGCTGTGACCAAAATGCAGGACCCAACACTTGGCCCTATTGAAACTCATACAGTTTGCCTTGGCCCACCGATCCAGTCTATGCAGATCCCTCTGTAGTGCTCTTCACCCCCCAGGCATATCAACACCGACTTGGTTCATCTGCAAACTTACTGAGAGTGCATTCAATCCCCTCATCAAGCTCACTAATAAAGATGTTAAATAGAAGTGGCCCCAGTACCAAACCCTGGGGGACACCACTCGTGACTATCCTGAAAGTTGTTTCAAATATTTTACTGCATTGCCCCATTGTGTTCCTAATATAGTAATAAGGATTTTTGGAAGGGCTGTGTAAGCAAGGGGCACTTGCTAGACCATTCAGACTAATGTATGCCTAAATATTATCAAGTAATACTAGTAATGAAAAGCAAGTGCCTGAAATCTGTGAAATAGATCGTCCACTCTGGGGCTGCGGAGTCATCATAACATTATTAAGACAATTTTCTAATTGAACATTAGGCATCATATACCAGTCATCCACTAACTGAACCTCATTTAAGGTTTTTCAGTTGAGAAAAAACAAAAAAAAAAAAAAACAAAAAAAAACAAAAAAAAACAAACCGTTTTCTTCAGGAAACGTTCACCCTGCTTCCCATCTACCTTTTACCTTAACACCTCAGTGAGTTTTGTTTTCTGTAACACTGAATTTCTGATTATTGATATGATGTTTACGTCACAGACGATCATTACATCTCAGAGCAACCTCAGAACATCTCGAAGCAAGTTTAATTTCTTTCTGCTTTGCCTTTAAAAAAAATAATAATAATAAAATTATATATATATATGTGTGTGAACCCAATCTTGTTTATGTCTTTAGAAAGTGAAATTCATCATTACATCCATATATTTTGCATTCTATGTAATTTTCTTCATAAAAAAAAAAAAATGTTATTTTTGTTTAAGCCTATTTGAGTGAAGGATTTACCTCCCAGTTGTTGCTCTTCATTATGAACCGTTACACAGGACAGCATCTAGTATTAAAAACTGTGTCATACCCAAGTCCCAGCTTGACATTAAAAAAAAGTTACTTAGCTGGAATAATACCAGGATAGCAGTAGCAGTCTGGGAGAGACGTATCATGTTTAATAGGGCTGATGTACATGGTTTAATATTAAGACCTAAACTAATCCTGCTAATGGAAAAAATTAATATTCTGATAGGATCACTTAGTGAAATAGAATATTATAGCATGTGTTAAGAAGAAGGGGAAAAAAGGAACCTAATTTGCATATGCTTGTTAGCTCAGTATCAATTTTTCATTAGCAATCATATGATTCTAATCCTTAACCCAATACCCAGTGTTTTCTTTTATTTGGTGGTTTCAGATAAAGCCTTGGTAAAGCTTTTTGTAAAATAAAGTCATATTTCACCTCAGCATGGTAAATTAAATGTGCTATTTTCTTCCTGATACCTTTGCCTGTTAAGGTGGTGCTTCAGTGTCTTGTATTTGGTCACACTGTGTGGATCAAACATACCCATCATTTTGCAGCACAGTGTGTTAAATTTATTGAATCCTAGACAACATTCATATTAGATAGTTCTGTTGCTAGACACTGCTTTCATTGCCTTCAGATAACGCTAAAGGATCTTGAAGAATAGGAGTGTTGTCTGAATATTGAGTTTCTGTGAATGGGTCTTTGCTGCCTTCACATTGTCTTTTACATGCATAGAGAAAAGACAGTATTCATGTCCTCAGTGAATAAGCCAGGCTCAAGGCTACCTCTTCTTTTCTGTAGATCAGCAAGTCTGCAAACGTATCCAAAGAAAGTGAAAATTCCAAGGATTTCAGATGGCTCTGGGGAAGCCATCTGAAGAGTTGCAGTATCTTAAGAGATTATTAGAGACAAAGACACATTACCTCTAACCAATTTCCAAACCTTTTCTTTGTCCAAGAGAACTCAATTAATTTAGCACTTTATTTTGCTCTAAATTGCTCCTTGGACTGTGTCTGCAATGATTAGATCCCAATCTAAAATCATTCTCAAATCAATGCCTCTTGACAATCTTTACTGTAATCCAATAAGTCAAATCTAGTATTGTTCTAGACAACTCAGGAAGTTTTCTTGTGAATGTTAGGTTTTCTTCAGTAGAGCTCCTAAGAATCCACCAGGAAATACTAAGATTTTCAGACTTAAAACTCAAGAAATGAGCCAATTACTGTCTTATCGTCCTTTAAACCTGACACTCAGTGCCTCCACAGCTACCTTCCCATCCTCTATTGCAAGACAGAGACAAACATGTGAAGTACCACAGTGTATCATGGAGTGCTTCATATATAGTCCACATCATAATCAGGGGAATCTGTGGTACATTGTGATGCATCTAGTATACCAAAAATGTGAGGTAAAAACCAACACAACTGAATGGTTTCAGTGGAGATTGTGAGATATATTACTAATAGAGGCAGTGAGAACAGTTTGGTGGAACCATGCATGTTGACAGTTACAAAGACTTTTGGGATTTCAGAAATGAGTGCAGGATATGGCTCCAACATAATCTTCTGCTTGGAGTTTGTTCTGTAATGGGATGTGCACCATTTGTGCATAGCACAGGAGGAAAATAAAGATTTACCTATGCTTAAGATGTTTGTGGGAATGAAACCACTACTGCCAAAGTAAGAACTGTCCATTAGCATAACTTCAACAACTTAGAATAGGAGCTTATATTTTCCTGTCTAGCAAGACTTAGCAACTCCCTTCTGTTGATCTTAAAGAAGGAAATCTTTTTATATTCCTTCTCTTCAGTGATACAGTAATTTTAGTGAATGCCATTGGATCTAAGAATTATCTGACAGACATAATTACCATCTGCCAGTATAACATGGAAATAAAATAAAACAAAATAAAATAAAATAAAAAGTAATAAAAAAGATAGGATGATCATTTCAGTGTTTTTCAGATATGTCAAAATATTCTGATTAATTTATTGTAAAAATCCTAACTCACTGAATATAAAGTTTTATAGCAAATTCCCAAGTGTTTTCCAGAAGATGTGATCATGAAAACTCTATTATACTAGTTTACATATACAGTTGAATGAATATTTCCTAAAAAAATACCAAGAAATTCAGTTTTGGAAAGTCTCATATTCCACTTCACTCCTGTACTAATATATATTGATCAGGTCTTTCATGTACACGGCTATTTTGAAAGTTATGTCATACATTTTCATAGACCAGTTATTATGGATACAGTAATCGCTACTTTACATGCTCCACAAGGTTTTATAAAATATTAATTGCCTATTATTCTTACTGCAGGTAGAAACAGTAGAAAGATGGCTCCCTCTTGCAATATAATAAACTCATTTTCAAGGCACTTCATCGTAGTCTGAAGCTGAAATTTGCACACTAAAGTTGGCATAGTTACAATCTACGGAATACCATTCTGGATATTATTTGCTTCAGAGTTTGGATTTTGATAACTTTAAATATAAGGTTCTTTTAGTAGTGAGGTTTTGTGGCTTAGCTGTGTCTAGAATGTAAGACTGATGAATGTCATCAGGTTTTCAGGCTTGGTATCCAGATATTCCTAGTAGTGACCATAGCCATTTGCATATATATTCATTAAGAATTTTGGGCGTCGGGGAAATTCTTTACAGAGAGAGTGGTAAGGTACTGAAACAGGCTGTCCAGAGAGGTTGTGGATGCCCCATCCCTGGAAGTATTCAAGGCCAGATTGGATGGGGCCCTGGACAGCCTGGTCTAGCACTAAATGAGAAGGTTGGCGGCCCTGCATGTGGCAGGGGGGTTGGAGATTCATGATCCTTGAGGTCCCTTCCAACCCTGGCCATTCTGTGATTCTGTGATTCTGTAGAAATATAGAACAGTTTGGGTTGGAAGAGACCTAAATGGTCATCTAATTCCAACCCTGTTGTCATGGTCTGGGATATCTTCTACTAGACCTGGTTGCTCAAGGTCCCATCCAGCCTGACCTTTAACACCTCCAGAGATGGGACATCCACAGTATTGCTAGGTTCCTGCACATCACAACCCTCACTGTTTCCCTTTTTCAACTACTACACATCCTGACAAACAGTTTTTCTCTATTTTTCTCGTAGACCTCCTTTTTGGTACTGAATGCCATAAGGTCTTCCTAAATATTTCTAACCTCCAGGTTGATCAACCCTAGGTCCCTCTCATCATAGGAGAGGTGCACTACCTCCCCTGTACTTGCTTCAACAAGACCATGATCTTCTTTGTGTTAGTGGCAGTACTATAGGCTAGGTCTCATAGGAGTGGAATAAAGAGGACAACCACCTTCCTAACCCTGCTAGTTACACTTGTTTTTGTACAGCCCAGGATATGGTTGGTTTTCTAAATTGCAAATGCACATTGCATTGCTAAACAATGGCTCGTGTTTAGCTTCTCATCCATCAACATCCCTAAGTCCATCTCCTCACATCTGCTCTCAATCTATTCTTCGCCAAGACTGTATTTGTAGTTGGGATTACCAAGATCCAGGTGCAGTACGCACTGTTTGATGGTTAGTACAAGGATTTGAAAGAATAGCTGGGAGGGTGAAGTCTGTAGGACAATATTGTTAAATTAAATTAGTTATTAATTAATTAATTAGTCATATTATCTATTACAAATTACTGTAATTTGAGTATTTGATGGGAAGTAATCTAATCTTTGAAAAAAGTACCTAATTTATTTCAGTTGGAAATGAGCATTCAATTTTCCTGGACTAAGCTATATGTATTCCAAACTAAAAATCCCTTGAAATACGTATAGCTTGTGCATCAAATCTCCAGGGCCAACAGTTTCATTCTTCCATAACCCTTCTTTAAATTTGCACTATTTTTATATCTATTAAGAGCCAATAGATCATTTGATTACAGAGGATTTGATTACAGAGTCTAATTCTTTCTGGACCAATAAGGCAGGTCAGCATTGTGCTGGTATCTTTGGGGGTCATGCTGTATGGCTTGGACTCATTCATGCAGTTTCTGTCACAAAAAGTTTGCAACATCTGCAGTACAAATATGTCAGAATAAAATTAGCATCACTGAACTCTCAGATATTAATGCTTTAATTCATAGCATTTTAGCATTTCTAACCTTTTTGTGGGCCTTGGCACAGGTATCAACAACTTTAATCCAGCAGAAGCTGAATTTGTTATAACAGGTCAAATTCTGATTTTCAGTTTAAATGAAGTTTGAATATATTTAACTTTTAGACTGGTTACATTTATTTAAGTAGTTAATTACACATTTCTCCTGTCTCTGAGGAAGCATTCTACAGATTCATTTTATTTTATTTTATTTTATTTTATTTTATTGTTTACAATCAGGGAAATATGTTAATCTCAATTTGTTTATTTTCCAGTTGTCTGATTGAGATTATTGGAAAGATCCTTTACACAGTAAACCTACCTGGATTTTATTTGGGACTTTAAGGCTATTATTCTATTAATTCAGAAAATTTCAATGTGTACATTGTGCCCAGAACAAGCTACTAAAAAAAAAGAGTAGATTTCAAGCGGTCTATTTTATAGTGCAAATTTTCCATTATTGTTATCTATCTAATCAGCTGTATTGATCTAACTCTTTGGTAGAATAGCTGTTGTGCATTGAATACTTCAAGATAGTCTTAAATGCTATTCTCATTTACATCATTGATGTACTCTTAATAACAAAGAAATCAACATGGTGTTAAAAAAAAGTCTGAAATTTTAGGATAAAAAAAAAAAAAGCTTTCTTGAAAATATATTCTGGGAATGTCTGGTAAAACTGGACAACATCTACAATAATTTCCAAACTCATGTCAAATGATCCTTGTCAAATTATATATCACCCATCTGAAAGTTAAATGAGATTTTTTTCTCACAGGGAATATCCTCATTGACTTTCCTTATGAATACAGCTCACTTCTGTTAGCAAGGAGTCTATTAATAGAGTTTCTCACTGTTTTTAACCACCAAAATTCAAAGAGAGTAAAGGTTAATGAAACTGTATATTATGAACTAACTACAATGCAAAATAAATAAGTAAATAAATAAATAAATAATGAAAACAACAACAGAGGAAGAATATCTTGAATACTGTCATGAAGCAGTTCAAAGAAGACTTGGTAACTTCCTTACACATATTTCCTTCATAATCTTAGAAAAAAAATTAATTCTATCTTTCCTGAATACTTTCAATTACATCATTGCCAGCTTAGCTATGAAGACTAAAATATTGTTTTTTTTTAACATATATATATATACTATATATATATATACTATATATATATATATATACTATATATATATATATATATATATACTATATATATATATATATATAGTAGATAGATAGATAGATAGATAGATAGATAGACAGTGAACATACTAGATAGATAGATCTATCTATCTATCTATCTATCTAGTTGTCCAAGGAAGCTCTGGGACAAAAATTGTAATAATTTTTTAATTAATCTTTTTAATTAATCTTTATTTGTAGATTTTTTTTTCCTGATGCTAATGGTGTATTTTATTTTACTTTTCAAATATGAATGCAATATATTTTTGTGCGTATTTGTGTTTTTGTAGGATTGTCATCTGTTTTATTTTCTAGTTTGAGACTTTTCTGAAACAACTTAAAAAACTGCATTTTCTTCTTTTTTTTTAACAATGTTCTTTTTTTATAAAGTTTTTTTTTTTTTTTTTTTTTTTTTTNTTTTTTTTTTTACAGGTCATTATCTGTTTGAAAAAAAACATAAGCGCTGTTTTCTTTCTAAAATGAACTTTCTGCAATCATAGTGTTAAGAAATCAATGTTGTGTCTACCTCTGTCAGTCTCTTTGGAAATTGGTAAAAAATAGCATAGGTATTTCAATTTCTTTAAAAACATGGAATTTGGATTTGATTGCAGGTATGGAATTATGGAGGTTTTTTTTTTCTTTGTTTTGTTTTTGTTTGTGTGTTTGGTTGGTTGGTTTGGTTTAGTTTGGTTTGCATTGTTTTTTTGTTCATTTTCACATTTGTTTGTTTGTTTGTTTTGTAAAACATAAAATAGTCTAAACATGGGCACCACCCCTTTTTGCCCACAGCATAGATTCTTCTTAGTCTCTTTTCAGGAAACTCCAGATTTAATAGCTATCATCCATACAATTCCCTAGTTCTTAAATTCTAATACATGTCTTCAGACTTCATCTCCAGCCTCCTTAGCTGAAGAGAAGCTTGGATCACATTTTCTCAGACGGTGTTTCTCTTCATTCACTAACCCTTCCTTGTCTTCATATATCACTATTTGGTTGAAGATATATCAGGAGGAGATAATCAGAATTTTTCTGCAGAGATCAGGTCAGGAAGGCAATGCCATTTTTCACAGTATTAGAGAAAAAAACAATTTCACCCATCAGGTAGATGAAAACATGATGAACATCTAAGTCTCCCCTTCCATTTTATAATGGTGCTCTCCTTCCTCTGCTGACCTGCTAAGCTACCCCTTTGACTCCACAAAGCTACAATCCCTTTGCAGTCATCAGTTGTTTCAAGATTTTCCTTTTTCTAACTACTCAAAAATCATGCAGTTCTTCCATTTACATCTTCATACTATCTTTTACTTCCTCTCTGGATTTACCTATGTGTAATTGTTATGTAACTTGGCAATGCATTCTGGAATCAAAATCAAGGTATGATTCTTGTACATGTAACTTTATGCTTTCACTATTTACTAGTGTTTTTTTGTTGTTGTTTTGTTTTGTTTTGTCGTTGTTGTTTTATTTTTTTTTATTTTATTTTTTTTTTCCTATTTCTACTTTCAGTACAAAATTATGCTCCCATTTAGTCAATGCTATCTAGTAATTACTAGCCATTATGGTAACCCTCCTAAGCAATTAGTTTAATATAGTTTTCCTTTCCTAAATATGTCATATGTAATAAAGCGGAGGTTGTTGTAAGGAGAAAATATAAGTGACAAAACCAACATAAAATACCTCCCATTCACTTACTAATTTCCTTCATAATATTCCAAGACATATGAAGAAAAATAGATAGGAGGTGAAGGTATTAAGATTCTGATCACATATGCTAATCTCTTCTTTTAATACTAGATAACTCCCAGATGCTTTTCATAATTATCTATCATCATTTAGTAAGAGTAAAGGAGAAAAGTCTTGCAATTTTTCTGTATTCACACCCTATTGGAACAAGGTCACTAGGTAGACCCAGTGACAACAGCTAGCACTAAAATCAGTCTTCATTCTATTTCCTTATGTTTATCTAAAAAAATAATACTAGTGTTTTTATCTTGGTGAGAAATGCCTGGAAATTATACTGATCTATTCTTTTTGGTTTACAAGGAGATTCTTAAAAACAGGGTTTTGTGCTATTTTTGTATTAGTTAATGTTATTTTTTCCCCAGTGTTTATGTTCACTGTTCTAATGGATATAATGACTAATGTTACTCTCCATATCTTTAGAGATCTGAACTCTACAATATAGGCTAAGTATGCAGAAAGTGAAATACAACAGAGAAAAAGAAGGTAGGTAATAAAACTGCCTGCTTTAAAATGCACAAAGACAACCAGCTACTATGATTCAAAAGAAAGTTAAACAACCCAAGAACTATATATCTGACATAGCTTCTGTAAGACATTCCAATTTATTTCAGTAGAGAATTGATCACCAAAATTCAAAACTTTAAATAACCACAGAAGTTCATCTAGGACACTTTTCTTATCATTGTGTATAACTTTAACTAGACAGTGCTTTGAATGAAGAAGCTATGCAGTTCATTAATTCTTGCAAATGGTCATTCATATGACTTATTAATATAGAGAGGAAAATATGTGTTCTTTGTACTTGGTGAAGTACAGGAATCAGCCTCATCAGGTTTAATGCCAATTATGAATATCTATCTCTATGCAACTTGTTTTAACCTCAGTGAGAATAACAGCCTACTTGTATTAGGATATTAAAGGCAAGATGAGTGCAGATTAATGAAGATATTTAATACAGAAAAATAATGATTGCTTTTTTTACCTCAAAACAATATTTAGCATTAATATAGTTACTGTTTTAAATGCTTTAAACACTCAGAGAATCATAGAATATCCCAAGTCGGAAGGGACAGACAAGGTTCATAGAGTACTCATGAGGTCAGAATTCTATTTCAAGCATTAATTTAAATTCTTAATTCTTACTAACTGTGATCAGTGAGATTCTAATAAACTAGTATTTCATTGGGGAAATTAATGTTTTGGGTTCAAGGGACAGATGCGGTGGAGAGAATATCGATTCAAGAGATCACAAATATGGGAAGCTGCAGAAAAATAGGATTCAAATGTGAGCAGGAGCTTCTGGATCACTGTAGGAGAAGAAAGGACAGGGAGTAAAAGCAAGAGTATTTTTATGTATGGGAAAATGAAATGTAATAATTTGGGTTAGAAATATCAAAATTTGAAAAAGTATTAGGAAGTGAAGGAAATGTTTTGAGATTCATGCATTTTTTTAAGAAGATTGTTCAGTTTCTCCTAATCCTTTTTACAGATCATGCCTTAGCTTCTTCTCATCTTTCTTTGTCAGACCAACTGATAACAGAAGCACTTTCCATGTCTTTATGATTTGGTGTTGCCTCTGTATGTCCATATGTGCTATTTGTCTGCTGTGATTCTTAATTTGCCCGTCTACAAACACTGTGCCTAGTTAGTGCTCATTAGGATTCCTGTTTATGATGCTATTAGCAATTACTGGAGCACACTTGTTCAGGTCTAGATGTTGTATAATGATTGCTGCACTCTGAACATGCATATCATATAATATTTTTAATGGGAATTCTATGATATCTATCACAGTTCATAAACTCTAGAAACTTTCTAAACTAGAAACTCAGAGGAAGGGAGTCAAGAGACATTAATACTGCGTTGTTTAAAGCTGAAAAGCTAAAATTTAGGGGACAGAAAGTCTCCTAGCGCCTTATGAGCAACACAGTGTTGACTATGGCATTTGGGATATCGTTCAAAAGGCAGCTCAAGAGAGTGTGGATGTAAGGTTAGCACTTTGCAAGTGAAAGGCGAGTTGCAAAACTGCTGAGAGCGGGTCCTTAATACTGCAAGTGTTAGGGCACCTGAGGCAATACTAGCACGGCAAATCCTGGAGTTGTTCACATTTGTTTTCATCCACCTTGTGGGTGTGGATTGGCACTCTCCACCCTAACGTGCTCCACTGCTCAAACACTGCAGATAGCATAGAATCACAGAATCACAGAATCACCAAGGTTGGAAAAGACCTACAAGATCATCCAGTCCAACCATCCACCAATAACCAACAGTACTCACTAAACTCATGTCCCTCAACACAAAATCCAAACATTCCTTAAACACATCCAGGGTTGGTGACCCCACCACCTCCCCGGGCAGTCCATTCCAGTGCCTGACCACTCTTTCAGAAAAGTAATATTTCCTAACATAAAGCAGGACCTGCCCTTCATGAACCCATGCTGGCTAGGCCTGATCTCCCAGTTATCCTGCACATGCCGTGTGATCTCCCTCAAAACAATCTGCTCCGTAACTCTCCTTGGCACTGAGGTCAGAATAGCAAGCTGGACTTTATCCTTTCTGATTTTCTCTCTACATGTCTTAACAACTTCTCTGTACTCTTTTTGAGTCACCTGTCCCTTCTTCCACAGGAGGCAGAGTCTCTTTTTCTCCCGGAGCTTCAAGAATAGCTCCTTATTCATCCACATTGGTCTTCTTCCCCGCTGGCTCATTTTGCAGGTCAGGGGGACAGCCAGCTCCTGCATTTCCTTCTTGAAGAGCAAGCAGCAATCTTGGACCCCTTTACTCTCTAAGACTGAAACCCAGGGGATTCCCCCTAGTAGTCTTCTAGTCTAGTTCAAAGATCAAAGTCTGTTTTCTGGAAGTCCAAGATAGCAGTTTTGTTGTTTCCCCTCTTGGCTCTACCAAGAATAGAGAACTCTACCATTTCATGGTCACTCTGTCCAAGACAGCCCCCGACCTCCACAAATCCCACCAGACCTTCTCTGTTTGCAAATAGCAGATCCAGCGGGGCAGCTCCATTTTTCCATAATGACAATTAGGTCATAGTTAGCCTGCTGCACAATGGCTTCCAAAATGATGCATGATATCTGCAGTGCCCTTTTTGTTTCCCCAACCCTTCTGCAGCTACAGAAGTAGAGTCGCACGTTGAGAGGAACTACTCTCCCCTGTTCCAAGCAGTGGTGTATCATGGAAAATTATTCTTTCTCAGTCTACTTGACAATGCTAGTATCTTATATGAAAAATTTCTTACCATCACGGCATTAGGGCTTCAATAGCACAGATTATAGACAATTTGGGTGCATTTAACATCTTTAACATCTTCAACATCCTTTCTGAAGCAGATGGTCAGATTACACAACCACTTTGGACCTAAAGGTGAAATAAATTGCTCTTTTTAAGAGAGCACTACATTACTTCAACTTTGCATGTTTCTCTGCCAAGTTTGAGCTGTAGGAATAAAAGATGCTTTGTGTCAGTGTCGTTTTGCTTGCAGAGACTTGTAGAAGTTGTTACTGACTGTTTACAGGACAAGAAGTTTTAGAGGTTTATTTTTGCATACCTGAAAATTCCTATGTTTCTTTTTATTTACATCCTGTAGTGCTTGTACGTTAGCAGTGTCAGTGCTATATGAGCGGGTGATGTCATGGTTTTATGATTTTTGGTTATCAGTATTCCACATCATAACATCATGTAGCGCACTGGGATTTAAAGTGTTAATGCTCCAGTTCCAGGCATCTCGATTCATTTATTATCATTAATTTATTTATTTTTTTAATTTATTCATTTATTTGATTTTTATATATTTAATTTTAGTATTTATTTAATTCATTTATTCACCTGTCAATTAATTTATTATCATTAAATCATTAAGTGATTGCTATTAAAAATGTAGTCCTCATTGACAAAAGGTGATCAACATGATTTTTTTTCTGAGTGTAATCTCTCAGAATACAAGTTAGAGTCTTTCTATTCTAATAGTCTTTAATAGTAGAAACAAATAGATAATAAACCCTGTTTTACTGTTAGAAGTTTAAAGTAAGAAGCTCTTTTTTAAAATGCACATCAGCTAACCCAGCAAGCATACATGTTTTTAAAACTCTCACTGTTGTGTTGAAAGACATCATAAAATTCAAATAAATATTAAAACAAGACACTACACTCATCTCTGTTATCTCGTTAGAAAGCAGAAGAAACATCAGTAGATAGAAAGTCTGGTGTGAAGTCAGGTGGTCATGGTTTTATGATTTTTGGTTATCAATATTTCACATCATTGCATCATGCAGTGCACTGGGAGTTAGTGTTAATGCTCAAGTTCCAGGCATCCATCTAGAAGAGAACTACATACCCCAGGGGCCTTTGCAGTCAGAGAGGAGAAATAACCCCTGGCAAGGTCACCTGATGCGCTCTTCTTCGTTAGACTCACCTCCCTGCTTCTCAATTAGACTGCACATCTCACTGTATTATTATAGTGAGGTCTATTCACCTTTCAGACACTCTCTCTCATAACTGGTTTATTAGCTTCAATTCTAATTATATTGCATCATAGAGTGTTGCATTCTGATACCATATTTTGTAAATTGGTTTGTTTTTCCTCAGATTGTTGCCACTGTTTTTAACCATTTTGGGGTCCCCTATTCCCCTTTTCCAGAGGCATGGATTTTGCGAAAAACCCTTTCACTCCACTAGCCACAGAACCATTGACATCCTTATTGGAGAATGCAGGCAAAAGCTGCATGGCAGAACTCCTTTCACATTCGATACTGATAAGTCCCTAATGATTCTAGAAATATTTGAGAACTCACAAAAAATAGATCACATCTCTGACTTCTACCTTTCTGTTGGCGCTCTGTCGAGTTAGAGAGCTCCCACAGTTTCCTGTAGCATCAGAACAGTTCTCCAAATAGTTCTGCTTTATTGTGTTCAACATACATCTTATATACCATTCTCTTACAAGTCAGGAATTCCTGTCCCTCTAATCAGTTAATTGGCCTAGCTTCTCCCAAAATACAGTGATAAAGGATGAAAGGTTTCTTAATTGTGATAAGGTTAACAATCCATACAAACAGAATCTCCTGTTTACCCTTAGATGCAAACAGATACCATTTGTTCTCTCTCTTACACTCCAGACTCCCAAGGTTTCACAGTAATAGGGTCTATCAAGGAGTCTGATAAATTCTTTGCTGACTTGCTCACAGTTACATCTTCCTCCACATCTCCCCCTTCTTTATTAAGAAGAAAAGCATGGTTCATAGCATCCTGTATCATTTTTTTGTATACAATGCAACAAGCATGAAACAAATTAAAACAGAGAAAAAAAGCAATAAGACAAACATCCTGATTTTAACAAATTCTGTATCCATTCTGCAAAAACCCCTAAAGAGACCTCTGAATATATTCCATCCATCTTGGACCTCTTCCTTCATCCAGAGAAAAACAGGTCTGTGCATGGGATTGCTTCTTTCAGCGAGGCACTTCTTCCAGTGTGAACTTCCTTCCAGCTTCTTTGCAGCATAAGCTTCCTTTCAGCACTCTCGGTCCACCTCAATCCTTGTATGGACATCTGGATATGAACAATCCAGATTGTTTATTACAAGTTCTCACAAAAAATGATATACATTCACAAGTTTCCTTTTTTAACATTCTATCCTCCTTTACAACTCCCCCTCCCCCCCTTTTCTTTTTAATTAAGAAACCATTACCACACTATAAAATAATAGTACTAATTATAACAATCATCATAACTCAAAGTCGTGATAACACACTAAACATAAAAGTTGCATAGGAGGTCACAATTTTTTGAGTTGATATATGCACACTCACACGGGCATTTATTTTAGACAATTCCATAAGTGAGAAATGGAAACTTTCTAAGCCAATTTATTATTACTTATTGACCCCTGAGAGACAGCAAACTGCTGAAATGACAGAGAAGATACACTGTGGTGGTGGATGCTAAAGGCAGTGCCAGCATGGCATCCCCTGCTTCAAAGATCACTTTTCCTTTCTCACCCATTGCAGACTCTCTCCTGCTTTTATTCTTCTCAGGGTCTGCAAGGTTTTTTCCACTTGTTCTCCACATCTGCATGGCCAGAGCACAATACAGAGCCCAGGTGGAACACCTGCTCGCAAAAGAGAACAAACCACTAAATTAGATCTCTCTACAAAACAAAATACAGAAAGCTATAGTAACTTTCTCCCATTGTTTCTTGCTGTACCATTAGCTCATTTTTTATTTAATCAATAAGCTTTTTCTTGTTGACCAGTAGCTTGTACTACTGTTACAAAAATCATCTATGGGTAGTAAATCTTGATGCAGCACAGAGTGAGAGGCACCCATATTTACCAGAAAACAAACATCTTTACCCTGTTGTGTGCGCACTGCATTCAGTCCACTGCTGTCAAAACTCATCCTGGGTCCTTCAAGGTCCTGCACTAGTGCAACTGCTACTATTCTTCCTAATTTCTTTCTTTCATTACAATTCCTGTTTCTATATACCTTCCAAGCCCCCTCATTTAATTTGTCCAAGTCCCGTACTTCAATTCCTTTAACCTGTATATTATCATGAGAAAATAAAGACATTCTTGCTCTGACTAGCAAGAGATCTTCAGAGGCGTAAACAAGTTCAGCAGATGGAGGCAGAAAAAACAAAAGATTGTAACTATTCATGCCAGACAGACCCTCCCGACATGATCATGAGACATCTACCTTGTACACCTGTGTATAATCAATGAATATTAAGATGTTATAATTATGAAATAAACAAGAGTTCAGCAAACCAGGTTATAATTGGCCTGCCATCGCTGGAGAGGATTGTGTCCTCTAGCAAGATGGGCTGTTGTTTCGGGCAACGATCTCGATCTCATCTTAGAGCATGAATTGCAATCCTGGCATGCCTGGACGATGTCAGGTAGCTGTATGGGCAGTCCCCATGCTTAAGCAGGTGCCCACATTGTCTTTTGTCCCGCATGCCGTAGCTTCTGATGTAATCAATGGGCGATGTTCTCAAATGGTGAATTCTAAATCCACTGAACTTGGGCCAGTGAGTCACTTCCTGGTGACTGTAGGGGCTGATGACCAGGAACATGGTAGACACATATAGTCCTGTGTTTGACTGTATTCCATATGTCTAACCACATGTCTTCACCCCAGATTGGTCGGGCGTGAATAGTCCATTCCTGGGTGGATTGCACAGTGGGCCAAAGAGTGAGCCCCTGGTACACAGCCCAACTATCTGTACAGATATTCAGAATACCATCACCAGGTTCCTAGGTTATAACCATCCATACTGCTTGCAGTTCTGCCCATTGGCTGCTCTGATCATTCCCCTTGTCAAACCAGATTGTCTCGGTGGAGGGATGGTATGCTATTGCTCTCCACTTGCTTGGGTCGCCCTTGCTGGACCCATCTGTGTACCAGGCATCTTCAGAGATAGGATACTTTCCCTCCTGAACAGGACTCTTCTCTGATGGAGCGACCAATGTTTCTTTTGGTGCATTGCTATGATATGTCACTAGGCCTAAGATCTTCTGAAGTTCTTCTTTCAAGGGTAATGAAGATAGACTACTTCTTCGTGTGAAGTAGGCTACCCATCATGCCACTGGTTATGCTTGGGCCACCCCTGTCTTAGGAAGGTGGGTCAGATCTTTCACCCACCCCTGCATTGGCAGAGTGATCTTAACTGTAACTTCAGCCGTTTGAGTTATCGGCTCTACTGCCTGCAATGCAGAATAGGCAGCCAATAATTGTTTTTCAATCATATTGTATCTTTCTTCTGCTCTATGCCAGACCTGAGACCAAAAACCAATGGGCGTCCAAACAGAACTCTGGCGTTGCCACAGGCCCCAACCAAAGCCATCTTGAGTAACGTGAACGTCCAACTCAGCTGGGAGGGTAGGATCAAATATACCCTGTGCCTGGGTTTGTTTAACTGCCAGTTTTGCCTTCTGGAAAGCATCCTGTTCTGTTTTCCCCCAGTCCCATAGCTGCCCCTTTTTTGTGAGTCTGTACAGTGGCCTTAGCAGCTGTGCTAGGTGAGTTATAAAGGAATGCCAGTAACCCAACATACCTAGAAACTCTTGCAGCTGCTTCGGTGTTGTAGGGACTGGGAACGCCTGAACCTTATCTATGACAGCACTAGGTAATACTTTGGTCTTTCCTGACCAAACCACCCCCAGGAATTGTACAGACAGGCCCGGACCTTGCACCTTTCAGGGATTTATAGCCCATCGCCTCTGTTGTAAATAGGCAGTTAATGAATCTGCCACCTTCCCTACTGCCTCCAGTGAGTCGGATGTCAACAAGAGATCATCAATATAATGATATAGGTTAACATCATCAGGTTTTTTTCCAATTAGCCAGGTCACGCACCACTAGACTGTGACAATACATTGGTAAATGCACGTACCCATGTAGCAGGACCTGAAAGGTCCACTGCCTGCCTCGCCACATAAACACAAATTGATCTTGCAATTCTTCAGCAATTGGGATACTGAAGAACACATTTACTAAATCTAGGACACAATGATAGGTTTTTATCTCCCTACTTAATGTGTCCATTAAGGAGGCAATATTGGGTACAGCCGCATGAATAGGCGGTGTGACCTTATTTAATTCTCTGTAATCCACTGTCATTCTCCACATGCCATCAGATTTTAACACTGGCCATATGGGGGAATTATATGGGCTGTGTGCAGGTCTTATAATGGTCTTTTTCTAATTCCTGCACCATTCTCGATATTTCATCTTGCCCACCTGGGAGTCTATACTGCCTTACATTAGTAATCCAGAGCGGTTTTGGCAGGCAAATAGGCCCATGTTTTGCATGGCCTCTTAATATTGCCTGTGCCACCTGGATACTAATACATCTCTGTCAAAGTCTGATCTCTCCCACAGTTGTCTGAAGAGCCAGATCCCATAGAATATCTATGCCTAGGATGTATTCTTGGACTGGGGCAATAGACACCTTATACTTCTGGAGTGGGAGATGTCCAACCCCCAGTTTCAACCATGTTTGGGTGACAGGAATAGTCTGTCCCCCAAAACCACCAATCATCACTCTGTCTCCATCAGATTTGGTTGGATCTCTGTAGACAATTGATGTTTTTGCTCTAGTGTCCACTAACTCTCTGAATAATTTTTCAGGATCAATAAATCATTATTTCTACATAGGGCCTCCGGTCCCATGTGGAGGCCTTAGGAGGACTCCCTCATCACGCCATGAACTGTGCTATGGCCAATTATTTTGCTTCCAGTGGCTCAGGCTTCATGGCCCAAGACACCTGCCCTACAATGAAATCTTCTAGGTTCCATGTTGTTGGTGGTATTCTCTCTATAACCCTTACCCTTGGTTTCTTAGAGTAGTTCTGAAGTTTTTGGTTGTCCTTTACTTGTCTCCAAAGCTGGAGAAGGACATGGTTGTGCTGGCGGTCAGTCTTAGCAAATTGGACCCTAGCCCGAATTAAATCATTAAACATTTGTTTACAGGAGACCCTTACGGGTCCCAGTTGAGAAGCTCAAGTAGCCAGCATCTTGATTTTAGTTACCAGCAGGACCTCAGCTTCTTCTAATGTCTGAATATTGCACCTATTCCGCAGGTGTTCTCTTTCTCCTAGGTCGGCCACTAACTGGGTAGCCAGCTGGACTACCGCTTCTGGTAGTATATTAAATCCCCTCATTTAATATAGAGACCAAAGTACCATACAAATGAGAGGGAGATTGCTGTAGAATTAAGTCTCTCTTCCCTGCTGAAAATTTGCCCATAACAAGGCCATCAAATGCGTCTTCATAAATTGCTTTCCTTACACCTAGTTCGCAGATATAATTTTGAAGGTCCTCCATGGAGGACCACATCCCTGTATGTAAAGGTATATCAGATTTATTTGGCCATACCATATAGCAGGCTGCCATTAACCATTCTACTATAGAATGGTTTTCATTAAAATATTGAACACCAGCATATAACCTCTGCCTGAGAGGAGGATGGAGAGTCATGGTGGCCAACTTGGCTATTTCCAGGCCATTCACCAAAACACTTTCCGCCCCAGAATCCCACAGTCTTAATAACCAAGCTGGCACACTTTCTCTAGGCTTCTGCCGAAATCACTGTACTAAATCCATCAATTCTGTTGCTGTATATGGCTGGGCTGTTACGTGCAAATGAGTCTGTGCAGGGGGCCACTGATCAGGCGGCACCCCTGCCGGTCTGCCCTGTATTTTTTTTTTTTTTTTGCTTTCTGAGTTATAACAGGATGGACTTCTAGTGGATCTATCAAAATCAGAGATTCGAGATTAATTTAGATTTTTTATTTTCCTGATCAACAGTCTGTTGATTCAGGAGTCTGGTCATTGTTTATTGAAATGTTGCAAACTTGACCTATTGGAAGATGCAGAATTGGTTTCTTCCCTGTTAATACATCAAGTTCTTGCTCTAGCTTTTCAATATGGTCTCTCAAAAGTTGGTTTTCATTCTCTAAAGTATTATTCCTCATTTCAACATGATTTAAAGCATTTAATAGTGTCCATACCACTGTGGAGGCAGCTAGTTGTCTTTCTCTCATGATCAGTATATCTTTGTTAAGTCCCTGGAAGTAATCTGCCATGTAATATGGGGAGATATTTCCCATAACACATAGGGGATCCCATTTTTCAGTGATAACTGCTAGTTCATAATAGGGAGGTCCCACAAATCCTGGGATCTGCCCTAGAATCATTTTATCCAGGCGGGTAGTGTTCTCCCCCCGACCCATTTATTGAAATTCCAAAGGACATGATGTAAATTTCAGTATGTTTGGCCTGCCTGGCTCACCAAGTGTATAATCAATGAATATTAAGATGTTATAATTATGAAATAAACAAGAGAGTTAGGCAAAGGAGATTATAGTAACAAAAAGAGAATAGATAGGATGCTTACCCATATCCTGGGCTCGTTTATGAAACACCAGCAGAGTGGATCTCCAGAAGAGATCCTTCACCACTGGTAGTCAGCTCTTAAATGGGTCTAGGAGAGATGGAGCCAGGTTCCAGCCTTCTGGCAGCACAGGTGAATTGCCTTCACCTGTGCTCCTGTGGCTGACTCATTGCTTGCCTCAGGTGATTCAGCAGTTCTCATACAACCTGGCATGGGTGTGCACAGATACTATAAAGACTATTGGCAAGCCCCACCAAAATTGAGGTGGCTTGGTAGAGGTGAGTGGCAAAGAACCATGGTTCCTGTGTGACATAGGAGGTGATGGTGGATTGCCAATTGACAAAGAAGATCCCATTACTTATACATGGAACCTGATGTATGTTGTCCCAGTCATGAACAGCCGGGGGATATGACCTGCGCAGAAGATGAGTGCCAGCATCGAGCTGCATTTCATGCAGGAATGGTTCCATGGCAAGCTGGGAGTAGGGTGTGGTGGGTGGCACATTGCTGAGAGGCTGCTGGTAGAGTACTGTGCTGAGATGAGGCCCCTGATGGCTCCTTCCTTGTCAGGGAGAGTGGGACTTATGCTGGGGACTATGTTCTGTCCTTCTGGCACCGTGAGAAGGTACAGCATTGCCACATACACTGGCAGCAGGGTGCTAACATCCAGAAGTTCTCTTTGACTGATGTGCGAGTATTTGACAGCTTCTACGACCTCATCAGCTATTACTGGGAGACACTGCTGAGGTACAACAGACTAAAAGTAAGGTTGAGAGAGCTGGTGCCTTGGTCCAGCACTCACAACAATACAGACTGAGTGCTGTGGGACAGCACCAGAGGGGTGCGCCCAGCTCCAGCACTATCTACTTCAGGACAGGAGCCAAACGTGGCAAGAGGGTCATGTTTAATAAGGCACTTGACCAAGTGCACATCGTTCAAGTTCATCACCCACAATAAAAGTTTTCTTGTTTTGCGCTAACAAAGGATTCTGTGTCTAATTGCCACTGTTAAACCTTTCTCTTATTTGTCTTCCTCAACCTGTATGAGGACCTTTGGACAGGATTTCAAAAGGGCATAGAGGGGCTTTACCAATATTCCATAGTTGTAGGTGGTACCACCTTGTTATTTCTGGGAAAGTCTGGAGCTCCTTAGCTGTTTGAGGTTCCAGAGTCTGGCAGATTGTTTCCTTCCTCACTGTTTTCTAGGATTTGGGATCCTGCAGCGATTCCATAATGCAAATGGATTACTTGTGGCTGTGCCACTTGGTCTTTCTGTGGAGAAACTCTATAGCCATTAATTCTGAGAAAGTTTAGTAAGCTAATTGTCCATGTTATGCATTACCTCCTTTGTTTTGGTAGCTATCATGTCATCCATATCTTTGAATTTGAGAGAGTACTGTTTAATCCAAACCAGCTGAGCTCCCTGCTTTCTGAATTCTGAATGCTATTAGTGTTGCATTCTTAGCCCTAACTGGGGATTCTACTACCCACACCCCAGGATAAACTTGATCCCTTACTTCGTCTGTGTTCTGGTCCCAGCAGGGGTAATGATTAATGCTAAACTAAGTTTATAAACTGTTCTTTTTTTTTTTACCTTAAATTCCAATTTTCCTTTAAACTTTATTTCAGCTTGCAGTTGTTTTAGTAAATCTTGCCCTAGTAAAGGTTTTGATGAATTTGGCATCTACAGAAATTTGTGTATGCCTACCTGTTTACCTATACTAACTTGTAAATGTTTAATAATGGAAACCTCGTCACTTTTGCCTTTTGGTTACAAATTCATCACTTACTGGAGAAAGAACACCAAATTTTGTATCAGCATTTACTGCAAATTCTACACATTGCTGTAATTCCTTCCTTAGCTTAATTTTCTCCATCCTTAATTGTTATTGCATCTGTTACCAAATCCAGCACTGCTTTTTACACTAACTGTTTTTCTGTTCAATGAGGGTGAATCCTCCTAGACCCTGCTAGCACCCCCTCTCAGCTCTTCCTGAGGAGATCTCTGGGTCTAGAGCCCTGATCTCAGCTCCTTCCTCCTAAGTCTTCCCATGCCGACACTGGGACATCAAGTTTCCTAGATCTTTGCAGATAAAGTTTATACTCGCTTCCAATGTTTTGTTGTTGTCCCCATTCACAACTAACGCTTTGTTTACGTTCTGATTACAAGGGGGGCGGGGGGGGAGGAGCAGTGCAGGGGATTTGTTCTCTTGCCAGCACTTATCTGCTTTGGCTAGAGCATAATCACAAATTTTAATATTTTAACTCACTGTTCTTCAAACTTTTTGCTGTTTTTTGTTTTTGTAGTTTTTTGTTTTTCACAATTCCACTATTTGTACCCTCAATTATGCTTCCATGTACCATTAATAATTCCACTTCCATATAGCATTAATGTTTACGCTTCCACATAGCATTAATGTTTACACTTCTGTATACTGTTAACAATTCCACCTCCATATATCATTAACAATTACATTTCCATATACCATTTACATTTACACTTTCATATGCCATCAACATTTAACAATCACAAAGAGAGTGACAATAACCAGTACAGTTTATCCTAAAGATTCTTCCTTTCACACCTTTCTTGTTCTCTACAGTAAAATTAAAAGTTTAAAGTTCTGTGCTACAAACTTGGTTTACTTGAGAATAGGTGATATGTGATATAGGTGATATGGAAGATATGTTGAGCTGTGTTCTTTTGCATCTGAATTGTCTGCTCCTCTGATGTACCCTCTCAAGGAGAAAACATACAAGGAAATACATATGCCATGAATTTGGACTATTGCTCTTTTGCAATGCTCGTGTAAATTTCTGAATTATTTTCCTGATGTGGTTTTCCTACCATCCTTTCATCACTGACCTCCTCAGAGAAACTTGCAGTGAATACAAGGATATATTTTCCTTGCAAGATTTATTAACTCCTTCTTCCATGGCCCCATTAAGATTAATAGGAATTGGCACAATATAGTCCAGAAGCCTACGCATGGGAGTTCTCAGAACTTCAGCTTGTCTTCAACATGCTATGAAATATTACTTGCTTCTCTTTCCATTTTCTCTCCTCTCCCCCATGCTCCAACATAAAGTATAATCACAACATAGTTTCCAATAATTCTAATTTACCTGTTTTGCACAGAATAATTTAATATATTGACCTAAAACATGGGGAATAAATACATTACATAAATGAGCAGGATGCAGGGACATGAGTTGAGCTGTGTTTCCTACAATTTCCAAAGTTCCAAATTACAAGTTCCAAATCATTCTCAGGAACTACATGTTTTTCTGACTGCTTGCAGTGTTATTTGACGATGAAATTGTGATGTCATTGTTAATTCATATATATTACTTCTGTTTTGTCTCTCCAAAAAGTACTGCATGAAAAGGTATATTCTGTCTCTTAATTTTTCAGGAAAATTCAGCTTCCCTTAGAATTTAGGTCAATTTTTCAGGGAGTTGCTTAATTTTCTTACTGATTTCTCCCATAAAATTCAGGAAGGACTTTTTCATAAGTTATTTCACCTTTCATATTGGATTTTCAATGTTTTAAAATTACATGTTTAAATTAGATTTCATAGTGTCTTGAAATTCTTATTTTGTCTTGTTAACAAGACACAGACTGTTTTCTCAGTAGTCTAATATGCTGCATCTAACAAAAAAGTCTATCTGAGTTTCCAGTGAGAATTGATAGATTTTTTTTTTCCTAAATGTAAATTTAGATCAGCTCTAAATACAAATTATGTTCTTACTTCTATTTGCACATGCTTTGTTTACTTTATAAATCCCATTCTTCCTATAATATTAATGTGGTGTAATGACTTTGCTTCTACGTACAGTCTGTTCTTTGGCTCATAATCACACTACTCACCTTACCAAAAGTCTTGTGTAAATTACTGCCTTTTGTCATGTTGCCACCTGTCTTTGGTAACTAAATAGGTTCTGGTCTTTCCACTGAGGAATCTTTCCAAAGAAGGGAATGGGAGTATAGGTCATGGCTCTCACTTATCATTCATGCTTTTGACTTCCATCTCCTGTTCATGATCTTGTTGATTAATTTATTTGGACAGATTTATGTATCTATGTAGATGTCAGCAAAAGGTCATGTGTGGGTGGAACTGCTTGAAGAGGTAATTCAAGATTAGGGATGTATATGAAGTATTTGCTTTTCAGCCTGCCTTTTAAAACAGTATTATTTGTTTTAAACAAAAACACCTGGGTCATGCCTTTGCTATGAATTAATTAAAACCATCACTATGAAAAGGAAATGATTATGCTATACCTATGTTGTGATTATACTGACAAGGGTTTTGTGAGTTTTCACTGACAGATTTGCTGGTTATGAGGTATTATTTACTCTAATGTGAGAAATGCCCAACCTCAAAAATCACACATTGTTCCATTTTCATATTGTTATCACAGTAAGAATTAATCAAGTTTCTACTTTCCTCTAACAAATAATTTTATACCTGTCTGACAAACAAATGAACAATAAATAAATAAACAAACCTAATAGGAGTTGAAGATGATTGCTTGTTTTCCAGACATTGACCATAGTCAACCAAGCAGTGAAAATTAAGCACACTGCAATTGCTGGCAATAACTGAATGGTTTCGCCCCACGTTATTCTTCAAAATGAACAGAAAATGTGATTGTAATGGATATTCTCGCTCCAGTGAGCTAGGTAACGATATCAGACTTAGATTGTTTCATACAACTAGTCCATGAATTTCATGAATGTTATAAGTAGTTAGAATAATTTCTTCTGCTGAAAAACAGTCTTGCTAATACAGACAAACTAACATAGAAGCTTATCAAATGCATGGAAGGATGGAAAAAAAAGTACTGTAAGATTGAGCATAGAATACCTAAATATAACTCTCCTGTGTGATGTAGGATACTTTCATGTAACTAGAATTTCTACTTGAAATAAGAACTCCTACTAAAAGCCTGCAAGTTTCCCACAGTAATTTGAAAGTGCAATACTCTATTGCTACGTTCTCTTGATTAGATGATCAAAGGTAACATACAGATAATATAGTCAAGACAGTCTAGAGAGTCATCTAGCTTCTCTTAAAGCTAATACTTGGATTTATCCTGCTGAATAGCTTCCTAGATCTTGGTAACTTAATCCATGGCTGAATTTCATTGTAAAATACTGGCTCCAGGTTTGACAGTGGTCTATACCAGCAGTATTTTAGAACAGATGCATCTGACCAGAGTTGTGTAACAAAAGCATTGGTGTGTGTGGTACATGGAGAAGCTCCTGGCAGAAACGGAATCTGAAAGATGACTGCTCTGGAAGTAATGCTCCTGGCCCACAGAGCTAGAGGCAGTTATTGGTGATATGGCAGTAGAGGTTGAATCTTCCTAACAAAATTCCGTTACATTTTGTTACTGTGAAAGTGATGGTAGAAGAGATACAGTCTTGACATCTGTCATGGAGTGTGTATGAAGCAAAAATGTGGGACTGAATTTCTCCATGCAGAAAAATATTGCACTCATTGATTTTCATCAGTGGTAACTTTTACCAGCATGGCATGCAGGCTTTCATACACTGCTGGAAAAATTGCATAGCTAATGTTGTTGACTATGCTGAAAAATAGTATTTTGTAGCTGAGAATTTGCTGTATCAGATAGTGTTATTGTACTCTTTGTATTTGTTATAGTTTCTATGGAAATAAATAGGAAGCGTTACTTTTAGAGCAGTCTACATAATATTTATGGAAAAAAAAAAAAAAAAAAAAAATCCCCAGTAGATTATAAAACCAAAAAACTACAAAAACAGCATATCTATTCTCACCAGAGGAGCTGCAGGGGAAAATCACAAACATCAGCAACTGAGGAAAGCAAGTGAGACTCTTAATATCAAAAACTGATCTTTTAATAGTTATAATTCTTCTCTGCTACAAATGCCTTTACCACTTTGTCAGAACTGGAAGGTTTAAGGAGGTGAACTGTCCGCTAATGTGTGTTTTCACAGAAACTCTTTCATAACTCCTGGGACCTTTTGTATTCTTGGATAGGCAATCATTCATAACGCAGCATGCATTAGCAAAATTCCATGACGTTTTTCCTCACACATTATGCTAATATATAAAAAGCAAAGCCAGAAATTCCTGAGTGTGATTATATAAATATATATGTATATATATATGTATATTATATATGTATAAATGTGTGCTAATCAGACATGGTCCTCTGCCATAAACATAGACAATTTATTTTACCCCAAAAACGGACACTGCACCTTATTAATAGCATAACTGTCAGGATGTTTAGATGGAAACAATCTTAACTGTGAAGAAGTTCTCAATTCTTGGAGATTTACTGGAGTGATATCCATATGATTTCACCTTTGCTATGAAAACTATGAATTAAAAGTAAAGACAGAGAAACTAGGAGCACAAATGACAAGAGTTTTTTCTGTTGAAACTTGTTCATGATTTGACAGGAGGTGACTTTGGATTCTTTAGTCTTTTTGCCTGTTTTCCATATCATCATTGTTATGCATCTTAATGCATTTTTGGTATTACTTTTAAGTGTTATTTATTGTGCATTCTATTATTTCACACCTTTAAAACATTCTGTTAGTCTTTGTAATATAATACAATCTTTTTCTACTGAGTGGCAACTTATCCCCAAAACTCCTGTTGCTCTTATAAGAGATCTAGTAGAGCACAAACCAAAGTTAAAGACTTAGTAAAAACATTACTGGAACATGTTCCATGAAAATATTGTAGTCTGAAATTAAAGTGTAGCGAGACAACTTTTTTCATCTAAACTATGAGAACTGATTTGGACACTTGCTAGGAGACAGATATCACAAATGACCTGGAAGTTACTTGCATTCTATCTGGCTGTCAACAGGACACCAGGAATATATTTATATACATGTATATGAATGTGCAACGAAGTCTCATCAAATTCTACATGGTACTTGCTGAGACCCTGAGTGTTCATAGATTTTTGACAGATAGATGCTGATCTCACTTATGCATGAATTCTACTGTTTTACTGTCAGCTCAGTATTTTTTCAGTAATTTATCCGTCTACTAGGATGAACAAATTTTCTGTTTACATAAGTGCTTTTAGATGGGTTGGAAGAAGGAAAATGAACTGGCCCATTCAATTACATCATTTTCTGCTCCCTTTCTGTTCAACTCCACTGCATCTAAATGTACCTACTGTATTCTGATAGAAATTTACCAACTACTGCCTTTTACCTCTGGTTATTTTTGTAGCACTCGGCTAAAGCTCAGAGCTTTGTTTGTGTTTTTGAAAGTAATCATAGAGCAAATTTAATCTCATCTTAACTTAAACTTAAGATATAAACTTAAAAAAGATATGCTCCTTTTTTTTTTTTTTATTTTTTTGTTCAGCATTTTTATTAAGAGCATTCCTAACAGCAACACAAGGGTGTGCTTGTTTGTGTGCACTTATGCATGCATCCAATTCTGCCCATCAATATTTCTATTGTGATTACTACACACCATAGCCTTGTTTTTCACCTTTATAAGTGAAGTTATCCATAGATTATCTTTTCTTCCTTTTTACTCTGCTTACTCATGTGTTTATGAGGAAGACACACAACGAGCTGCAAGAAGTCCAGAAGCTCCTGGAATCCATTGATGATAACTTTCTAGTCCAGGTATTGGACAGACCAACCAAAGGTGAAGCGTTGCTAAACCCACTGCTCACCAATGCAGAGAAGATCATTAAAGGTGTTAAGGCAGGAGGCAGCCTGGGCTGCAGTGATCATGCCTGGCAAAGAGTGGGGTCAGGACCCTGAACTTCAGAAGAGAGAACTTTAAGCTGTTCAAGGAATTGTTAGCCAAAATCCCCTGGGATACTATCCTTAAAGACAAAGATATTGAAGAGAGATGACTACTCTTCAAGGATGCCTTTCTGAGAGCATGAGAGCTCTCTGCCCCTCTGAATAAGAAAGTGGGCAGAGGAGGTAGGAAACCAGCATGGCTCAGCAAGAACTGTCTGGATGAAAAGCTACGAGATATAGTTTAGTGCTTGTGGTAGCAATGGTAATGGGAGGACGGTTGAACTACATGACCTGGATTTGGCCTCTTCTCTCAGGCAACTAACAGGACCTGGGCCTGCCAAGGGAGGTGGTGGAGTCGCCGTCCCTGGAAGTGTTCAAGAGGCGTCTGGATGAGGAGCTGCAAGATATGGTTTAGTAGCTTGTGGTAGCGGTGGTAAAGACGGTTGGACTAGATGATCTTATAGGTAGTTTCCAACCTCGTGATTCTATGATTGTATGATTCTATGATCTTGCAGTTTGTTTCCAACCTTACAATTCTATGATTCTATGACCTGCTGAGCACACTCAGGGCAGAGAAAGGTGCATACAAGCTATGGAAACAAGGGTGTGTCACCTGGGAAGAATACAGGGATGCCATCCAGACTTGCAGACAAGGGATCAGAAAAGCCAAGGCGCAGGCAGAACTGAACTTGACGAGGGATGTGCTAAACAATATGAAGACATTCTACAGGTACATTGGCCAGAAGAGATGGGCCAAAATGAGTGTACTTCCTTCAGTAAATATAAAAGGAAAACTGGCTTCAACAGACAAAGAGAAGGCTGAGGTACTGAATGAGTTCTTTGCCTCAGTCTTCAGTGGCGGCAAGGATTCTAATATTTTTCCTGTCCCTGAGCCCTGCATCCCTAAATCTCTCAATGGGGAATGGGGCAGTAAATCTCCCCCTCCCTTCCAACTCTAAGGGCAGAGCAAGTCCGAGACTGCCTCATAAGACTGAATGCATACAAGTCTATGGGGCCGGATGGCGTGCATCCCAGGGTTCTGAAGGAGTTGGCTGAGGTGGTTGCCAAGCTGCTCTCCATTATATTTGAAAAGTTGTGGCTGTCAGGTGAGGTCCTAGGTGACTGGAGGAAGGGTCACATCACTCCCATTTACAAAACAGGGAGCAAGGAGGACCCAGGGCACTACAGGCCGGTGAATCTCACCTCTGTGCCTGGGAATATTGTGGAAAAGCTCCTTCTGGATGAAATGCTTGATCACATGAGGAATGAGCATGTGATCCGAGACAGCCAGCACGGCTTCACCAGGGGAAAGTCATGCTTAACCAATTTGGTGGCCTTCTATGATGGAGTGACAGCACTGCTGGACAAAGGAAAGGCGATCAATGTCATTTACCTGGACTTGAGCAAGACCTTTGACATGGTCCCCCACCACATCCTTATCTCCAAACTGGAGGGATGTGGATTTGATGGGTGGACCACTCGATGGATAAGAAATTGGTTAAAAGGCTGCAAATGGAGGCTAGTCATCAATGGTTCTATGTCCAGAGGCCAGTAACGAGAGGTGTCCTCCAGGGGTCTGTCTTGGGACTGGTGCTCTTTAACATCTTTATCAATGACATTGACAATAGAACCGAATGCACCCTCAGCAAGTTTGCTGATGACACCAAGCTGAGTGGTGCGGTTGACACAGTGGAAGGAAGGGATGCCATTCAGAGGGACCTCGACAGGCTGGAAAGGTGGGCCCGGGTGAACCTGATGAGGTTCAACATGGCAAAGTGCAGAGTTTTGCACTTGGGCTGGAGGAATCCCAGGCGTCCATACAGACTGGAAGGAGCGGTCCTTGAGAGCAGCCCTGCAGAGAAGGATCTGGGGGTCTTGATAGATGAAAAACTGAACATGAGCCAGCAGTGTGCTCTTGCAGCTCAGGAAGTAAATGATATCCTGGGCTCCATCAAAAGAGGGGTGGCCAACACGAACAGGGAAGTGATTGTCCCTCTCTACTCTGCTCTTGTGAGGCCTCATCTGCAGGACTGTGTTCAGGTCTGGAGCCCCCAGTACAAGAAAGACAGAGAGCTGTTGGAAAGGGTCCAGAGGAGAGCCACAAAGATGATCGGGGGACTGGAGCACCTCCCCTATGAGAACAGGCTGAGGGAGCTGGGCTTGTTCAGCCTGAAGAAAAGAAGGCTGCAGGGTGACCTCATTGCAGCCTTTCAGTATCTAAAGGGAGCCTACAAACAGGAGGGGAATCAACTCTTTGAAAGGGTAGATAACTGCAGGACAAGGGGAAATGGTTTTAAGTTGAGGGAGGGAAGATTTAGATTGGATGTCAGGGGGAAATTCTTTACAGAGAGAGTGGTGAGGTATTGGAACAGGCTGTCCAGAGAGGTTGTGGATGCCCCATCCCTGGAGGTGTTCAAGGCCAGATTGGATGGGACCCTGGGCAACCTGGTCTAGTATTAAATGAGGAGGTTGATGGCCGTGCAGGTGGCAGGTTGGAGATTCACAATCCTTGAGGTCCCTTCCAACCCGAGCCGTTCTGGGATGCTGTGATTCATGCAGAGGTCCTCTCATATTTCAGCTTTAACTGAAAATTAACACACCAAATTCATCAATCTAGTTTAAAATCAATCAAGTTACACTGAAATTGCAAAGTCACAAGTTCAAATTTAAAGGAAAAATAAAAAAGTAAAAAGTGTGTTAATCAACCATTGCAAAGGCAACAAACCATCACACCAACTTTGACTCTAATCTCTTCTTAGATGCCATTATCAGTTTCATGCTTCCTTTTAACCTAGTTCAGCTATTAGGAAAAGAATCAGAAAGACAAAACAATCCAAATTTAAAAAAAAAAAAAAAAAAAAAAAAAAAAAAAAAAAAAAAAAAAA
>QGNR01000071.1:3321588-3339257 GCA_003435085.1 Syrmaticus mikado
TTTTTTTTTTTTTTTTTTTTTTTTAGTAAAGCTTCATAAGTTTCCATTTAATGGAACAAAATTAATATATCAAGTAGCATTCCACCAATTAATGATGTGACAGAGCATCCTGCCAGACAACCAAATTGCTGAGCTGAACAAAGTGCACAGGGAAGTTCTGCAATAAAGTACACGTAGTGCAAATTGAGATCTCTATAATACTAATTTTCTATAAGAGAGGAGAGTATCGTTACTTTTGGATTTCTTTGATTTTGTTTGTGAGAAGTGCCAGGGTCTGGCACTATAGACGCTATAACATAAGACGCTAACTGACTTTAACTACCCTTTAACTTCACACTTAATTACAAGAGCTATAGATTTACAAGGAGAGAAGGCCAAAGTGTTTTGTTGGTTTTGTTGTTTGTTTGTTTTTTTGTTTGTTGTTTTTGATGTCATATGAAATTGGTGGAACACTACAGATCCTAAGCCTCTTACTTAAAACAAGAGATTGCAACTTTTGCATCGCTCATTCATGTCTGAGAACTGAAGAATAAATATCAGTCTGCATTTGGGTCAGGAAAAGCTGCAAGAATTTCAAGTACATTCATCAGGAAATTAGAGCCACTTTATCACTCGAAAGTTTGAGTGTCAGGACTGCTGATGCTTTCTCTTTGATTTAGTTTAAACTACTAGTGAACAAGATTTAAACTACTAGTGAACAAGAAATTGAGTACATATAGGTAATGGTAAAGGATTTGGGAAACAATGAATTTTCTTGAGACTGCTGGAATGAGCACAAAACATTTACAGAGCTACAGATAAGCCTGAAGAGCCAGATAAAGCCAGAAACAAACACAGAGAACAAGATTCAATTAGCAGTAATTTGGAGTAGAAACTAATCTTCTGTTGTTACCATTAAACCTGTCTTGACAGAATGGCAAGAACCCGTTTGAGTTTTCTGAATTATTGCCTGCAAAGTCAATAGGTGTTTATTATCCTACTGAGAACAGCCTTGTTATCAGTTCCCTTTTTTAATTTCTAATGGAGCCAGCTGTTTATTTTTGGATAATGGTGCACTTCACAGCATATGTGAAACCTTCATGCTGAGTTGCACTTATATAGATCACATTTTCCTTTGTTCAAACAAGAGGTTTTTGTTTTTTGTTTTTTGTTTTTTGTTTTTTTTTTTAGATATGGTGAATGATTTCACACACAGCCTCAGAAACAAAGAGCCAGGAGGTGATTAATCAGTTCTTTCTCAAACTTTATAGCTAACAAATTGTTGATGAGTTTCTTTTCTTCTTTTTGTTGCAAATATTGGAAAGCAAAATAGCAGAGAGTGAGTGGAGCAAGGGGATGCTGAGTATAAAGAGATAAGCAGGAGGGAATTCTTTAATTAATTGTCATATATTCCACTAGTATTACAAGGGATGTCCAAGATAGTTTCTCAGGCTATGATAAAATGACTGTCTTAAATGATGCACTCGGATTTTCAGAGACCTTGTTAAAGAATATGATAGATTTTGTACACTTCATTTAAGGCAGACACCTTTACTTAGAGCTCCCTCATTCCCAGAAGGAAAATTCAAGTTTTCTGCCAAAAATCCCTAGGCAGTCTCTAGAGCATGCCCGATGTCTCATTGATGCCTATGCTGAATATAACATGACTTTTCTTAGACAATGATAGAGAAAAGCAGCACATTTCATAAATAAGGAAACTTCCAAACTTAAAACAGTCACACATTATTGCTATCATGCAGTTGAGAAGACTTGTTTTTTTTTTGTGGTGAAACTATGCTTTTCCCAATACTTCTATCTTTACTTTTTTTTTTCTTTTTTTTTTTTTTTTCCTTCTTTCTAATAATCTTCAGGAAGAAGATTAATCAGGAGATGTTCTCTTTTTGATCTTATTCTTGAAATTTACCAGTGCACAGAAAGAAATAATAACTGGAGAAAAAAGAGAGGTCCATGTTAAGATTTCACTGACAGGGAAAAGAAAGCTTGCATTTAGATTTCTTTCCTAAAACTCTCTCTCTCTCTCTTTTTTTTTTTTTTAAATTTTACAAGATTCACTTAGCAGGTATGGTGATTATAATCCCATATTGAAAGCTGGGGACTTGTTCAAGTCCAACCTAAACTAAAACAAAAGCCAAGTAGATCTTGAAAGTCTCCTCTGTTTCTATTCCAGATAGAAACAGAGGTTCCAGGTTACAGAAAATTTTACTCCTGAGTAAATAAAATTGTTTGTACAGATTAGTTGAGTATCTCATGTTGCAATTATATGCTTGTAAAACCTAGTAAGGTTGCTAAGACATATCAGAATTGAAATGAAAGAGAAAAATATATAAGCAAATGGATTATGCAACTGATATATCTTTTTTTAAATGTTGTTAAATAACAAAGCAAAATCATGTGCCACAGGAGCAACAGAAATTCTGGAATATTGGATACTACCTCTTCTAATTAGAAAAAATATGATAATTTTCTTCCAACTAACTCTCTACAAGTGCATGTATAACAACACATACAAATTTCCAAATACATACAAAACACAATTAAACGTAACATTCTTAATGCAGATAAAATACCCAGAATATTTCAATTTCTGTGTAGTTCTTCCTTCAAATATCTTTCTTCTTCAAATGAAAACATTCAGCATATTTGTCTCACATTCACACACAGTGATATGTAATTATGAGAATACTCAAAGTAGATACTTGTTGTCTATTAGAAAAGTTTCAGACAGTTCACAAAATTAAGATTCTGTGAATGTGTTTCTTGATAATGGGACAACCTTCATATATTCTGACCTCTAGAATCTTTCAAGAGATATCTGGAGAGATCAGAACAACTATAACTTCCTTGAGTGAGTATAGGAACATCTTATCAGTGAAACCTCTGCTATAACTAAACATCTGGAGCACTGTGCTCATCTCTGGAACTGTAAAAGGAAGACACAACTTTGTTAGAATGGACCACAAGAATGATTAGAAGAAGGTTGGAGAGCTTCTTCTGTAGACACAGGCTTAGAGAGTTAGGTTTTTCAAACTCAAAAAGAGAATTCTCCAGCAATACGCAGGAGGGGTGGCAAACTGGGAGGCTGCAGAAACAGCAGATCTCTGAAAACACTTGGGGATGTGAAAAAATTTAAAAATTAAAATGCTTGTAAATACCATAACTGTGAAGGGAAGTGCATGAATATCTACTTGGACAAATGTGAAGTTTGGATAAAATACATGTTGTCAAATTTGATTCAGCTCAAGATGCTGTTATGTCCCTGCAATGGATTCTCATGGTCATTATATGAATGGGGATTGACAGAATTCTTTAAAAGACTGTATTACTCAGGAAAATGTAGTTCTATGCCAAGATCCAAACAGAGAAGGTAATTTTCTCTAAACCAGCATTTGTCTTAATCACAAGTGTATGTTCACCTGTACCTTCATAAAAATATTTACTCTGTATGTGTCAGCGGTTTACGGGCTCATTCAGTTCAGTTCTGTGACTAGTGGGGTGAAAGGATTTCACAAAATCCATGCCTCTGGAAAACGGAAGCCCCAGAATAGTTAAAGACAGTGGCAACAATCTGAGGAAAAACCAATTTACAAAATATGGTATCGGAACGCAAGATAATACACTATAATACAATATAATCAGAATTGAAGCTAATAAATCAATTATAATGAGAAAAAGTGACTGAAGGCCTCACAATAACACTGCAGTGAGATGTGCAGTCTGGTTGAGCAGCAGGGAGGTGAGCCTAATGAAGAAGAGCGCATCAGGTGACCTTGTCAGGGGTTATATCTCCTTTCTGACTGAAAAGCTCCTTGGGGTATATAGTTTTTCTCTTCTAGACAGATGCCTGGAAGTTGAGCATTAAAACTTTAACTCGCAGTGCACTACATGCTATTATGATGTGGAATATCGATAACCAAAAATCATAAAACCATGACATTCCACCCCTTATTCTACATCACTACATCATGCTTAATATATAAAAACAAATCATAATTAATGCGGATTAAACACACGCAAACAAAAACCTATGTATATACTTATACTTTTGCCATTGTCGTTCCCCCTAAAGAGGTATCATCCTCTTGGCTTGTTTAATTGCAGCACATGTATCACAGTCATAGATAACCTGAGCAATAGTGTCCATAGTTAAGTCCACCCCTCTGTCTCTACACCATTTGTATGTTGCATCTCTTCCTTGATGGCTCAATGTCTCATGGGCCCACTAATCTAGAAATAATTCACTCTCGTGTTGCCAATCCGAGTCTACTTGAGCCACCGTAATTCTGGCAGCTCAGTCTCCCTGATGGTTATTTTGTTTTTATTCAGTAGCCCTACTCTTGGGCACTTGAGCATCTATATGGCGCACCTTTACAACCATATTCTTCATTCAGGCAGCAATGTCTTTCCACAGTTCAGCAGCCCAAATAGGTTTACCCCTTCTTTCCCAGTTATTTTGCTTCCACTGCTGTAACCAACCCAAGACTTCATTGACCTCATTGCAGCCTATCAGTACTTAAAGGGAGCCTACAAACAGGAGGGGAATCAACTGTCTGAAATGGTATATAACTGCAGGACAAGGGGAAATGTTTTAAGTTGAGGGAAGGAAGATTTAGGTTGGATATCAGGGGGAAATTCTTTACAGAGAGAGTGGTGAGATGCTGGAACAGGCTGCCCAGAGAGGTTGTGGATGCCCCGTCCCTGGAGATGTTCAAGGCCAGATTGGATAGGCCTTGGGAAGCCTGGTCTAGCATTAAATGGGACAGTTGGTGGCCCTGCATGTGGCAGGGGAGTTGGAGATTCATGATCCTTGAGTTCCCTTCTAACCCTGACCAGTCTGTGACTCTGTGATAAACCATTTGCTACCATCCATGAGTCAGTGTGAAGATAAAGCATTGGCCATCTCTCCCATTCAGCAAATCTAAGGCCAATCAGACAGCCTTTACCTCTGCAAATTGGCTTGACACTCCTTTTCCTTCAGTGGCCTCTGCAACTTGTCGTGTGGGGCTCCACACAGCAGCTTTCCATCTGTGATGCTTTTCCACGATACAACATGATCCATCAGTGAACAGGGCATATTTCTTTTTATTTTCTGGTAGTTCTTTGTATGGTGGGGTCACTTTAGCATGCAATACTTCTTCTCCTGGTGATGTTCCAAACTTTTTATCTTCAGGCCAGTCCATGATCACCTCTAGAATTCCTGGACAGCTGAGGTTCCCCACCCACGCTCGTTGTGTAACCAACGCAATCCACTTACTCCAAGTGCCATCAGTAGCATGATGGGTGTAAGGAACCTTTCCCTTGAACATCCAGTTCAGCACTGGCAGTTGAGATGCCAGAAGGAGCTGTGTTTCAGTACCAACTACTTCGGAAGCAGCCTGAATCTCCTCTTCAGTTGGAGTGTAGCACTCTTCCGACCCTCTGTATGCCCAAGTCCAAAATCCCAGGGGTCAGCCTCGGGTCTCTCCTGAGGCTTTTTGCCACAAACTCCAAGTGAGACCCTTCTCTCCTGCAGCAGTGCACGGGCTATCTCCTGCTTAATCTGCTCAAAAGCCTGCTGCTGCTCAGAACCCCACACAAGATCATACTTCTTCCACATCACCTGATAAAGAGGGCTTATAATGAGGCTGTAGTTTGGAACATGCATTCTCCAAAAACCTACTACACCCAGAAAAGATTGTATTCCTTTCTTATTAGTGGGCGGAGACATGGCAGTGATTTTGTCAATCACATCTGCCGGGATGTGATGACAGCCATCTTGCCACTTTATACCGAGGAGCTGAATTTCCTAGGCAGGTCCTTTCACTTTGCTTTGCTTAATAGCAAAATCAGCACGCAGAAGGATTTGGATTATTTGCTCTCCTTTCTCAAAAACTTCCTTAGCTGTGTTGTCCCACACAATGATGTCATCAATATACTGTAAGTGCTTAGGAGCACTGCCCTGTTCCAGTGCAGTTTGTCAGTGCAATGTCAATGATGGCATACCATTTGGCTATTTTTGACTTTCAGCAGTATGTGGAGACAGGACAAAGGGAAACAGCGGAAAATTGGAGCATAGGAATTTCCGCACAAATGTGCGCAAGAACTTCTTTACAGTGAGGGTGATGAAGCACTGGAACAGGCTGCCCAGGGAGGTTGTGGAATCTCCTTCTCTGGAGATATTCAAGACCTGCCTGGATGCCTACTTGTGCAACCTGGTGTAGGGAACCTGCTTTGGCAGGGGAGTTGGACTCAATGAATTCTGGAGGTCCCTTCCAACCCCTACAATTCTGTGATTCTGTGATTCTGTGACTCCAGTTCATATTGGAGTTCTAACATGTCTGGCACAGCAGCACTCAGTGGGGGTATGACTTCATTCAGACCATGGTAGTCTACCATCAGACTCCGTTCTCCACTGGCTTTACGCACTGGCCATATGTGGCTGTTAAAAGGCAAGTGAGTTTTGCTGATCACTCCCTGATTCTCTAGTTGACAAATCAACTTCTGAATGGGGAGCAAGGAATCCCTGTTGGTGCAGTACTGCCATCTGTGCACCATTTTTGTAGCAACTGGTACCTGTTGCTCTTTCACTCGTAGCAANATCGATACCCTTTGGAATCCTTAAAATATCTCCTTCTGAGGTAATCAGTACCAAGTATACATGGAGCCCCTGGGCCAGTCACAATAGGGTGCTTTTGCCAGTCTTTATCAGTGAGGCTGATTTTGGCTTCCAACATAGTCAGCTCTTGGGAACCCCCAGTCACCCCATGAATATAAATTGATTCTGTCTCTTGGTGACTCGAGGCCATTAGAGTGCACTGTGCACAATTATCCCTTCCCCCCCCCTGGCTGGGGGCAGGGCCCCTCTATTTGTTACCTCTGTTGTCTGCAGCATCTGGAACAATCACCTTTTTGGAGAAGTTTATCTTGGAGGTTGATTTGTCTTGTAATTCTTTTACCCACGGTTGAAGTGCAGGAGTAGGTTTTTTATGCCACTTCTCCATATCTTCTCCATGGTCATGTAGGTAATGCCACAAGGCAAAACATGACGTAGTCTTATTGTTGTCACTTGCTCGAGCAGGAGGACATCTTCTCGGGATAGCTGAGACGCTGGATGATGCTGGTTGAGTGGAAACCAAGTTGATCAGCCCTTCCTGTAGGCTGTTTTGGGAATTCTGTTCCCCATTGGATGTATCTATTACCACCATTGATTCATCAGCATTAAGCACGGTAGGCAGTTTGTCTATTATATCTTCCTGTTTGCTCTCCATTCCATCCAGTTTTTCAGCTACTTTTGTAAGGCTGAAACACAAGCTCATAGAGGGCTTAAATGTAACTCAAAGTCTTGAAGTTTATTAATGAGTTCATTTATACGGGGTCTTCTTTCTCCTCTGCCATACATTGCTGCAAATCTTCTGGCGTAACTTTCTGGTGCACTCTTTGTGAACATTTGTTTTTTTTTGTCAGGTGTTTGGTGTACACTTGACTCTCTCAGGATCATACTCTTGGTCTGGCTCATCAGGAATGAAATCGGGGCCATGTAGCAATTCCACCACAGCATATTCTCTTAAATAACGGATGCCTTCTTCCATATCAGTCCATTTCTTTTTCTCAGGCATCAGATCATCTTTGAAGGGGTATCTTTCTTTTACTGCTAACAGCATCCACTTCCAGAGGGTGAAGGTCTGGTTCTGGCCTGTACTAAACTGGAAGTATGCCAATGTCACATCAGATTTCAGAAAGGGCAAGACAGAGGAGTCAGGAACCTACAGTCCTGTGAGCCTCACCTTCATTTCTGAAAAAATTGGAGAACAACTTGTAAGAACAACTTACTCTGGATGTCATCCCCAATACAGTGGAAGAAAGAAAGGTTTTCAGGAGTAGTCAGCATGGATTCACAACGGGAATTCATGCTTGGTAGCCTTCTATGATGCCATCACTGGCTGGGTAGATGAAGGGAAAGCAGCCAGTGATGCTGTATACCTTGACTTCAGAAAACTGTCTGATGCTGTCTCACATAACATCCTCATAGGTAAGCTTAGGAACTGTGGGACAGATGAGCAGACAGTGAGGAGACCTGACTCATTTGGCTGACTGGTGGAGCTCCAAGGATCATGATCAGTGGTGCAGAATCTAGTGCAAGGCATGAAACTAGTGGTGATCCCCAGGGAACAGTACTGTGTGCAGTTTTGTTCCACATCTTCATCAGTGACCTGGACAAGGGGATAGAGCACACTGAGCAAGTTTGTTGATGATACAAAACTAGGAGGAATGTCTGACATACTAGAAAGCTGTGCTGCCATTCAACAACATAAGAACAGGCTGGAGAGTTAGGCAGAGAGGAACTTGATGAGGTTCAACAAGGAAAAGTGTAGAGCCCTACATCTAGGGTGGTATAACCAAGTACAGCTGTGTAAGTTAAGGGCTGACTTGCTTAGATGAACAAGAAGGTTGATCATGAGCCAGCAGAATGCCCTTGTGGTTAAGAGAATCTATGGCACCCTGGGATGCAAAAAAAAAGATTGCAGCTGGCAGGCCAAGGCAGGTGACCCTCTGTCCCTTTTCTGTCCAGTGAGGACATATCTGGAATACAGTGTCCAAATTCTGGGCTTCCCTGTTCAAGAAAGACAGGGAACTTCTAGAGAGAGTCTAGTGGTGGGCTGCAAAGATGATTATGGACCTGGAATATCTCCTATACGAGGAAAGGATAAGAGATCTGGGACAGTTCGACCTGGAGTAGAAAAGTCTGAGAGGAGATCTTATCAATGTTTAAACATGTAAAAGACAGGATTCAAGTGAATAAGACTAATTATTGGTGGTGTCCAGAGACTAGAAGGGTACACACACTGAAGCACAGAAAGATTCATACAAACATGAGGAACATCTTTGCTTTGAGGTTGACAGAATGCTGAAACAAGCTGTCCAGACTGGCTCTGGAACCTCCTTCTCTGGAGGTATTCAGTACCTCTCTGGATGCTTTTCTGGGCAACTTAATGTAGGGAACTTTCTTTAGCAGAAGGGTTGGATTAGAAATTCTCTAGTGGTTTCTTCCGATTCCTTTGATTCAGTGATTCTGTAACTACATGTATGTCCTTAGCAGAATGTGCTACAGGGTATGCTGTGGCAGTGACTTGCCATTTGGTGTCGATTAAATGACATTCTATCAGAATTACAATGTGTATATTGCTATAGAATTATGGGAAACAAGTTGATTAGAAATAACCAACAAGAATGCTTCTTACCTTCATTTCTTAAGACTACATCTGCATTATTTCTGGACTTCAGCTAGCTTTGTGCATCATTTCTAAAATGAGTAATTTTTTCCTCATCACAAAAAATAAAATTTATCTCTTTTAATATGTGGGATATGCACAAACCTACTGCAACTCCTTAAAGAATAATAAAAATATGAAATATTTTTATATTAAATATAAATATACAAATAACCAGAACATTAATTATTTCCTTTACATTTGCACATTTTCCCCAAAGTTGTGTGCTATATTTCTAGTAAATTCAAATTTTATAATGCTCATGAGTATTTACTTTATCTATTGTTACAATCTGAGTGTTGTGTATTTTTTTTCTTCCCAACACAGCTTAGCATTTCATTTTTATTTAGAACCCCACATAAAACTAAGCAGAGAATCTAGGCAATAAAGTATCATATTGTAAAAGGAAGCAAAAACATATGAAATTAAATGAAAAATAATAAAAAAAAAGTCATCCAGTGGTTGGGGGTGGCATACAAAACTCAAACAGTTTTGAAAAATTTTTATCCCTTTGCTTCACTTCCACTGAGAATTGAAACTTAAGAAATTAACATAGTTGGCTCAGGTGGAGGTCTTGCATATGTATGGTACAACAACACTAATAGTTAACATTAAGTATATTATAGTATTCTCACATATAAAAACAATAAAAAATATGCTGATCTCCTCATTGACTGATTGATCATGTGGAAGACATAGCAGAAAGCTTACAGTTTCAGCATGATCAGTAAGCAGCTGGTCATATATGCCAATCAGGCTAACAGAATAAATATTTGAGCACAATAAAAGCACCTTTTATGAAGGTGTAATAAACAGTAATAATGAGGTGAACAAAATAAATTACATGATAATAGCTGCTGAATGCTTAGAAATACATGTAACTATCTAGTGTACAAAGAACGTAATTACTATGAATAGCAGTACAATACATGGCCCCCAACTTAAACTAGGAAAATAGTGCTGTTACCCAGAGCCTACCTTCAGTAGGTGAAGAAGCTTAGGGACTTCAGCATACAGCATCACAGTAGCTACAAATGGGCTCTTATTACTTTTTGGAGAAGAGATATCATTTCTTTTTAGGACAAATGTTTAATGAACACAGAAAACGCTGAAGACATTATATAGTATCATAAAAGGAAACCTGAATGTTAGTTTTTTTGTTTGTTTTTTTTTTTTCCCCTTGAGTAATAAGCTTTTTTTGTGTGTGCGTGCATTCTTACTCTATAATTTCACTATTGATATAGATAGCAATCTGTTTTAAGATATGCAATACAAAATTGTATTTTAAGTTTAGTTGTTCCATTAGATGCAAATATTTGTTTGTACTGTAATTTTAGCCCAAAAGCTTGAAAGAATGGCTGCATTTTGGTCCTATAAAAGCATCTATTTCAAGTAAATCAATAGTCTAGGCTCCACACAAGTGTTAAGTCTGGAAAGATTCCAAGAGTTACAAGATGGAAAAGAATGTCAAGGTTCTCTTCAGTCGAGATTAGTCTACTGTTCTTTGTCTTTAAATACTGTTCAGACTCCTAGTTCATTATTAATACTGTGATAATTTCATAGCTTTATTTCATTGAATACTAACTTCAAAACTACAGTCAAGTAACTAAGATTTATACTCTGTTTATTCAGGGCTTAATCTAGATATTACTAGATATTGAAGATTATGGCATTTAATTATCTAAAAAAAATATTATCTGTCCAGACTCCTGAAAACAGAAATATCCTAGAAGATGGAAAACAGAAACCCAGATAAACATGTCAGTATTACAAAATTCAGATACACTTTGATTGATGTACACGGAGTTGCAAACACAGACATGTTTTGTGACTATAAACATAGAATTGTCTAAAACAAAAGCTAGATTTCTTAGCAAGGTGCAACACTTCTGTGTCCTTAGCTCTATAAATCTGTTCTTTATACCAACCCAATTTGAAACTCTCCATTCTAAAAAATCCAGCAAGAATTAAGAATAACTTACATTACTTTAACTAGTGCTGTAAACCATGGAAATGTCATTCTTATCCATGTCTTTCAAAATCAAGGAAGAGGTCATTTCATATATCTACTTATTCTATTTTCTAAATCCAGTTACTTAATGTGAAAGGCTTCAAAGCACAAGATAAATGTGTCTAGGCCACAGAACTAATCATGTCAACTGGAAAATAACTGGAACTGCATCATTACCACTTAATGTGTTGAGTAACTCTGAATGTACCTGAAAGATAATAAGGAGGTGTCAGTATTATTCATAACTTTTAATTGCTTCCTTTTTTTTTTTTTTTTTTTTTTTTTTTTAATATCCTAAGGGTGAAATAATATCACTTCACTGATTATATAGTGGATACAGGAGACATAATAGTACAGAATCAAATATACTCTTAACCATCCATTTCCATCTTGTAGCTATAAACGGAGGAATAACTCGACAATAAAACCTATTTACTGTTAAAATTAAAATTGCTTTTAAAAGTTTTATAGCATTTAAACAATTAAAATAATTATATCAGGCAGCAGCTGTTCTTTCACACTTGTGGAAAAGGAAAGAAAATGTAATATTAGTCAAGTAACTTATTCCTTCAATAGACAGCTTAGAAATCACTAAGTTCACTGTAAGGGATAGTTATAATAATAGAAATAAATAATTGAATTAATTTCTATTATATGTATTTTTATTCTTAGAGAGTAAATCTTATGGGACTATCAAAAATGTAACTCCCTTGGATTTAATTATCAAAAAGCAAGCCTTCTAGATTCTCATCTGTGATGGTGCTTCTCATCAAGGACCCAAACACTTAAGATAAATTCCTTGTTTTCATCAGTGTCTTACAGTATTTCTCTTGTAACAAAACTGTTTCTTAGGAACATCAGGATTGGGCAGAGAATCAAAGAATATCTCCATTTCTTCTACTATGCGCTACCTGAGTGGCAACTGTGAAACACCTACAGGAACAGGATAAACATTTATTGACATAAAGAAAACACTGCACTAAAAACAAACAAACAAACAAACAAAACAAACAAACAAAAAAACACCTTGGGAAACACTACCTGGTTCAAGTAGTCTTTTCCCAATAAAAAAAAAGTGAGGAAAAAGCTGCTTGTATCTAAACTAGATAATTAATTGCAAGCCAGATGAGAGGGCATGAAGGAAATTGAATTCTGCAATTCTTCTCAGTGCAATGCCAGATTTTTTTTACCTACCACAGGAAAAATGTGCATATGACAAATGCTTTTACAGAATCATAGAATCACCAAGGTTGGAAAGGACCTTTATTATCATCCAGCCCAACAGTCTACCTATCGCCAATATTTCCCACTAAACCATGTCCCTCAGTACAACATCTAAATGTTTCTTGAACACTTGCACTGACGGTGATTCCACCACCTCTCTGGGCAGCTTGTTCCATGGCCTGACTGCTCTCTCAGACAAGAAATATTTCCTAACATCCAAACTGAACTTCCTTTCATGTCATAGAGAGCCTCTTCTTCTCCAGACTGAACAATCTCAGCTCCCTCAGCTGCTCCTAGTAAGAACTGTGATCCAAATCCCTCACAAGCTTCATAGCCCTTTTTCAAATATCCACCAGGGCCTCAATGCCTTTCTTGTATTGAGGGGCCCAAAACTGAACACAGTATTTGTGATGTAGCCTCACCAGTGTTGAGCACAGAGGGTTGATCAGTTCCCTGTTCCTATTGGTGACAGTATTTGATAGAAGCCAGGATACCACTGGCCTTCTTGGCCACCCACACATTATCACCCAGTCCATTGCCTTTACATGAACTTCCAGCCACTCTGCCTCAGGCCTGTAGCATTGCCTGAGGTTGTTGTGGCCAAAGTGCAGGACCCAGCATTTGGTCTTGTTGAACCCAGTACAAGAAAGACAGAGAGCTGTTGGAGAGTGTCCAGAGGAAAGCCACAAAGATGATCAGGGGACTGGAGCACCTCCCCTATGAAGACAGGCTGAGGAAGTTGGGCTTGTTCAGCCTGAAGAAAGGAAAGCTGCAGGGTGACCTCATTGCAGCGTATCAGTACCTAAAGGGAGGCTACAGACAGGAGGGGAATCAACTCTTTGAAGGAGTAGATAACAGCAGGACAAGGGGAAATGATTTTAAATTGAGGGAGGGAAGATTTAGGTTGGATGTCAGGGGGAAGTTCTTTACAGAGAGAGTGGTGAGGTGCTGGAACAGGCTGCCTAGAGAGGTTGTGGATGCCCCATCCCTGGAGGTGTTGAAGGCCAGATTGGATGGGGCCCTGGGCAACCTGGTCTAGTATTAAATGTGGAGGTTGTTGGCCGTGCCTGTGACAGCGGGGTTGGAGATTCATGATTCTTGAAGTCCCTTCCAACCATGGTCATTCTGTGATTCTGTGATTCTGTGAACTTCTTTCCATTAGCCTCAGACCAGTGATCCCGCCTGTCCAGATTGCTCTGTAAGGCCTTTCGTCCACCAGGCAGACACTTCTTGCCAACTTGGTGTCATCACTTAGAGTAAGACTGGCAGTCTTCCTGCTAGTCTTTCCAAACCAAACCAACATTTTTCATAGCAAACAATAAATGTCTATCAAGAAGCCATGTAGGTCAAGGATACTTGCTAAACTTGAGTTGAGTACTAAAACCACTGAAGGTCTTTGCTGTTATTTATGTCAGATCAGCCCCAGCCTAGCAAGGAGTTTTGGGATTTTTCCTGACAGTTCATAGTGGGAGGTGGTATTAACGACAACTTCTAGAGTTACAGAATGTTGATTGGCTTTTTCTTTTTTCATCCTCTTCTTCATTCTTAAACATAGAGGCTACTGATCTTGTGTTTTCCTACAGCAGCATGCTGCATTCACCCCAGCTCTGCCAGAAGCACCAGTTGCTATAGTAGTTCACTATATTTACACATTTTGAAGGGAGACATTCATATCTCCATGTGTGCAAAATGGGAATGGGTTCGTCCAGGCCAGGGGCCACCAGTACAGGAAGGATGTGGAGCTCTTGGAGCAGGTCCAGAGGAGGGCTACTAAGATGATCAGTGGGCTTCTTCTCCTACGGAGAAAGGTTGAGGGAACTGGGTTTGTTTAGCTTGTAGAAGAGAAGGCTCCAGGGAGACCCCATTGTGGCTTTTCAGTACCTGAAAGAAGCACATAAGCGGGAGAGGAAACAGCTGTTTATGAGGGTGGATAGTGATAGGACAAGGGGGAATGGTTTTAAACTGAAACAGGGGAGGTTTAGGCTGGATATTAGGAGAAAGTTTTTTCAACAGAAGGTGGTGACACTGGAACAGGTTGCACAAGGAGGCTGTGTGTGTCCCACCCCTGGAGGCATTCAAGGTCAGACTGGATGTGGCTCTGGGCAGCCTGGTCTGCTGCCTGGCAGCCCTGCACATAGCAGGGAGGTTGAAAATAGATGATCATTGTGGTCCTTTTCAACCCAGGCTATTCTATGATTCTGTGATTCAATAATGTTGTTCCTGAGCAGAATCTCAGGAAAACTGTAAACAAGCTAACTCAAAAATAAATCAAACAGCTAGTTTTTTCTACTTCATTCAGCTATCCTTGGGACAATGCTGGAGACCTTGTTCTTGGATATAGAAGCAATTGCCTTATGATCAGTTATACTGATATAGCACTAATACTGATTCAATAATTTCCAGTTATAACAACTACCCAAACTATGACTAGATGGAAATTTTTGATCAGGTAGAATGTGTAGCTGTGTAAAAACTCCTTTACTTTCAACAAAAATCTTAACCATGGATATACTAAACAGAAACAATATTGCATATTTGTTATTTTATTAATTATCTGACTTTGTCTTAAAATATGCACCTTACATGAAATAAATATATGATCATAAAATATAACAACCCATTGTCAAGCATTGTCATTTTATTATTACATTCAGATAATTATCAGCTTTTTATTATCCTGAGCAAAAAGATATTCATCAATTTTTATATCCCTTTGTTTTTAATTATGATTAAATCAATGAACATAAATCATCTTATTTATGTTGTATTTGCATTATGTGTTGCTAGTTCAGAGACTGAAGATGCATTAAAGATGCATTCAGAAATCCTATTTTTTGATAACATTAATTTATGCATTATTGTACTTAATCTGGAACTTCAGGCGTGAAGGCCACACAACATAGCTAACTGTTATTTTGACATATGGTCTACAGAAGACAACAGTAAATATACACTTCTTTTAAAGACATTTTACAAAGTGTCTGTATTTTTCATAAGCACCAAGTATTTTCTGATTATGCAGACAACTAGTTCTACTGTAAATTTATATATCAGATTAAATGTCTGAATAGTTTTTACTTTTTCTGTTCTTCTCATTGTGTTCCTTGGTAACATACTCTTCCAATCTTAGATTACAAAAGTGGGTAAATTGTGAGTGGAGGGGTTGTGAAGAGTATAATCATTTTTTTATCACAGAATTAAAAAAAAAAAAGTTTTTATTACACTGCAGTTACATTCATGTTAGTATTTATCTTCTCCTTCTCACAGCTTTTGATCTGAGTATTTGCCAAACAAGTGTATTTAATAATTAGATTTCTCTATACAAATGACATTTTTACCATTTTTCACATGAGAATAGCAAACTCTAGTAGGAAAAAAAAAAAAAAAAAAAATCTAATGAAATTTTTTAGTCCGTGCACTGAAAAGAGACAATAGCAAAGACTTTTTTTTTTTTTTTTATTTCAAGAAAGTACTATTCTGTAGAGATTTGTGATATCTTAGCAACTAGTGTTGATAATATGTTGAAAGTGGCTCAAATCTGTACCTTTCTTGTTATTAGCAGACTGTACAAGAATAAATGTTTCTCTACTTGTCAGACTAAATACATACCTTGCCAAATTCTGACAGTATCCAATAGCAGATCATCAGAGGAAGGAAAAAGGAAAAACAGTCTTATTTTGTAACAGTATTACAATCAACATACCTTTCAGAATTATTAAACAATGCATTTACTACAATTCAAATTCCCTTTAGAAGATAATCTATGATTGTTAGTAGGACTAAACGTAATATAGTGAAAGAAGTGATATAGACTGGAAGAGTTCTCTGCTTATATCTCCTGATATAAACAAAAGATAAAATCTAAAAATTAATAGATCTTAATTCATTTTGTTTTCCAGATTTTGAAGATACATATACTTAATAACACCTTCAAGCTGCCAACTTATGCTCACTGATGACTGAATGTTTGCTTTTGCATTAACATTGATTTTCATTAATAAACCTGAACCTTACCCTCGCTATCCGTACTCATCCTCTGTATTAGTTCCCTGAACTGAAAGAGATGGGGAGCAGCACAAAGCGCTCATAACTGAGAAGGAAAAAGTTCGCAACTTGCTACTCCACCTTGACTATCACAAGAGTATGAGATAGATAGAATCCACCTAAGGGCTCTGTGGCAGCTGGCAGAAGTTCTTGCCAAGCTGCTATGAATCAGTCATCAGCAGTCGTAGTCAACTGTACAGGTTCCAGACAACTGAAGACTTGCCAGTGTGATTCATGATTACAAGGAGGATCTGGTGAGCTACAGGTCTGTCAGCCTGACCTTGATGTCAGGGAAGGTCACAGAGCAGACCATCTTGTGCAGGGCTACCAGGCCTAGCCAACATGGGTTCATAAAAAACAAGTCTGCTTGACCAGTATGATTTTCATTGATGGCCAGGTGACCTGGATAGATGAGGGAAAGGCTGTTCAGGTAGTTTACCTAGATTAAAAAAAAAAAAAAAAAACTCTGATTCTCTTTAGCACAGTATTCTCCTGGAGTAGCTGTAACCCTCTGGCTTGGATAGATGAACTTTTTGTTGGATGAGAAAGTGGCTGGTTGGCTGGAGAGCTGGAGTGCAGTGAATGGAGTTAAATCCAGGAGCTAGCAAGGAGTCCTGAGTGATGTTCCCTAGAGGTCGGTATTGGGGCCCATCCTGTTTAATATCTTTATTGATAGTCTGGACAAGGGGAGCGAGAGCACCCTCAGGTAAGTATGCAGGTGACATAAAGTTGGGAAGAAGTGCTGTTCTGCTTGAATGTAGGAAACAAGGCTTTCACCGCAAGAAATACATTGGAGCTGGAGCTTATCCAAAGAAAGGCAATGAAGCTACTGAAGAGCCTGGAGCACAAGTCTTGTAGAGAGTGGCTGAGGGAATTGAGATTGTAAAGCCTGGAGAAGAGAGGGCTCAGGGAGACCTTAATCACTCTCTATAATTTCCTGAAAGGAGGTTGTGGTGAAGTGGGGATTGGTATCTTCTCCAGGATAACAGTGATAGGATGAGAGAAAATGGCCTGAAGTTGTGCCAGAGAGTCTTGCCATGCTGGCAAGAGTTGCAGAAAAGTTTGCTAAAAAAGCAATAGCATATTGAGAGAAGTTGTCTAGGAGGAACTTTTTTTTTTTTTTTTTTTTTTTTTTTTTTTTTTTA
>QGNR01000071.1:3339446-3368808 GCA_003435085.1 Syrmaticus mikado
ATCGATACCCTTTGGAATCCTTAAAATATCTCCTTCTGAGGTAATCAGTACCAAGTATACATGGAGCCCCTGGGCCAGTCACAATAGGGTGCTTTTGCCAGTCTTTATCAGTGAGGCTGATTTTGGCTTCCAACATAGTCAGCTCTTGGGAACCCCCAGTCACCCCATGAATATAAATTGATTCTGTCTCTTGGTGACTCGAGGCCATTAGAGTGCACTGTGCACAATTATCCCTTCCCCCCCCCTGGCTGGGGGCAGGGCCCCTCTATTTGTTACCTCTGTTGTCTGCAGCATCTGGAACAATCACCTTTTTGGAGAAGTTTATCTTGGAGGTTGATTTGTCTTGTAATTCTTTTACCCACGGTTGAAGTGCAGGAGTAGGTTTTTTATGCCACTTCTCCATATCTTCTCCATGGTCATGTAGGTAATGCCACAAGGCAAAACATGACGTAGTCTTATTGTTGTCACTTGCTCGAGCAGGAGGACATCTTCTCGGGATAGCTGAGACGCTGGATGATGCTGGTTGAGTGGAAACCAAGTTGATCAGCCCTTCCTGTAGGCTGTTTTGGGAATTCTGTTCCCCATTGGATGTATCTATTACCACCATTGATTCATCAGCATTAAGCACGGTAGGCAGTTTGTCTATTATATCTTCCTGTTTGCTCTCCATTCCATCCAGTTTTTCAGCTACTTTTGTAAGGCTGAAACACAAGCTCATAGAGGGCTTAAATGTAACTCAAAGTCTTGAAGTTTATTAATGAGTTCATTTATACGGGGTCTTCTTTCTCCTCTGCCATACATTGCTGCAAATCTTCTGGCGTACCTTTCTGGTGCAGTCTTTGTGAATATACACCACATATTTTGTGTACACCTGACTCTCTCAGGATCACGCTCTTGGTCTGGCTCATTAGGAATGAAATTGGAGCTATGTAGCATTTCCACCACAGCATATTCTCTTAAATAACGGATGCCTTCTTCCATATCAGCCCATTTCTTTTTCTCAGGCATCAGATTATCCTTGAAGGGGTATCTTTCTTTTACAGCTAACAACATCTGCAGGGTAAAGGACTGGTTCTGGCATGTACTAATACCTCTGTCAATGGCTGAGTTCCTAGCAATGCCACCCAGTTGGCGAGCTTCTCTACTATCTAGCCACACACTGTGTTGGCCCCACTGTCCCAGCATCGAAGTAACCAAGTGGCAATAGGCTCATTTGGGTGACGTGAAAAGTCTTTTCTCAGACTTCAAATTTCATTCATTTTGAGAGATCGATCAACAATGGTAATCTTGCTCACCTCTTACTCTTTCAGGACTTCTTGTTGCCCTCATAGGCATTGGTGACTGTGGTCTTACTCAGGGCCTCTACCCTGGACGTGCTTCTCCTGCATCTCGGAGCCACTCCTCTGGACCTTTTTCCTCCTCTTTCTTCTCTTCTAACTGAGATGAGATTCGCTTCATTTTCCATCTTCTTACAGGGGTAACTGACATCAATTCTGTTGCCTCCTGTGGCTGATCAGGTTGATCAGTTCCAATGCCCTCATCCTCCAGCTCAGCTTGGAGTTTGTCTCATTTGATTATGAGAGTATCTAGCTCAAATTGGAGGGTGTCTTGCTCAGTTTGGAGAGCGTGCCATTTGGACTTAAGGGTGTCTTGTTGAGACTGAAGACTGTTGAGTTTGAATTCCAGGTAGTCTCTCAATTCAGAGGGCATCTCTCTCAGATTGGAGGTCTTTTCTCTCAACCAGGAGACTCTCTTGCTCATTTTGTACTGTCTCCCTGAGACTCTCCCTTTCAGCTCTCAGACAATCTCAATTTCACAAACTCTCTCCCTCTCCAGGACACTATTGAATAAGGCCCGATAAGCATCAGCTGGGCCCCAAATCATTTCTGCCTCCTCAGATCTGCCCGAGCCGCAACATTCCTGTCTCAAATATCTGTTTAAGCTCTCAGGGTCTTTCAGGTGTTCAGGAGTAAAGTTCCATGACATCAATGATTTCCATCTGTCTAAAGTCTCTCCCAGGCCTCTCCGCACTCCCTGCCACTCAGTATTGTCTTGTTTTGGGGTGGGCTTCCTCAGATTATAATAAATACTAATACTGAGTGAAATGATGAGCAGTACATTCAGGGAGATTAACAACGCGATCAGGTGAGCATTCAAAAAATGCATAAAGGATTCAAAGGAGAGACTGGAAACCTGCTTAAAAATCCCAACTTCTGTAAAATTAGCAGCTCCCTCTGGAGTTGTCTGCCACATTGTATGCAGATACCAGGTACATATTTCCATTAGTGTTTTCAATCAACTGTATATACCTATAGCTCCATAGAGCAAAGTGGCAAACTTAATTAAGGCCCAGTATGTTTTGAGCATTAAAAAAGAAGAAACGGTGGCATACAGTCCCTTGAAAGGCAGTTTTAGAAGAGTAGAAGAGAAAGCTTTTTTTTTTTTTTTTTTTTTTTCCCCCTTACAGAAGCAAGATAGCAAGGCTCAAAGTTTACAAATATCCTAGAATATTGACAGTCTGCCTGGACTTTTCAAGGTCAAGTTTTCAAAGAACACCAGTGAAACAGATAAACTTTCCCAATGAAGCTCTCTGAGAGCAGAGAGACAGATTTGTTCTAAAAATCTACAAAGCAGCTCATTGCCCACATTCTCCACCAAGATGTCAACAGTTTATGGGCTGGTTCGGCCCGGTTCTGTGACTAGCGGGGTGGAAGGATCCGCAGATCCGCGCCTCTGGAAAAGGGAAACAGGGACCCAAAAATAATTGAAAACAGCAGCAACGATCTCAGGTGAAACAAACTAATTTACTAAATATAGAATCAGCAAAATAGAATGAGAGAGCGTGTGCGAAAGGTGGATAGGCCTCACCACAACGCTGAGGTGAGAAGTGCAATCCAGTTGAGCCAATGAAGAAAAGCAGATGGAGAAGCGCAGACGGAGAAGCGCAGGCGAAGAAGAGAGCATCGGGTGACCTTGCCAGGAGTTACATCTCCTCGATGACCACAAAGCCCCCTAGGGAATGTAGTTCTTCTCCTCCAGACAGGCACCCAGAACTTGAGCATCAACAGTCAAACTCCTAGTGCATTACATGATGTTATGATGTGGAATACTGATAACCAAATACTATAAAACATGACACTGTAACATTAATTAACTTTGTTAAAACATTTAAAGATGTGTGAATATTTTAATGAAGTTCTTGAATTATATTAAATTCAGGATTGTTGACAGTATCAGTAACAAGTAAAAACAATGTGTCTTGGACAATATGAACTAGAAGAAAGGAATAATATTGTGAAGCTTATATGAAATATATGGAAACTGGAAAGAAGAAACAGGCATTTAATATTCTGATAGACATACACTGATCATGTAAGGAACTAAATGCTTTTCTCAAAATACACCTACTAAACTACCTTCAGAGACTTCACTGTGCAGTGTCTCAGAACACAGAAATTTGTTTTCGAATACACATCAAAGTCCTCTCACTATTAAGAGGGAGAAGAATTGAACATTGAATCTAATTTCCTTTCAGCTATGTCAATTTTGCCAATGTATTCTATCAGAAAATCTACAAGAGATGTCTTCATTTTGTTAATACAAAACTCCAGATATTTTCATATTCATATGCTAGACACAGCAAACAACCTCTGAAAGGCTTAAAGCTTTACTCAGATGCATTAGACCTTATAAATACTCTTATCTTATTGAACAAAGTAGCTATTTAATTAAATGATATCATCATTAGTTGAAGAATTTCAGTCAAGACTTTTAACTAATACTTTTACCTTTACTCTGATTGCCAATTAACTTCCCTTGAGCTTACACATGGAAAAACCAAGAGTTCTTGCTCTAGCAGATTAATTCCCCCATGCTAGGCTTTATTTTTACAAGGTATCAAAGAAGTCAAGGAACAATTTATTTACCTGCTACAAAGCACCTGTTAGGTGCCTGCCAGAAGGGTAAAAATTCAAGTCACCAATAACTTTATTTTTTTTCTTTGCAAAAGCAACCAAATATCATCCATGTTTCAGTACTTTTATATCTGTTTGTAAGATGCTTGGTGTTCTACTTGGAAATAAGTCTGGTAGACGACATTGAGGAAGAGACTCTGGCCAACAACCTATAAGTTTTCTAGTTATTCTGTAGCAGTTAGCATAACATGAGTGGATCAATGCAACTGTGTATTATGTTTTTATTTATTTATTTATTATTAATTGCAGTTATTATCTTAAATTGCTGCCAGCATTTCTGTCAGTTACCTAAAAGAAGTTAAGATATGGCGAAGGATTAGGTTGAGCCTCATAATAACTTATATATGTCTTTCAAACTCACTGAATTACTTCCACCTTCAAGAAGCCCTTTTGCTGCTTTAAGAAAAGGAAGGAAGGAAGGAAGGAAGGGAGGAAGGGAGGAAGGGAGGGAGGAAAAAAAAATTTTAAAAAGGCTGGTGCTTTTGTCTTTTTCATCATATCATTTATTGCTAATAACAAACAAAATCACTGAATTGATAGCAGCAACAGAGCAGTGCCTTTGCTAACTGAAAATTAATGCTTATGCTTATTTAACACAAATAGTTATAGGTCTCCAACCAGACTGCGCTGCTGAGTTACTCCATGGCATGGTAACCAAAGATTTTGAAAATTTAATAGAAGTTTTATAAATTCACTAGAAGAATGATTTTCTCTCTTCTCTCATATATGCTGCATATTCTTATAATACTTTTCTAGTATTTTAATTTCAGCTTAAATAATAAGCATCAAGAACTCTTCTTGTCCAAAGTTACACCTTCCTACCAGAAAATAATCTGAACTTTCATTCATTAAACTCATTTCAGATTTTCTCTCCAATTTTAAGGTGCTAGGTAACAACCCTAAACTACTCAGATGGATATGATTCTGCACAATGGTTAATTCAGAGCCCTGAGATAAAGTGAGGACAGATTAGGTCTTTTCCTTGGACTCTAAAGAGTTATTTTAATAAACCGTTTTTGGTTTTGTATTTTTTTTTTCCTTCCCCCTCTGTATCCCATTCACCTAATTCTTGGTAGATTTCCGAGATAGATTTGCATATTAATGTGAATTGTAAAACAATATTTTGATAGCTCTCTTTTGGTCCATTAACTATGTATACGAGAACTGCTGAATCATGGCCTGAACATCTGACAGACCACCTGAGGCAAGCAATGAGTCAGCCCTGGGAGCACAGGTGAAGGCAATTCACCTGTTGCCGGAAGGGATGGAGCCTTGCTCTACCTCTCCTAGGCCTCATTTAAGAGCTCACTGCCACTGAGAATGGTATTCTTTTGGAGATTGCTCCTCTTGGAGTCTTCTCAGCGAGCCCAGGACAGGGGTAAGCTTTCCATCTAATCTTCTTTAGTGTGATATTCATTGATTATGCACAATGTCATGCTTCATCTGCTGTAGGTAGTGTAATCAAAGAGTCATAGTATCAAAGAATTGCAAGGTTGGAAATGACCTGCAAGATCACCTAGTCTAATGCATCCTTGCATTAACATTGCTACCATAAGTCTCTAAACCAAATCCCTCCTCATCACAACCTCCCTTCAGGAAGTTCTAGAGCGCAATAAGGTCTCCCCTGAGCCTCCTTTTCTCCAGACTAAAGAATCCCTGTTCCCTCAGCTGCTTCTCATAAGACTTGTGCTCCAGATCCCTCACTAGTTTTGATGCCCTTTTTTGGACACATTCCAGGGCCTCAATGGCCTTCTTGTAGTGAGGGGCTCAAAACTGAACAGAGTTCTTGAGGTGCGGCCTCACCAGTGCTGAGTATAGAGGGATGATTACCTCCCTATGCTCCTGCTGGCCACATTATTTCTAATGCAGGCCAGGATGCTGTTGGCCCTCTTAGCCACCTGGGCACACTGTTAGCTCATGTTCAGCCAAGCATCAACCAACCCCAGGTCTCTTTCCTGTTCACAGTCCTCCAGCCACCCATCCCTAAGCCTATAACGCTGCATGGGGTTATTGTGGCCAAAGTGCAGGACCCAACACTTGGCCTTGTTAATACTTCATATGTTATTAAAAATGTAATATCTTATTGCTGGGAAGAAAAAATAGAAGTTATTTTTCTTTTGATCTAACATACTTTTCTTTTTGTGTGTGCGCCTTTAAATCATCAAGCCAGTTTCCATGGATTGCATCTGAAACTGTGGAATGGGAAAACTTACTCAAAATATATTGGGAAAATTTCTGAAGGTTCCCTGATGATTGCAAACCTTTCAACATCTTTTAGGATCTAGAAGATCTACTGAAATATTTTCACTACTCTTTAATGTTTTGAGCTTTGATAGTGGGAAACTAAAATAATTGAGCATTGTGATGAATGCTTCCAAACTTTCCTAATCTTTCTAGAAACGAGTCTTCTTCCTGAACATAAAGAAGGGTTCTGACAACCATAATGACAAAAACACGGCTTTATTTTCATGGTATTGGCCGTTGATTCTTTGTGACTCTGATTTAGTTTGCCACCTATTTCTTTTCTTATATGAAATACTGTTATAAGTCTTCTAGATGTGATATATTAAATACAATAGCACCTGACATATATATATCATTAAATAAAATGTGGCACTTTGTCATTTGAAAATCATTTTAATTCTAATGTAAATACAGATCACTCATTTGTGGAAGGTCTGCTGGGTAACCATCACCATTACTCTTTATATTTATCAGCCCATAACTCAAAATGTTTATGATATTGGATCTTTTGATCTGTGTTGTGCATTCTGCAGTTCCAGTGTTTGTGAAGCAGTTAATAACTTGGAATCAGTTATGGCATGATTTAGATATATTAGGAAAAAAAGATTTCATTAATTATAGTCTGTTGTTTTTTCTCCCATTATTTAAGCTCATTATTTGACTAGTGTATCTGTCCTCTAAGAACAGGTAGAAACTGGCTTGTATTCAATATGCTGAAAATATAACCTCAAATTTTAATTTAAATATATTTTCTTTAAATATGACATATACTTACTGCATAATGAGATTAAGACTTCCTAGTTTACCACATAAATCAGGATTCATTCAAAATCTGGGCACTACTCTCCTGAACAGCTAGGTTTTGCCCCCACCTACTTTACTACCTTTTCTCATCCACACTTCTAAGCAATGAAGCATAGGAAATTAGATGCCTAATGGGAAGGTGCAAAAAGAAATAATAATAATAATTAAAAAAAAAAAAAAGCCAGAGTCTTCTCAGAAACACACAGTGAAAGGATGGAATCTTATGAAAATATCAATTTCAATTAGCAGTTAATAAATAATTAAAGAAAAATAGCTTGAATGTTATTACGCATTCTATCATGGACACAGATAAGCTGTAAAAGGTGTTCATTTTTGAAGATGTTCAAAACTTGTACAGACCAATCCCTAAGAAATCCATTATAATCATAACAACCTTGAGTAGCAAACTGGACATAATGAATTATGGAGGCCCCAAGGTGTATGAAGTGTGGAATTTCTGCACCAGTGACTGTCGGATGCTACGACAACATGCCAGAGAAATGATCACTTTATGAGTGAAGTGTGTATACACTTCCATAGGTGAAAACACTAAACAGCTGAATTTTGTGGACTCCTAGACCCTGATTTTGCCTAGGCCAGTACAGAGATATAACTATTATACAATACTGTCTTAATTTTTGCTGTCTTCCTGTGCTTTTAGCTCAACAGAATATTATGCATATCTAGTATATAAACATCATTTTTTTTCCTTCTCAACTCTCATCCTTTTAAACAGAGTTGACATACAAATATTTTTAACATATAAATTAGAGCACCAAAATTACATTTTTTTGCTGATGAGTTACAAGTAGGTGTACATTAGAAATGAATCTCCACTTCTGTTTTTATTTTTAGTTGCATAAATTGTGAGAAGAACTGAATAATGAATGAATGATGAATGGATGAAAAGAGTCTTTCTGATCCCAATTCTGTAAAGTACTGAACAATCTTATTTTTTATCAGTGTCACTATGAACAAAAAGAATATTGTATGTAGGATCTAGGGATGTAAACAAAGGAGATTTCTTTAAATTTTCTAATTCTCTTCCATAATCAAGTTCTGTTTCTAAATCTTTTAGCTATTTAACAGGCCCACAGATGTTCTGGAACATCCTAATTCCCAAGGAATAGAAGTTACATTTCATCATTCTTATTTGTTTTAGAGTAATTTCAAGAAGTTTTTTTTTATTATTTTATTTTACTAGTTTTTAGACTATGCAGAAATTTCAGTAATATTGTAACAGTGCCATAACATTCAATCAAAATGGTTTTAAAAATCCATTTCTGTCTGTAAACAAGTGTCTGTGTTTTAATGATGCTGTGGATGCTGATTTTACTAGCTGTGTGGCAGTGTATTTTCTTCCATAGAATTTTAATCCAAACTACCTTTACAGAGTTAAACAATAGAAGAACACATGCCATAAATCACAGAAAGCAGTAGTGTATAGATATGATATGGGTTATAAATTAAAGCATTCAGTTGTAAAGGCAATAACTTTTGGGGAGAGAAATTAAGGAACAGTCAATAACTTTCAGAATGAAATGAGGATAAAAAAAGGAAGTCAATGAGGCGGGATGCTCAATGAAGCCTCTTTTAGGTGGTGAGAACTGAGAAGACTTGTACATCAGCAGTCTGTAGAAGGAAGAAGAAGAGATCCCTGTTAAATAATGAAGGAAAAAAATAAAAGGAAAAAAAGGAAGTCAGAGTTCCTAAATTCTTAAAGCTTCCTGGAACCAAAGATTTTTGTTATTCATGTTTGATCTATTTACTAAGCCTAATACTGAAATACTGAGTAATGTCACTGCTTTTTAGTGCTAACTGACTGACTGGTTGAAATCTAGATTTTTTTTAATATATATGTCTTCTCTATTTTATTCTATCAATTCATAATTCGTATCTGAAATTTCTGTATATTTGAGGGGAATAAATGTAAACAATTATGAGTTTTCAACATTATAGTACTATGATTCTAATAGAGGGAAGAGATCTCATGGGAGAAATTGTACAACGGTTCAAAAGCTCAGGAATTATCATTCCTCATCTGAACCTCTCATGCTAATGTGAACAAACATGCAGTTCCAAGCCTTGCATTTTACCTTTAAGGAGCAAAACTCTTTCAATCAATATTTTTTTTTTTTATGAAGGCCTTGACTACTGGACATATTAAACATTGACAAGGGACTATGTAAGCTGATTATGGAAACAATATTCCTTTTGAATGTTTATGAGATAAGAGTGACATAAGAGCGATTCTTCTGAAAAAAATACATTCTTTTATATGAAATAGTCATCTAAGAGACTTAAATTCTATTTCCTTTCCTGTTGTCCTGCTTTAGGCAAAATGATTGGTTGCCTGATTTTTTTTAATTTTCCTTTTCTTTTTCTCCAAATTAATTGCCTCAATTATCTTGTAGATATATTACTTTTAGAATATTTACATAAATGTTCAATTAATACATTGTAAGCAATTAAACAGGTCTGAAAGATTTTAAACTCTGTTCAAGCTGTGCAAGTGTAAAATAGATGTCCCTAAAAGCACTGACATGATTGTGAATTTACCCTAAATTGCTATTATTTGTATCTTTTTCTGACATATTTGGATCTAATATACTACTTTTGTCAACATTTTTCATCAAAGGGCCATGTGTATCATTTGACAGCATTACTGAATTAATATTCAAGAACCAAATAATTGCCAGTTAAAAACTGTACATTACACCTTGTCATGGTTTTGTGATTTTTGGTTTCGGGTATTCCACATCATAACATCATGTTGGGGCCCTGGGAGTTTAACTGTTGATGCTCAAGTTCTGGGTATCTGCCTGGAAAAAAAAGAACAACTACATTCCCCAGGGGACTTTGTGGTCACAGTGAGGAGAGAGAACTCCTGGCAAGGTCACCTGATGCTCTCTTCTTCGTCCACTCTTCTTTGTCAGCTCTCCTCCCGTCTCCCTGCTGCTCAACTGCAATGCGCGTCTCACCTCAGCATTGTGGTGAGGCCTATCCACCTTTTGGACATTCTCTCTCTCATTATATTTGATTTCTTAGCTTCAATTTCAATTATATTGTATTATAGTGCGTTATCTTGCATTCCGATACTATATTTAGTAAATTAGTTTGTTTCTCCTCAGATTGTTGCTGCTGTTTCTTTAATTATTTTGGGGTCCCCTGTTCCCTTTTCCAGAGGCGTGGATTTTGTGAAATCCCTCTGCCCCACTAGTCATGGAATCGGGCCGAACCAGCCCGTAAACCGTTGACACACCTAAAAGACACAATGACACCAGTAACAAAATTACTTGAAACCCATTTACAAGTGCATTTGATTTAATTAGGAAATTAGCTATTTTTTTAATACTTGTTTCTTAATTTCTTCATGGTGTTTGATTATTAAATCCATTTGGAATGGATGTACTAGCCATATTTTGGGTTACATTTAAAACTGCCCGAAGACTTTTCCCCTGTTCTTCCATTTATGTTCTTTCTGTAAATAGAAATCTCAATCTACGAATTTGTAGTGTCATTTCAATGTAGGAAAATTCAGAGAAGATGTGTATGTGTTGTACAATGAGATACAGAGAAAGATTTTAAAAGGTACTTGACAGCAATTGCTTTATAATATACTTGTTTATAATTATTTTGCAGATGTGTAGCCTGAATTCATTTTAAGAAGAAAGGTATTTCCATTGTTCAATAGTTTCATAGCTAAAAATATAGACTTCCATTGACTTCCAGCTTAGTATCAGTTATTTTGAGAAAGTCCTTTTTGAAAGAGTAATTTTTAGCCATGTATGCAAGTTTGATTTTCAAATCAAGGTTATAACTACTGAAAAGGCATAATGAATACAGTCACAGATATGGCTACTTCTGCATGTCATTAATATCAAGATTCTATTGAAAAAAATAGATCCTGCAATAATGCCCAAACTTCTGGTGATCACCTCCGAGTCTACAATCAATAAAGTCACAATTGCTGCAAATATTAGTGATGTATCTCCTGAAAAGCAGCAATAGCATCTCTTTGGTACTCTTTAATTTACTTAGATGGGCTTATAAAGCTGACTTTTGAGATACTAATGAAACAATAATATTTCTACTGAGAAGACTAGAAACCATATAGGATAAAAGTTATAAATATTCTTTTTCTGCATCCTAACAGATCAATATTTGCATCTTGAACTTCCTGGTGTTAATAGTTACATAGAGTATGGTTAAGACAAATTCTTCATTATAATCCTATTTTCCTGTTTCAGGGTTGTGATCTTGGCAAATCTTTGTTTATTCAGCCAGTATCAACTGAAACAAAGTGTTAGTAATAAATGAACTGTATTATGCTTTGGTAAGGATAAAGTAAATTATTTCAGTAAAGTAATTGGATATTTTATTAATAATATAAATGGGATTTATATGAATAACTTTTACGCTCTTGACTAATAACCTTTTTATTGATGATTAAATGGCCAACTAGATAAATTAAGCTCTGTCAGTTGTCTTATAACAACTTACATTGGTCATTAACTGGTTGATTGGTAAAGCATTTTATTATTGCTTTGGAAATATTACCTAAAATGAAGCATGGTAATATTTCAAACTTTATCATTTTTACTTTGATGGCACACTCTTTTTAATAAAAAGAATGTGATCTATATTAAAAACTCCAAATTTAAGTAGGTCATGTAATTTAAACTGAAGCCGTAAAAATTACTTTTAAAATGCAATCATTAGCACTCAAAAAATATTCAATTTATGACCTGTAAAATATATATATATATATATATCAGAATCCATAGAGGCATTTAGTGTTCTGATTTAAAATCAGTTTTAAAGAATTCCATATGTACTCATATATATATTAAAAAAAAAAACAAAAACAAAAACACTGAATACATTTGATAAGGTAGCAATTCTATGCAATATTTCCTAATTAATCTATATTTAGTCCTTTTTCATAGCTTTCAAACTAGTTCAAATATGTTTTTGTTTTTTTTTTTTCCTTACTATAGTTGAAATTTTGCTTATTTGAGATACATTATGGGTATAATGGGTGACTGTTACTTGTCAAATGTTTTGAATTTTAAATGCAGTATTTTACTTTCTAGGGATTTTGCCACATACTTTATCACAACAGACTTCATGACTCAGAGCAAATTTTTTCCTTTGAATTAGGTGAATAACTTCTATACAACAGTTTAGTCTTCTAATATGAGAGCTTCAGAATGAGTTCTCACAGCACTTGTACAGTCTATTAATAATTTGTCAAAAGCCTTGCTGTTTACATCTTTTTCTATTTCTTTTAAAATAGAAAGAGTTTTAAAATAGAAAGTAGTTTTGTCACCTACCACCTTAAATTAGTCTCTGTTGTGATGGTCAATGCTTATAAACTCTTGTTATGGTTTACATGGAATTAAGAGAAGGCTGGGAAAGGTTATGAAAAACAAAAAGAACAAAGCCACAGAACTTTGAGTATTATATTGAATAAGTCAGAATGATCAAAAAGACTAATGGTGACAAGGTAGGTAAGAAAAAATGTTTTTCTCTGTGATGTTTATATTCTTTAATGAAATATGACAAAAGAAACATCAAATATGTGAAGAGATTGGCAAGATATGTTGCATTTTCCCATTTGCAAACTTCAGTAATTGTGTTTCAGATAAATCTTGAAGGATTCAAGAGGGTCATCACAGAACTCATTAAGTTATGATTGGAGGAATTCTTCCCTCCTTCATATACTAAATAGTGCCTATTCCTAATTATACATTTTTAATGCATATGAAGTTCTTTCCATTCTTTCCCTAAGGATGGTATCATCACCACTTTACTTCATTTCAGGCTTTATTACATACATTCTAGTATAATTCATGCCGACTCTAACTGAATGTAGGTGATGGGCTATTGAGGAAGGAGAAACCATTAGGGATTTAATTTCTTATCAGTAGTCTGACAGGAGAATAGTGGATTCCTCTGATATGTCATCCTATGTTCAATCTCTTGTAAAGCCCTCAAGCATAACTGTGCATCCGTGAAACTTCAGGTCTACTTTTTCAAGTGTTCTCAGAAACAAGTTTCATTTGCTATCTGCAAGCATGCAGGGAATACTTGTCACCCAAATACTTTCAGGCTGAGAAAAAATAGGCAATTTGAATTAAATTGTTAATTCTTTTCAAGAAAAGAGAAAAGGAAAGAGAAAAGAAAAAGCAAGCATCTGTCAGGTTGACTGATATCAGTTCAAAGCTATTAGCATTGTCTAAAAATGTTTACCCTTTGATTCCACAATGAAAGCACACCAAATGGAACAGGGTTCATCTATTACACAAACATATGAAAAGCATGTCTGAATAAAATAGGTGTTCACGGTCTTGTCAAAAGAAAATTTTAATGTCTTCAAGATGGGAGATTACAGAATGACAGAATAACAGATTGATAGGGATTGGCATGGACATGTGGAGGTCAAGTAGTCCGACCCTCCTGGTAAAGGAAGTTCCTGGAGTAGATTACACAGGAAAGTGTCCAGATGGGCTCTGAATATCTGAACTTCTCTGGCAGCTTGCTCCAGCATTCTTTGTCATCACAGTAAATACATTTTTCGTCAGTTTTCTACAGAATATTCTGTTCCAGTTTGTGCCCAGTGTCTCCTCTGGTATCACTTTTGGGCACCACCAAAAAAAAAAACAAAAAAAACTGTTTCCAACCACTTGAAACCTGCTCTTTAGGTATTTTTTAGCATTAATAAGATCCCCTTCTAAGTCTTCTCTTCTTCAGGCTGAAAAGACTCAGATATCTTAGCCTTTTCTTATTTGGGTGGTGCTCTAGGCCCCTAATCATCTCTGTAGCCTTCCAGTAGAATCTCTAGAAGTTCCCTGTCTGTCTTGAACTGATGAGCCTGGAACTGGCCATAGTAATTCAGACGTGGCTTCATGAGGGCAGAAAAGATTTGGAGCATCACCTCCTTCAACCTGCTGTCAACACTCTTTTTGATGTGCCCTAGGAATAATATAGGCCTTCTTGGCTACAATTGCACACTGGTGGCTCAGGGTCAGTCTGTCGTCCGTCAGGACACACATGTCCTTTTCTGCAGAGCTCCTTTCCAGCAGGTCAGCCTCTGAATCAGGGTGTCCAACCCAGAGCCCACAGGTTGCAAGTGGCCCAGGCACCACTCACACTGTGGCCTGCACTCCCTGCTGCTCCTTCATCAAGACAGCAGCTGAGCAGCTGTGGACACAGGGAGGGAACAGAGTTGATAAACATTATGACACTATGCTTAAATTGCAAGTCGTATCATATCAGTATTCAATGATTACAGGTTGAAAAACATCTAGAAACATGCTACTAAATTCTATGTATATCAAGGAAAGTTTTGAAAAGACAAAACAGCAGAACTGAAAAAATTCTGTCACCTCAAACAAATTTTTAAAAATTTATAAATCAAATCAATTCTGTAAAAAAACCTAGTTACATAATAGAAAATTTGATTGCAAAAGCAGCAAAACCATTTCCTGATAATGAGTTTGTTAAGCAAATACAATGTGTCTTGATTAAAAAAAAGTACTTTTTTTTTTTTTTTTCTAAAATAAGTTTGAGTCACCAGCCTATAGCCAGGTAAACTGAAGAAATAAGAAAATCTATCAAAAAATGTTTGGAGCGTAAATCTGCTAATTTTACATTGTACGTTTCAGCAACAGATGAAAGTACTGATACTACAGATATGATTCAACTTGCCATTTTCATTAGAGGCATTGATGATAAATACATTGTCACTGGCTTCTTTGGTGCCACTGAAAGACACATTAAATCTCTGATTATGCAATTACCACCAGTAACTCATGTTTGATTAAATATCACTGTACACACATCAAGAAAAATTGTGTGAAAAAGCTTTAAAAATGGATAACATCATGCAAATCATCATCAAAGCTATGAATTTCATAAAGTCCAAGGGACTGAATCATTACCAGTTCTAGGAGTTTCTTAAAAGAATGGATGATGACTATGCTGTCATGATTTACTTTTCTGAGGGAAAGTGGCTAAGTCAGAATAAAGTGCTAAAAAGACTGTATGATTTGCAAAGTGAGATCAAATCCTTTATTGAAACAAAAGGAAAATTTGGAGTAGAACCTGAAGGTTAAATTATTTCACATTAGCTTTTTTTTATTATTACTATTTTATGGATATGACCTCTCATTTAAACAAGTTAAACATGTATCTTCAAAGTGAAAATCATCTTATCTGTGCAGTGTTTCAGACAATAACAACTCTTGAAATGAGAAACATTGGCGAGCTCAACTTATGGCAAATAATATGCATTTTGATACATTGGCTAAATTTAGGTCTGAGAACAGTGAAACAAGTGAAGCTGTGCTTTCCATTATGATTAAAAAAAAAAATAAAATAAGAATAGCTTTCAATATTTCCAAAAAGTTCTTTTTAAAAAAAAATATTTTGGTGTATTTTTGACTATTTTCAGTCAGTCTAAATACATTATTTGCGATATAAATACATTATAGAGTTGCAATCAGACATTTAACTCAATAATAAATAAATAAATAAATAAATAAATAAATAAATAAACCTTTCATCATGCTTCTTTACCAGACTTCTAGGAACTGCAGTTATTTCCACTGAACCAGACACTGGTGCATCAGTATCACAAAAACAGGGTGATGCCTCACTAGTTTTATGGGTTTTTTTTTTTGCTTTCTGTTTGTTGTTGCTGTTGTTGTTGATGTTTTAATAAAGAATACATTAAAAAAATAGTGTTTTTATTTTTTTTTACTTAAATATATTAACTATATAACATATTTTGTATATATCCCAAGGCAATTCCTGTACTATCAATGCAGCCCAATGTCTAATGATATTAGACAACCATGCATTAATCTATACTGTTGCATGCTGCTATTTTTCCCTATATGTAGATCTTTGCATTTGCCCATGTTGAACCTCAGTAGTTTCCTCTTCACTCAACTCTTCTGCACCTCTGGGGCCCTATTTAACTTCTCTTGCATTAAATATTGGCTTAGTCTTCTCACCATTTGCAGTCTTTACAGAGTCCATCTTAATCACCTTTTCATTCTTTTTGTGCACAGAGCACTCTGTACCTCTGACAGGTTTTTTTTTGTTGTTTTTTTTTTGTTGTTGTTGTTTTGTTTTGTTTTGTTTTGTTTTTGTTTGTTTGTTTTTTTGTCTCAGCCAAATAACTTCTCCCAAAGTGACACCACTTCTATCTCCAGCTCCAGGGAGAAGTCACAGGCACATCCTACAGGCTGTATGCCAGCATTTTCCCTCAAGAATTCTATATCAGTAGAGGCCTCTAATGTGTGAAGGTACTTGATCCAGACATTGTTGAAGTCTGCTCAGTAGTGTAACATCAATCTCTTTGCTAAAATTCAAGCAGAAAAAGCCCCCTACCTTGTCCACTTCTTGCAACCCATGCTCTATTTGTGCAAGCTCCCTTCTTCTGCAGTTAGGTAGCTGCTCCCTAAACACAGCTGAACAATGGTTTGACATTTCCAAAGCTGTGTTCAGTTGAATATAAAAGAAGTAGACACTTCCTCTTTAAGAACCAGACAATTAAAGTTGACTGTTAAAGTGGAGAGAAAAAAAAGTCTACAGAAGCTTCCAGAATTCTAAATAGTAGCAGCAAACAACTGTAAGTTCACAGAAAATGACGTCCACAGAAATAATCCAAATGTTCCTATGCTCTGAAACATCTTTGAAAGTCATTTGAGTAAAATAAATGTGGAAGGCAAACTTTCAGTATTGGTTCTTTTGTTCTATGTATCAAAGAGTTCATGTGACAGCAATGCAACTAAGGAGGAGTCAGTACTTAGTTCCAAAAATGGTGGTATCTAATTCATGGAGTAAAGTCCTTAATTCTGTCTGTCAGAGACATAAACATCCTTATCATGTTCCCTTCCTTAGTCTGAAGAGTGATCTTTGAATGATAACCTTAGGGATATTTAAAGTCATTGCAGATGAATTTATCTAATATGAAATCTCAGTAGGCATTAATGTGCTTTTGTCCTAGGACGGACTGCACCAAGACAGAATACAAATGTTACAAAATCAGAGAATTATAGAATGGCTGTGTTGGAAGGGACCTTTAATATCATGCAGTTCCAATCCCCTGCTGTAGACAGGGATACCTCTCTCTAGACCAGGTTGCTCAAACAATATCTCAACACATGGTGATGCTTTTATTTAGGCTGCCTGCATTAATGAAAGGAGGCTCTAAGAAATACACATGGTTGATTGAGAAGACAGGGAATATGTACGTAGATCCTGTCAGAACTCTTAAATTCCCCCTTTTATTTTTTGGTACTCATTAACTTAGAAAAATTTTATTCAGTGTTAGCTGATCCAAGGAGCACATTTATATTCACTCAGGCAGCAAAGTATAGACAGAAAAATGTATTTTTCAGTAACATAAAGACAGATGAGGTATATGAGGAGAGTTTTTAGAATAATAATTATATAACTAACTTAATTAGTCTTGGATTCAATCAAAAGATAGAATGTTAACACCAGTAAATTCTTTTATAACCATGGAGACTAAAACATAAAAAAAAATACACACAAAAGGTTCTCCAGAGTGCTAGGTAATGTTTATGGCCCTTGAGGAAGCGCAGAATCTGTCCAATGGGATGAAATAGAAAATTAGAGGCAAAAAGTGAAGCAGCCTTTTATACAATATTTCCAAAACAGAACTGAAGTATGGGTGGGGGAAGAGGGGAGAAGAGGAGGAGCAAGCCCCCTCTGAATATTAATAACAAGTCAAACAAGAATCATGAAAGGTGTCATGTTGTTTCACTGCATTTGTAGTAGTTGTGTTGACATACAGTCTGTAACACATGAAGCATTTTTGAGCCCTAAATTGATCCTCTGTTCCAATAAAGCTGGACAAGATAAAGAACAGAAGTAGCAAATGATGTCTGCTTTTTAAAGGTAGAGAAATGAGACTTCAAAGTGACACAGGGAATCTGTGAAAGCTGCCACTTCTAACTTGTGTCTGTCAATTCTCAATTCATTAGGAAATTACAAGATTTTTTCTTCAGTTCTCTGTATTTTTGTTGTCCTGAAAATTATTTCAACCTCACTCTAAATGGTTAGGAAATTGAATATCTGTACTTGTGTTGTTTTTATTTGTTTGTTTGTTTTGGTTTTGTTTTGTTTTTTTTTTTTGTTTGTTTGTTTGTTTTGTTTTGTTTTGTTTTTTTCCTCATGTAAGTATTATCCCCATATATTCTGGGATACCCTACTGCAAATCTCACAAGGTGTAAACATCCAATGAATACATGTAATCATGCAATTGGCATTGATAATGATTTTTTTCCCCCCAACAATCAAAGAGTAGGCTGATGTTCCGCAGTTGTTATTTGCCTGTTTTTGTATGAAATACCAGTTGGGAGAATGAAGTGTCTGTTATACTAATGGTACGAACATTTTCTCACCAAGGAGAAGGATCGATGAGCAGAGAGTTTCCAGTAGCAGTCCTGTATGACAAGTAACATTATACTTGTGAACTATCTGATTATATGAAGAAAAATAAAGGCTCACCAACAATGTTAGAGGATCATACAGACTGTAAGATTATTTTTTAGGAATGGAAAAAAAAAAAAAAATTGATTTATTTATTTCACTTTTCTGTGCCATTCTCAGATCTTTTCTTTTTTTTTTTTTTTTTTTTTTTTTTTTTTTTTTTTTTTTTTATTTTGACTTCTATTACTCCTTTAAAATACTCCCTTAAAAACAAACAAATAGAAAATGAAGAAAGATTTCCTTTTCTCCCCAAGATTTTAACATAATTATTCTCTTGCTGAGAACAACTCTGATTATTTTTCCCTTGCCAGCTTGAAAAGTTCCACCCACACAGGGCCTATAAATTACCATTATGTGCCATTTGCTTCTATGTCTTGCATTACGGAAAGGTGCAAATGGGAGTAGAAGGGAAAAGGATTACATCATAACTGATGTTTAACTCATTAATGGGATCATCATTGTTTAGGAAACAAAGGAGAACTAATAGAAATTGAGTACAACAGCAGTAGCATCAGAAAATTGTTTGTGAAAAGAAGTCATAAATAATGCATTCCTTGACTAGATTTAATAATCAATGAATTGCAAAATAAGATCCTGAGGGTGCATGATAAAACATGCATCTCTTGCTCGCATTTCTCTTTTTCTCTTAGGATCTCTCTCACACTCACACATGCACATATCTCCCCACTGCAATTAGCAAACAAAAAAATAAAAGACTTTGTAGGAGGAACAATTTTTTATCTAAATTATTTTGAAAGGTTTGTATCTTTTTCTACAGAAAATCCGGGAATAGAAAGAATGCTGGATTCATTCATTTCCTCCTGTGGTTCCCACAAGAAAAATAGTGAAAATTACCTTTTCACCAAAAATAATTAATGTAAATACAGATATACACATGTGCACATCCATATCTAAATTACTTTTGTCACAAATTAGAAAAATAAATCTTTTTTTCTTTTTCTTTTTTTCCCCTTATATTGTGATTGAAGATTTTATATTGTTTTATTTGTTTTATTTATTCTATTTTATTTTATTTCATTTTTCATTTATTTAAACAGGCACATTTTAGTCTCTAATGATTTTAGCCCACTAGATGCCATGTTGGTATGTTGATAAGTACTGTAGGGTTGAAGAACTGTAGATTGATCATGAACATGCCCTATTAGTATCCTTGAAGGCAAATAGAAATCACAGAATCATAGCATCATGGAGTGGGTTGAGTTGGAAGGAACCTTAAAGATCAACTAGCTCCAGCCTCTTATCACATGCAGATTTGTGACTCATTAGTTCACTGGTGACAGGATGAGGGAAAATGGTGTCAAGTTGCGCCAGGGTAAGTTTAGGTTGAACATCAGGAAAGACTTCTTTACAGAAAGGGTTGTTAAGCACTGGAATGGGCTCCTGAGGAAGGTGGTTGAGTCACCATGCCTGGATGTGGGGCTCAGGGACATGATTTAGCAGAGGATTGTTAGAGTTAGGGTAGTATGGTAGGTTGCGTTTGGACTGATGATATTTAAGGTCTTTTCCAACCTGAGCAATTCTGTGATTCTATGATTCTGTGATTCCAAATTTATATTTTCTCATCTTCATTATCTGATAAATCATTAGGTAAATGAATTCAACACACTGCATTTTTTAATACATCGATATATAAACTTAATTTCATTAGGACAAGTTGCAAATAAATTCCCACACAGGGATACATCACTGATATTATGGAGATTTTACCAGTGAAATCAGGTGAATAATTCATACCGATGTGATTATTTGCTCCATGTTTAAAGCTGAATCAATGGAAAAAATGCTTTTCAATCGAATGCTCTAAGCAACAGAGATTTCTGAGAAATTGATGTGGTTCAATATATTCAGCAAGTTAATTAGCAGACATCTCAGTTTTGGATTTAATTCATAATCTCAGAATAGTTTCAAAATCAGTATTTCATGAGGCTATAAACAAATAAAGTTTATTTTTTACCATTTATATTAATTTCTTAACAAAATATTGCTCATATCACTAAAAATCTGCTTTATGATAAAAAATAAGTAACGAGGTGGTTGTGGGGTATAAAACTGGGTAGAACTTAACTTTCTACTTGGTAGAAAGTTAAATGTAAATTTTCAGGCGTCAGTAAATGGAATATTGATGGAATCAGAATGAAGATTTTCCACTTGCTTTCAGAGCATTTTTATTATTCAAATTAAGAATTTTATGAGGACATTTTTCTTTTTTTTTTTTTTTTAATTTAATGGTTGTTTTTGTTTTCTTTCTCTTGAGATTCTCATACAACACAGGAGAACATGATAGAACATGAAGAAATATTAAGATTTCACATTTTGCACATGGAACAACAAAAAAGGTAGTATTCTTGTTGAATACATTTTTGAGTCGTTAATATGTTGATATTGTGAAATCTCCTTTAAACACTATAGATTATTTTACTTTTAAATATTTATTTATAGAAACTTTTTACATATTTTTTCACAAAAAAAAAATTATATATATATATATTTAAAAAGGTAACATATGGAGAGATCATAAATATTTAACTCAAATATTTATCTGGTAATAGGTTTCCGTCTCTGCAAAAAAAATTGCATTTTACTTAACTGCAAGCACTTTCCTGTATTCACTGCATTAGTTTTCCCTATTTGCAGCTGGGAAAAAGTGCTTTATGAACACAATTTCCTGTATAAAGGAGAAAGGTAATATTTTGATAAATTTCAGTTATTTATCAGATTAATCTCATGTTATCACTGAAATACTATATATGCTTTTAATGTTAGAAAGTAAAAGAGGTTCCTATCTACTTTACCTCTATTAAATGTATGCTATATTTAAAGACCATATCTTTAAGTAGCTGGAAGCACATTATCATTACATGCCTGAAGTTGCCAATATGGAAAACATTAATTGCTCTTTTAGCTTCATGTAAAGTGCTTCAGAGAGTGTAATAAGATATGAGTTCAGCATTCATTTAAAAATGAAATTGTGTTGCGTTCATCATGTACCTGTGAAGAAAATATGTCCTACTCTGGAAATTACAAGATTCAGTCTTCTACCTGAGCTCCAGGGATGACTTTGTTTTCTCATAGTGTATTTAATTAATGCACAAGTACATGATAAATTAGTTAAAATTTTACAGTACATAATTTTTAAATAGCTTTTTATTATTATTCTTTTTTATTCTTTTTAAAATTCAGCTTCAATACAGGATTTGAATACAGAGCAATTAAGCTTACAGGAGTTAATTGTTCTCTTGAGACACTCAGTAAGAGACTAACATTCCCAAAATTGTTCAATAGATCCCCAGCACATTCACACAATTCTAATATAATGTTCAGCTGAATCTGAATAAATTTGTTAAAAGAAAAATCTGAAATAAACATAAAAGATCCACAAATCTTCATACTGAAATTCTCAAAATATTTATTCCATCATTTTCATATTCCATCATTTTCATTCCTTTTCACCCAAGTATTTGTTCTTTATGTGGGACAATGTTTTTACATTTGCAACATGAAATAGCCATTGTGAATATACATGTATATCTACGTGAGAAGTTCATTTTCAGTTTTGTGAGTTCTACCAGTAAGATAAGAAAATGAAAAGGAATTACGAATTCCATATCGTGTCATGTAGAATTTTTTTGCTTTTGTTTTAATATTTGTTTGTTGCTTGCTTGCTTGCTTGCTTTGCTCTGTTTTAACTGGATAGAGTTCTGGTGAAACTATGTTATAGCTGAGAAACTTGTAAGAAATCTATCCAGTCAGTAAATTATTCAAATCAGCAACTTACCTGCAGAGGTGTCCCTTGTAAGTCCTTGTTTTGCAGCTGGACAAAGTACTAGATTTGTGATTTTCAACACACGAGGATCACATGAGGAAAGGGTGTGTGATCTGTGACAGCCAGCACGGTTTCACCAGAAGAAGGTCATGCTTGACCAATCTGTTGGCCTTTTATGATAGAGTGACAGCATCGGTGAACAAGGGAAAGGCGACCGATGTCATTTACCTGGACTTGAACAAGGCCTTTGACATGGTTCCCCACCACATCCTTATCTCCAAACTGGAGGGATGTGGATTTGATGGGTGGACCACTTGATGGATAAGAAATTGGTTGAAAGGCCACAGACAGAGGGTGGTCATCAATGGCTCCATGTCCAGGTGGAGGCCGATAAGAAGTGTCCCCCACGGGTCTGTCTTGGGACCGGTGCTCTCTAACATCTTTATCAATGACATCGATGATGGAATTGAGTGCACCCTCAGCAAGTTTGCTGACGACACCAAGCTGAGTGGTGCAGTCGACACAGTTGAAGGAAGGGATGTCATTCAGAGGGACCTCGAGAGGCTAGAAAGGTGGGCCCGGGTGAACCTGATGAGGTTCAACATGGCAAAGTGCAGAGTTTTGCACTTGGGCTGGAGGAACCCCAGGCGTCCATACAAACTGGAAGGAGCGGTCCTTGAGAGCAGCCCTGCAGAGAAGGACCTGAGGGTCTTGATAGATGAAAAACTTAATATGAGCCAGCAGTGTGCCCTTGCGGCTCGGAACGCAAAAGGTATCCTAGGCTCCATCAGAAGAGGGGCGGCCAGCAGGGACAGGGAGGTGATTGTCCACTCTACTCTGCTCTTGTGAGGCTCCATCTGGAGTACTGCACCCAGATCTGGACCCCCCAGTACAAGAAAGACAGGGAACTGTTGGAGAGGGTCCAGAGGAGGGGCACTGATCAGGGGACTGGAGCACCTCCCCTATGAAGACAGGCTGAGGGAGCTGGGCTTGTTCAGCCTGGAGAAAAGAAGGCTGTGGGGTGACCTCATTGCAGCATTTNTAAAAAAAAAAAAAAAAAAAAAAAAAAAAAGTCTTAAACTACATTGTTCTGATTTGTTTGGTATTTAATGTGCTTAGGAGACAGCACAACAAATAAAGTCCTCTGTATCAAAATGTAATCAACTGGACATTCGTGGTACTTATTTTTATGCTTCAGCATGTCAGATATAGAATTAGGAGTAGAGTATTAATTCCATTTATTTTCTCCAGATAAATGTATTATTATCCTTATCTTGGCTGACCGTTTAATCATTTGAAAAAACAAGTATTTGATGGAAATAAGAATAGTCAGAAAAGTTGGCCAAGATAAGACAATAAGTAGTGTGCTTTGAATTATATTTATAGATGGCCTGATATGTGTTAGTAAACAGCAGCATAGATGTAATTTTTCTGAGATGTAATGTTTTTAGATTATCTGTCTTTCTTAGCCATTCCTGCATACTGTAAACATGAGATTGAACTCAAATAAGTATCAAAGTAAATATAAGATTGGCCTCTATTCAGGGATTATTGGGTTAAATATTTAGTAGCCAGTGATATTTGAACAAAAAAATAAATTTGTAATGACACCAAATATGAGGAAAAAAAAAAAAAAAAAGAATTATTATTTCTTTTGGCTATTTGAGCATTTACAAATATTATTGAAGAAGATGATGATTTCTTATTCTAAAATTCCAAGGAACTAAACTATAAACCACCAGGCTTGGAAGCAATCATTGGAAGCCTGCTCGAAGTACTCTACTCTGTATGCTCAAATCATTCAGTCCAGATGATTGCATAACTTATTTTTAAAATTCATCAGTAATAGAGGAATCCAATGTGTTTCAAGCAAAGTAGTCCAGATTTCCAATGTCCTTTACTTCAGGTAATCGAGTAGAGAAAAATGGTTCTAATATGTACCCCACAGGCTTTGTCCTTCCAGGCTGCAAGCACAGACAAAACAGAGGTGGGAGATAAAAACAGTAAGAAGCTTTTCCAACTAATCAGTCTATAATGGTTTTATAAGTTATATATCTGAGAACTCTCTCCCCTTACAGGACATAAAGCAGAAAGCATTAAACAGGCCTCACAAGAGATGAGTCTAGGGGAAAAATGCTTAAGCTGGGGGTGAGGCAGACGACTCGACTGAAGCGTGTCTAGACCAATGCACACAGCATAAGCAACAAGCAGGAAGAGTTGGAAGTGACTGTGAGTTAGGCTAATTATGACCTTGTTGCTATTACCAAAATGGTGGGACCACTCCCGTGCCTAGAGTGCTGTGATAGATGGCTACAAGCTCTTCAGAAGGGACAGACAAGAAAGAAGGGTGGTGGTGTGGCCCTTTATATTAAAGACTGTTTTGATGTTGAAAAGCTTGGGGTTGAGAATGACAGAGTTGAGTGTCTATGGGTGAGGATCAGGGGGAAGGCCTGTAGGGGCGACATCTTGGTGGGGGTGTGTTATAGGCTGCCTAGTCAGGGTGAAGAGTTAGACAAGGCATTCTATGGGCAGCTCGCGGAAATCACGCAATCATCAGCACTTGTTCTCATGGGAGACTTCAACTTCCCTGATATATGTTGGAAATATAACACAGCATGGAGAAAGCAGACCAGGAGGTTTCTAGATTGTGTGGAAAATAGCTTCCTTATGCAACTGGTAGGAGAGCCTACCCGTGGTGCCCTGCTAGACCTGGTCTTCACTAACAGAGAAGGACTGGTGGGAGATGTGAAGGCTGGGGACTGTCTGGGGCAGAGCGACCATGGAATTGTAGAATTCTGTATTCTTGGAGATGTCAAAAGAGCGACCAACAAAACTACTTTCTTGAACTTCCAGAGGACGGACTTTAATCTGTTCAGGGCGCTTGTAGCACAGGTCCCTTGGGAGTCTCTTCTTTAGGGTAAAGGGGTCCAGGAAGCCTGGACACTCCTCAAGATGGAAATCTTAAAGGAGCAAGAAGAGGCTGTCCCCGAGTGCCGTAAGGCGAGCCGCAGGGGAAAACAGTTGGTGTGGATGAGTCGGGAACTACTGTTGAGACTCCAGAAGAAAAAGAGTCTATGTCCTCTGGAAGAAAGGGACAGGCTACATGGGGAGATTACAAGAAGGTAGCTGAGGTATGCAGAGAGGAAGTTAGGAAGGCAAAAGTCCAACTTGAACTCAGATTGGCCACTGCAGTACAAGACAATAAAAAATCCTTTTATAAATATATCAATGGCAAAAGAAGAACCAAGGAGAATTCTCATCCTATACTTGATGTAGCAGGGAATGTGGCCACTGAGGATAAGGAGAAGGCTGAGGTCCTCAACACCTTCTTTACATCTGCCTTTAATAGCCAGATCAGTTATCCTCCGGGCATTTTACACCCTGATCTGGAAGTCTGGGATGCTACTCAGAATATACACCCAGCGATTCAGGTGGAGACAGTTAAAGAGCTCCTCCTCCATCTGCACTGTCACAAGTCCATGGGACCGGACAGCCTACACATTGGGGTGCTGAGGGAGCTGGTGGGGGTGATTGCCAAGCCACTCTCAGCCATCTATCAGCGCTCCTGGTTAACTGGAGAGGTCCCAGAGGAATGGGGGCTTGCTGATGTGACTCCCATCTCAAGAAGGGCCGTAAGGAGGATCTGGGGAACTACAGGCCTGTCCTGGGTACTGGGGAAAGTCATGGAGCAAATCATCTTGGGTGAGATCACACGGCACGTGCGTGGTGTCCAGGGGATTAGGCCCAGCCAGCACGGGTTCATGAAAGGCAGGTCGTGCTTCGTCAACCTCATCTCCTTCTATGACTGGGTGACCGAACTGGCAGATGAGGGAAAAGTTCTTGATGTAGTCTACCTATACTTCAGCAAAGCCTTTGACACGGTCTCTCACAGTATTCTCCTGCAGAAACTGGCTGCCTGTGGCCTAGACAAGTGTACCCTTCTTTGGGTAAGAAACTGGCTAGCGGGCCATACCCAATGGGTAGTGGTTAATGGAGTTAAGTCCAGCTGGCAACCCGTTTCAAGTGGTGTCCCCCAAGGGTTGGTACTGGAGCCTATCTTGTTTAATATCTTTATTGATGACCTACATGGGGGGACTGAGTGGGAGGTGGTGTTGACCTGCCTGAGGGTAGGGGGGCTTTAGAGGGATCAAGATAAGCTGAATTGCTGGGCTGAGGTGAATGGGATGAGGTTCAACAAGGCCAAGTGTTGAGTCCTGCATTTTGGCCACAATAACCCCATGCAGCGTTATAGACTTGGGGATGAGTGGCTGGAGGAATGTGAAGAGGAAAGGGACCTGGGGGTGTTGGTTGATGCTCAGCTGAACATGAGCCGACAGTGTGCCCAGGTGGCCAAGAGGGCCAACAGCATCCAGCCTGCATTATAAATAGTGGGCCAGCAGTAGCAGGGAGGTAATCATCCCTCTGTACTCAGCACTGGTGAGGCCCCACCTCTAGTACTGTGTTCAGTTTTGGGCCCCTCACTACAAGAAGGACATTGAAGCCCTGGAACATGTCCAGAGAAGGGCAACGAAACTAGTGAGGGGTCTGGAGCACAAGTCCTATGAGGAGCGGCTGAGGGAACTGGGATTGCTTAGTCTGGAGAAGAGGAGGCTCAGGGGAGAACTCATTGCACTCTACAACTTCCTGAAGGGAGGCTGTCGTGAAGAGGGGCTTAGCCTCTTCTCCCAGGCAACAAACAGGACCTGGGGAAATGGCTGCAAGTTGTACCAGAGGAGGTTTAGGTTAGACTTGAGAAAGAACTTTTTCTCTCTGAGAGTGGTCAGGCACTGGAATGGCCTGCCCAGGGAGGTGGTGGAATGGCCGTCCCTGGCAGTGTTCAAGAGGTGTCTGGATGAGGAGCTACGAGTTATGGTTTAGTTTGTGGTAGTAATGGTAATGAGAGGATGGTTGGACTAGATGATCTTACAGGTTGTTTCCAACCTTGTGATTCTATGATTGTATGATTCATTTTCTTTTCACTGTATTACAAGCTTTCAGAAGAACCATGCTGAATATACAGGCTTTTGAACTGTATATAATAGGTATTGTTTTTTTTTTTTTGTTTTTGTTGTTATTTGGTTACCATCTCGACAAACATTTTGTTTCAAATTTTAGAACTTGTCATCCATCTGCATTTAGCTTCTGTGCCTACTCCTTCTCATTCTGCACTAGTGAAGATGTAGCAATGCCTCTGTACCGTGTGCAGCTCTGAGCCTGTAGGAGGTCTGTGCTGAAAGCTTCTCATGTTTTTCCTTTCAGCTTAGCAGTGTGTGAACTTCCTCCCACCATTCAACTGAAGTATTTTATTTCTTCACCGAGTTGACAGACAGTTTGGATTCCTTGTGTGTATGCTGTCTCACTTTTTGAAGAAAAGTTTTAAGTGAACTTAAAGTTCACTTTAAGTGACTGGTGATGTTCTGTGCAATATGAGCACTTTTGGGGGTTTCCTTCTCAGCTGAAAATAGTAAGTACGCAAATGATTACAGTAGCAGATGTGATTTGTGACGTCAATGCTATTTCTGGCCCCTTTTAATGGAATAATCCATCAAAATGAGAGTATAATGACAGGCAAGATGCATAAGCAAACAGACCTTGTGATGTCAATCCAACTTCCTTTTTTTTCCAGGTAAATGTTACTCTGGCAATGAATGAATCACTTCTGTCTTTTCATTAGACTGTTGAGAGGTGAAGACTTCTAAAGTAGCTTCCACAAAAGCTATTGGTGCTGGCTGTCTCCTCAGATCTCCATACTTCCTGGAATTATCTTAATATGTACTGTGAGACAGACTCATATATGGTTATCTAGGACAAAATGTCAAAGAGCATCTTGCATGACATAATCCTCTTGGAGGAAAAGCTTATTCTGTGATCTAAAATTTGTCTTCTTATGCTAGAATTTTTTTTTTTTTTTTTTTTTTAAACAGTTAGGTCAAACCATTTTCAGGAAGTCCTGTGAATTTGATTTTTTTCACTTAAATATATGTGATAACTAAGGACATTTGACTTGTTCTCCTATTATTACACAGGCTTGTATTCTATACAATTTCTTCTACGTCCTAATCTGTATGAAGGTCTAGAGATGATAAGACCTATCCTTTTTTTAACCTCACCTATAGAAATTCTGGTAATTAAACTCACAGTCACAAAACTGCATTTCATTCATGCAAGTCCTCTACTGTTACAAAAGTTTTTGTATAATGTCCTAGTTTAAGTCTGCACGTTATGTTTTTGAAGCAGAAAAGTCCACTGTATTAAAGAAATGTCAGAAGGCCTTTGTTACATATTGAAAAACATCCAAAATTCAGGACCACAAAATATGTTGTTCTTAGTATTATAATGTTCAATGTGAGGGTGTATGTGTTTGTCTATTATAGATTACTTTGATTTCTTTAATAAGTAGATGCATCAACAAGCAAGTCACAGAATCACAGAATAGTTGATGTTGGAAGGCACCTCTGGAGATCTTCTAGTCCAACCTCCCTAGTCAAGCAGGGGCCATGTTAGCCAGGACTGTGATTGTGACACCAGTGACATCAGCCTGCACAGTGGACTTCTATTCCTGAAATCACAGAATCAGTGGAAATCAAAATGAAATGTTCTAGATTCCTCTTGCTGTTAAAGCTCATAAATGAAGCAATATTATTGTTTAGGCATTAAAGGTTTAAACTTTTAGACATTATCTATACTGTTGTTTAGCAGGAATGAGTCTATAAATTCTTAGTTAAAATTAAAAGATAGTGAAAGAAAAATGATGTCTTAACAAATACATATTTATTAGTTTCTTACAACAGAAATGTTGAGCATGTAACATCAAACGGTGCTTGAATGGCCTGATGAAAGACAAACCAGGAATTCTCTGTCTGACTTACAGAATCATAGCTCTGAGCACTCCAGAACCATAAATAAATAAATAAATAAATAAATCACAGAATCACAGAATCACAGAATCGTAGGGGTTGGAAGGGACCTCCAGAGATCATCGAGTCCAACCCCCCTGCCAAAGCAGGTTCCCTACACCAGGTCG
>QGNR01000071.1:3371577-3382366 GCA_003435085.1 Syrmaticus mikado
CCTGCACACTAGCATGTTGTTTTGGGACCTCAGTCTGGGTCTCCACATTCTTCCTGGCAGCCTTTCTTTTACATGTGCAGGGGGCCTCTGTCTGGGTCCCCACATTATTTTTAGAGGCAGTAGCCTTCCGCCGGGATGGAGCCATGGGGAACCAGAAGAATAACTAGCACAATTAGAATAGCCTTAATAGGGCGTGACCGATCAGCCCCACCCTGCTGCTGGCAGTGCTGGCTCTGCCCTCGCCCCCCTACCAGGTCGTTAGTGGGTGACCCCGCACTTGCCACTTACCTCACAGTAATAACGCTTCTCCCCTTCGTCCTGGTGGGCAGGGACGCGTCGCTGCCCTCCCGGAGGTTTTCTCTAGGCGATGCTCTGGCAACGCCCCCGCCGCGTCAGCCGCTCTCGCGAGAGCTGCCGGGCTTCTCTGTTGTCTCGGGAACCCCCGGAAGAGGGAACCGATCGAGACCCATGTGTACTCCGCGATCAGCCGCTGCGGCTCTGGCTGAAAACAGCTCCGAAGCAGCGATCCTCGGTGAGCAAGGGCTTCTTCCGGCTTTGCGCCCGTTTAAATCTCCCGCCGTTGCTCTGGCAACGCCCCTGCCGCGTCAGCCGCTCTCGCGAGAGCTGCCGGGCTTCTCTGTTATATAATAAATAAATAAATAAATAAATAAATAAATAAAAATAAACAACATCAAAAAAACCCACAAAACAACAATGAGAAAACACCAAATAAAGCAATAAAACAAAACAAAACAAGCAAACAAACAAAATCTCTGCCAAACACCAAATCATCATAAACCATCATCACATCATACTGGTAGTGGCTCAAACACTTTTTATTCCAGTTTATTTATTCTCAGTTTTGGTGGGTATCAATAATAAAGAAGTTCAGACTCATGCATGAAACATTTTGTTTTGCTCTGACAAAAACAGGAATGCTTCCTGATTTTTCACTGATATTTTTTGTCCTCTCCAACAGATATCAAGCACTGAAGGTGCAAACTATTTTAACTTATATGTAGTTTTTCTCTTTCTCACTGTTTTCTACATACAATAGCCACTACCTATTTATGTACAGTGCTTAATTTTGAGTACAGTGTATGTGTAGTGAATGGGAGGATGGGCTGAATTACATCCATAATTTCCCCACTGTTAGGGGGCACATAATATATGCACTCAAACAGAAAACTCAACCTGTTTTCCCTGATTTAAACATTAGTTTAATGTTATATAGACTCAGCAACAATTCCAAAGTTATACGTTGATTTCTACAATGTCTCTATAAGTCATATACCCTTATTAAAGTAATGCAGTTTATCATTTGAGCCGATATTGTTTAGACAACCCTAGTTGGGTTACTGTCAGTTCTGAAATACACCCAAAGAAAAATTAGGGATTTTTGTGTGTGTGATGTAAATGGGGCAACATCAGACACAGAAACAAAAGAAATGGCAGTGGAATTAAAGCTGCTCAGAAATGCTGAAGTGGTGGAGCACGTTGCATCTCACACAGAGCTCTTTCACTATGCCTCTTCTCCCAGCTGACTGTGGTTGAGAGTAAAGGAATCTTTAGGCATTCACCCAACATCTTGCAAATCTCCATAAGAAATAATGTTTTTGCCAGTAAACTCAGTCTGTTCAGAGATATTCCCAAATATGAAACCAGTGATCACAGACAGAACTGAAATTACATTTATAAATAATCTCACCCTTAATAAGAAGTTGTCTGCATGCAAATTTTTCTGCATACACTCTGGTCCCTGGCTTATGTTAAGTTCCAACCATACCTGGAAAATCCTGTTCCTGCTGTATGCTTCAAATTATGTTTATTTGTTACGTAAATATAAACTTATTTTCCTTCCCCATAAAATATGTGATTACAGAATTATGCCTAACACTCATATCTACACATATATACATATATAAAATCCTGAATTTGTTAATTTCCTCACTATATTTTTATTTTTGGAATGTAAACTATGAATATTTCTGAATATATACAATATTTCAATTCCTTCAGAATACTATTTTATCATAAACAATGAAAAGAGTATTTAGAATTAAATGCAACTCATCTTCTCCGGTTATTAACAAATCTGTATGGAAAAACAAACATTTTGTCTGCACAAAGTCATCCGTAAAATCTTTTCACAGAATGTGATGAATATTCATTCTAGTTAAAATTTCTCTTCATTTGACTTTTTTGGAAAATGAGGGAGTTGCTACTATGAATACTTTAATTTTATTTATTTATTTATTTTACTTTACTCTTCCTCACTGCATCCTGTATTACTCATTCTAGATGCTGAAGTTAATGAAAATTGCTTGTTTGCAGAGAAAACAGCATTTTCTAAGACAATTATTTATGTTTGGTTAGACATTCCTTCATCTCTTGTAATATAAATTAGTGCATAAGTTTGGAATTCCTTGCTACAGAACATCAGTGAAAAGGCAGTCTCAACTTATACTACAATTTAGTAGTATGTTCCAAGTTTCATTGCTTCATGTATTTTGTGATCTGAAAATATTTTATAAGGGATACAACAACTTAGTGCTTACAGGCAGTCTAAAAATATCAATAAATTTCAAGTGAGGTTTCATGCTAATTGTCTGGGAAAAAAGAGAAGAAAGATCTTTGCATTAAATGAGACATTCAATTATGTTGTTCATTGTCTTTAAATGGATTACTGCTATGATGTGGCAAATAGAAACTGCATAAAGTATTTATATTTTATTTAAATGTCAGTTACTTAATTTACTTTCTCATTATGCATTAACGTAATGATCAGCTTGTTTATTAGTGTTAAATATTTCATGGATTTCACAACATTGTATAACTTACTATAAATGAATAGAGGTCATTACATTACCCATTGTATCAGCAACAGTCCACTCTGATAGAAAGCAAGAGAAAACTTGTGATGGAAAATAAAGGACTGGATAGCTATAATTACTTTGAAGAATCAATGTGCTATGTCCCAGTCATATAGAAAAAAAAAATAAAAAATAAAATAAAATAAAATAAAATAAACCATAATTACACTGAGTTTAATTTATAGAACATCTAAATGAAAGTTCTACAATCTACAAACATATTTTCATAGTGTATGCAGAATTAAGAGGCTATAGAATCACAGGTAAATTACAGATAAGCATAATAAATTATAATAATTTGTAATTGCAGTTTAACAAAACAGCCCAGTATCATGCAGAAGTTTAGAAAAATACATTAACTAATAATATCACAACTATACACAGTTTGAAATGTTAAAATTCAGATCATATTTAAGATTGAAATAAAAAAAAAAAAAACAAGTAAAAAATTGCTCCGTTTTATAATATTTCTGTTTCCATACAAAAATATTTGAGACATACAACTAAACTGTAAAGATCTTCGTTTACCAAAAGTGGGTTTACTTTGAACTTACCCAAAGTGGAAAATCATAAAATCATAGATTTTTCCTTCATAGATTGTTGCTGCTGTTTTTTTTCCCTCCCTTCCTTCCTTCTCATTTTGTGGGGCCGGGGGGGAGGGGCAGGGGGCAGGGGCCTACTGCCCCCTGTCACGGGCATAGATTGATCTAGTTAACTCTGTGACGGTATGCTTCCCTACTCCTCCACAGTCAAAATCAGGTTTTAATGCTGTTTGTTTGCTAATGTGATAATGGTCAGTAGCACTACTTCAGTAGTGAATTTTCTGCATGCAGTGGAGAGTTAGATAAGTGTTACAGATACTAAGAGATATTTATATTTAATGAATTAGTTTAAGATATTGAGCTACATATGTTGATTTCCTAGAATGTTTTGTTTTGTCTGAGTACACTATAGAACTTGCCAATACCTTTCAAGAATTTAAACAGAAATGCATCACACAGGTCATTAAATCCAATTTTTTAATGCTGAATGATATTTCAGTGTTGTCCAGGGAAATTGCTACCATGTAGAAATAGGAAAAAAAATAAATTCTCAATCTCAGTTATATCAATGACTATAAAAATTTGAAATGATAGTCAAATATGAAATACTGGTTATTATCTCTCTCTTACAGAGAATACTTTTAATGACAACAAATCCAAACAACAGCATTTTAGTCTGATTACAAGACTGCTGGCCTTCTGGTAAGGGAGAAAAATGGGTAAGTTACAGAGTAATAACTCTGATAGATCAAGAAGTCCCTATAATGAGTATCTCAGAAGAAATGCACAGAAAAGGAGATGACTATTAAAAGTGCAATGAAAATTGCTTGAAAGTTGACTGTTTTGTTTTCTTTTTTAAATTAATTCGTTTTTTTGTTTGTTTGTTTGTTTGTTTGTTTTTCCAGAGAGGTACAGGTAGAACTTGGTAGTAAGCATAGAGGAACTCCAAACAACCATTTCGCTCTTCATCACTGAGTGCTCAGACATAGTGAATTTTAACACCTCACCTCACTTTTTTCTCCATCAGTTTGTAGGATACATAGGAGAAATGGAAGAATCACAGGCAGAGGCACAATGCACCAAACACACCGTGTTTTAAGCTAGCTGGTCAACTGAAAATATGTCCTTCAAGACAATCACTTTCAGTGGTATCCAGTGGCAGGAAATGGACACAAACTAGAGCACAAGATGTTCCAAAAAAAACATCAGGAAGTTCTTTTGTACCATACAAATGATAGAGCATTACCACAGGCTGCCCAGAGAGATGGTGTAGTACCCTCCATGGAGATCTTCAAAAAAATGAGCAAAGACATTCTCACTCTGTTCTGGATGGCTGCGCTTGAGCTGAGGTTGAACCAGTTGGACCTAGATGTGCTTCCCAACCTCAACATTTCTGTGATTGTACAATAACTCCAGACAGGGTCTTAACAGTTTGATTGTATCCAGAGTGGCTTAAATATCTCATAACTTGTTAAAATAGAAAATAAATTCTAATATTGAACATTCTAAAGTAAAAAAAAAAAAAAAAAAAAAAAAAAAAACAATCATNAAAAAAAAAAAAAAAAAAACAAAAAAAACCATCATGGTTAATGTGAGAGTAAATTTCCTCTGAAGAAGAGGGATCTAATCTAAATTAGTTGCAATCTAATCTAATCCTAAAGGAGGGGAGATTTAGATTAGATGTCTGGGAACAATTTTTCACTGAGAGGGTGCTGAGGCACTGGTGCAGGATGTCCAGAGAAGCTGTGGATGCCCCATCCCTGGTGGTGTTCAAGTTGTCTGGGGCTGTGGGCAGCGTGGTCTTGTACTTGTTTTAGTGGTTGACAAACCTGCCTGTGGCAGCTGATTGGAAGTAGGTGATTTCTGAGATCCATTCCAATCTGAGCCATTCTGTGATTCTATGAAACGTGACACGTGTAGTTGAGTATGAATGCAGGCAGGAACCTGTGTAGCACAGGGTGGGTTACATAGTGTGGATTATGGTGTGCAGTCTGCAACTTCAGCTGTGCTTCAGTACTTTTTCAAAGCCATTCATACACCATAAATGCAAATCGGTTGAATAACTAAGTAGAATTGGAAACATGACTTAAAAAGGCATTTTTTCTCCTCAGCCAAGCGTATTTCCACAAGTCATGTTTCTTAGCTTTTAAAATGGATTTGTCAAATTAAAAAAGAAGAAAAATATATTTATTTCTCTTACAAGTGCAGAATATCAGTCCTTTTTTACAAACCATATGTGGAGAGATAAGAGTGGGATTCCAAGCCCTGCCCTTGTAATTCTGACAGGATGTGAAGATGTTCCATTGGGATTCTTTTGGACAAAATCTATCATGTTAACAGCTGACAAGTTTTAGATGTCTTCTCTAGAAAATGAAACGAATCATATTTTAGATTATAAAAGAAGCCTGAATGACTGCCAGGGGTTCGATATGTGTGTTGTGGTCACAGGAGTTAGCCAGCTGTGAATTTACTCGATTCCACATACATATTTCATTTCACACACAGTGATTTCTGTGGTGCTGCACAGCCAGAGATGTACAGCTAGCTCATTTTGGATTATTTGGAACATGAGCTTCATGGGCTGCTTGAACTGTATTTGCTTCACAGAATTGGTTCTTAGTCGGTAAAACCAGAGCATCTCATCTCCAGACAGCAATTATTTTCCTGGATGCTGAGGACACTTGAAACTATTTTAAATACTATCAGTACTGATTATGCACCACAAATAAATCAAATACAAAAGATTGTAGCAGACAATTTTAATTCCAATGATACAGTTCTCTCCTTCAGCTGAAGTTGATATTATTTTTATCTCAGGTACTGGTGAGCTTGTCTATATTCTAGGTTTCTTCAATGAAAAGAACTTTCTGCCAGCAAGAAGAACAAAAGGCTTTAATAGATTTTCTCTCCTGCTATCCATGATTCTTACACAGCACAAAAAAAAATAAAAAAAAACCCTAAAAAAATTTTCATGTACCTTTGAAATTCAGTATCAAGTAGTTTTCTCTTATCTGGAATGCAGAAGCTTGAAAATATTGATAATATTACAAAAGAAAACTTCCCAGCTCTGTGTTCAGATGTCATAGGGCATTTCTAGCTGTCACAGATAGCTTTTCCACTGATGTGCTTAATGTACTAGCATATCAGTACCTAGAAAAATAATTAAGGTTAACAAACAGAATGAGAAGTGCACGTTCCTCAGACAACATAGAGTCATGGTTGTCTGCTTTATCCTCCTTTCCAGTTTTAAGGTAAGGACCATTCCACACACACACGGTAACATAAATTACTAAGGAGCAATTAAAGAAAGAAAAAAAAAAAAACATTTTATTGAGTTCAGTTATAACTAGTACAATAACAGGTTATTAATAGCATTCTTTATACTTTGACACTAGTAACAAGGTAAACAAATCACACTGCTTTCCCCCTAACTCCATCTGGCTTGAATGCCTAACTAGAAGTGTACATAAAGCAAACTTAGCTGCTAAAGGTAACAGGAGAGCAGCTAGCTAGCTGGTCACTGTTGTCTGTGAGGTAAACTCCTCCTTTCAGCCAGCATGTTCCTGACAGAAACTATGAATAACTGTTTGCAACTATCTACTGTAAATAGCCTGGAATAAATCAACATTTAATTCTTTTTACTTCCACTCTAATATTACGGAAAAAAAGAAAAAGAAAAAAAGAAAAAGAAAAAGAAAAAGAAAAAGAAAAAGAAAAAGAAAAAGAAAAAGAAAAAGAAAAAGAAAAAGGAAGAGAAGAGAAAGAAGGGAGAAGAGAAGAGAAGAGAAGAGAAGAGAAGAGAAGAGAAGAGAAGAGAAGAGAAGAGAAGAGAAGAGAAGAGAAGAGAAGGGAAGGGAAGGGAAGGGAAGGGAAGGGAAGNAAGAAAAAGAAAAGAAAAGAAAAGAAAAGAAAAAAGAAAAGAAAAGAAAAGAAAAGAAAAGAAAAGAAAAGAAAAGAAAAGAAAAGAAAAGAAAAGAAAAGAAAAGAAAAGAAAAGAAAAGAAAAAAAGAAAAGAAAGAAAAGAAAAGGAAAAAAGAAAAGAAGAGAAAAGAAGAGAAAAGAAGAGAAAAAACACTTTTTACCTGACCATCTAAAATGTTTCCTCCTTTCAAGTTTGCTATGAGTCTGAAACCAACGTTGCTACTCTAACAGCATACATTTTCTCCCCTCGCAGTTTGCTTGGATGTAGTCATTTCCTCCCTTCTCACAGATTATACAGTCATGAGCAGGAAAGTCAGCATTAATTTTGGAAAATGACCTCTTTCAATTAGTTCTGTCTTTGCTTGCATTTTAAAGGACCGCAAATTGCTGAGTATGACTTCAAGAAACAAGAGATGCATTCAACCTCCAAGGCACACGCAAGTTCTTTCTGGTTGCTAATCTGGCCCTTATCCGGAGCTCACAATACTGACTGTGTGCTATCCACTCATATTTGCACACTGCTGTGGAAGACTGTTTCTGTTCTGTTTTCACAGGATCTAAGAGCTGGCAATGCTTCTTGTGCTGTTAGCATAGCCAGTTCATCCCAGTGCCAGAGCACATCCGCTTAAAGCTGGTCAGGTGCCTCTTCATCATCATTTGAAACTTCTTCTTGTCACATTTCAGAGGGAACATTTTGGAGTCTGGCTTGCAGCGCAGGGAAGGAAGCTGGCTGCTGCAGACAGTCTCCCAGGAAACAGCCCGTCTTGCCTTTAGAGGAGTGGCTGAATGCTTTCTGCACTCTGTGGTCTCTTGAAGTTCTCTAAAAGGGCTGGATGAGCTCCTTACGAGTGATGTGGTCTTCTTTCTTTGAGATGTGAGGAATTTAAGCTCTTCAGAGTCATGCTGGAAGAAGAGAGACTCTTTCCTTCTGGTATTGGGGCTCTCACCCAGTGTGAGAAATCCATAAGGGGTGGTGATTTTGGAGAGGTGGGGCAAAGAGAGGGCAGCTCTTGTTGCTGGGTCAGAATGATGTGCTGCTCTCTCCAAGTCTCCAGGGAAAATTTCTTGCTCTGTTAAGCACAGGGTTCCTCTTCTGTGCAGACTTCCTCCTTTACACAGTGCATCTTTCCTGATGTAGGATTCAGATTTGCTTCTAGTTGTCCTGCGCTTTTGCACAACTTCATCAGACATTTGTCTCTCTGGAGGATTCTCAGTGGTATCTTCCTCTGGTTCCTGTTGAAAGGCAATATGCTCTATGTCCAGAGAAGGGATGAAAAATTTAGGGATGCGATCAGGAGTCATGACAATGTTGAAAATGTCTGTGTTTTTCTGAGCCATTTTATCTGCAGAAGTTGGCTTGCTGATTTTGATGCTTGTCCAAGATAGCAAGCTTCCGATAGCACTTTTTATGGAGAGCTGGGATGCACCACCAGGCACCATTATTTCAGCCAGAAGTGCTTTCTTACAAAACACAGTGCTGTCTGCTGATTGAATTCGCACAGCACTGATTGCAGATGGGGAATTCATTCCTGCTTATAAAACAAAGCAAATGACGTCATCTGATAGCTAGATGTCATTGGCATGGTAACCAAAGATAAGAAGGGTTTTACACTCCTACTTATATACTTACGGTCTGATTCATGCTGCACCATTACCCTAAATAATCTTAAACATTCGATTTAATTATTTTAAAATGCCAGGTTTGGTGCTAGTTCCCTAGCTATTTTCAGGAAGGAAAAAAAAGCCTGTAAATGTACCTGGAACTTTCAGACTATTTGTACTGTGTTATCTATGCTATTGCACAAAATAGATTTAAGCTTTTACTTTATGTGAAGGGTTGTGACAGTAAAATGATGTGCAAGTAGGTGTAAAAAGCATAGCTCACTTATGATTCCTTAGTTTAGCTTTCAGTAAATCGTACTATTTTGTGTAATTTACATTGATATTGTGAGGGAGAAGGGTAGCAATTGCGATATCAAAAAATTACTGGTCTAGTATATAGAAATGCATTCTAAGGGATCTCAAACTGCCTTTCATTGGTGTTTGTATGTGGTATTTAATGTGGAAAAAGTAGGTACCCGAGTGAATATTCAGATTAAATATTTGTGATTAAAGGATAGACATCTGCTCAGATGCATAAGGAAGTTTGTAACTGCTGTGTCAGTTTCTACTGGTATTTGTTGTATTTCAGCACAAGAAAGATGCAGAGTTATTGGAGCAGTTTAGGTTAGATATTAGGATGAAGTTTTTCACTCAGAGGATGATGATACACTGGAACAAGTTGCCCAAGGATGTTGTGGATGCCCCATCCCTGGAGGCATTCAAGGACAGGATGGATGTGCTCACTGTGGCAGCTAGTGGCCAACTCTGAAACAGGCTGACAACTGACGGTGCAACAGTGAAGTCCATTTTCCAACTATTTTTAAAAATCCTTTCTTGAATGCCACTCAACTCCTTCCCTACCTTCGTGCAAATTGTTCTACCTCACCTTATATGTTTGTGAGTCGGTGTTACTGAGCATGTTGAAAGCATAAAGCAAGATTCTCTGTGGTACAGAGTAAAGCATATAAAATGCATTTCAATTTATTTTATTTTATACAGTATTCTTTTTTTTTTTCTTTTTTTTTTTTTTCTATTAATGTTCCCGCAGTTCTTATTTCAATTTGCTGTGGTCTTGGACTAAAATTCAGTATTCATAATTAAAATACACACTAGTGGTTATTCAGAAAGGCCATGAGTTTTCTTGAATTCAGTTGCTTATATGCTTTTTTCCTGACACTGCCTACAGATTTTGGGTCACGCTGGTTTCAGGTTACGTGACAGTTTCTCTAGACTTTGGCTTGTTGAAGATAGAAACTGACAGGGTGGCACTCTGGGTCCGATGGATAATCTGTTTATCTCAGTAACGTAAGCTTTTCAAGGAGGGAATTCTTATGTAAAAATTACTTGTCTTTACATACATTAGCACAAAAGTATTGCAGATTCATAGAGATTCATAGAGATAAGGAAATAGAAATGAATTGAAATATATATATATATTGAATTAAGTTTGCTTATTTTTGACTTGAAAAAGTCAGCAATATTCAATTAATGGAGCAAGGATAACAAAAGCTAAGTATCTTGAAATCACCAGTAATATAATTCTGAGGCCTTACAGGAAAGAAAAATAAGGGAATAAATACTAATTGTCAGGATGAAATTCCCTCAGGATACTGCCATTTCACAAACCTTCAGTGCTTTCAATAGCATACTTGTTTTAGTAGCTGGAAAATTTCTAAAAGCGCAGCATCTTCAACTGAATGACACATCAAAAAAAAAAGAAGAAAATTTGCAAAATTATTTGTCCTTTCAGGACTCTATTGTGAAGTCTACTGCTCTCCAAAATTACACATTTATAGCTGTTAGAAGATAAGTTTAATATGTTTAATAATTAAAAAAAAAAAAAAAAAAAAA
>QGNR01000071.1:3392984-3425106 GCA_003435085.1 Syrmaticus mikado
TAAAAAAAAAAAAAAAAAAAAAAAAAAAAAAAAATCTAATATCCTACTATAGTGATAAATACTTGGCCCCACAACACGTTCTCATGACGTGTTTTCTTGTCATAGTGACCCAATTTTCCAAGGACACTGCTGCCACTTTACAAAAGCAGGCTTCACAATTTTTGCAATTTTAAAATGCATTTTCTTCCTATTGAAATCACTTTAACTGATATACTTTTCTCTCTCTCTCTCTCTCTCTCTCTCTATGTATATATATGTATATATGTATATATATGTATATATATGTATTTGTGGATACCCTATTCTTGGAGGTGATCCACATCAGGTCAGATGGGACCCTGGGCAGCCTGCTGTGATGGGTGGCGGCCTTGCCCATGGCAGTGGATTTGGAATTACATGATCTTTTTCACTGTCACTTCCAACCTAAGCCATTCTATAATTCCATGATTCTATGAAAATAAATAGATTTTATTATAGTACAGAAAGATAAATTTGTTTTTCTGCATTCCTGAGGATATTTTATTACATTAAAATTAAACTCATTGTTTTGTAAAATGCTTTGCTATACATTTCTCAAATCTATTTTTCTTTTCTAACCAGTATAAATTAGCTTATTTCTCTTCTAAAGCAGACAATGTAAAGGTATGCTTGAAACAAGCATGAAATTACCTAATGTGGTTATTTAGATTAAAAGTTGGTGTAAAGCTAAAAACATTTTCTGTTACTGTTTATCTATGGGACTAATTAATCAGATCAGAAATGAAACACCTTCACAGTAAATACTTTTTTCCTTGTGGATCTTCCTATATTCAAGTTTGTGTCCATTAACCCTTCTCCTGTCACTGTGCACTTCCAGAAAGAGCCTGGTCTCACTCTCTTGAAATCCATCCTTTAGGTATCTATAAGCACTGGTAAGATCCCCTATCTTCTCTTCTTTTGGCTGAACTATCGCAGTTCTCTCTGTCTTTATTTTTAAGACTCCAAGCACCTAATCATTTTCTGATGAACTCTTTCCAATAGTTCCCTGTCTTTCTTGACATGGGGAGCCCAGAACTGAGCATAGTATTTCAGATATGTCTTCATCAGTGCACAGGAGAGGGGGAGGATTGCCTCCCTTGGCCTGCTGGCCATGATATTTTTTATGCTCCCAGATACTTTGGCTTTTTTCACAACAAGTGCATGGTAGATCATGGTCAGCTTGCTTTCCATCAATAAGTTTGTTTTAAGATACATGCAAATTTTATGAACATTGAGGGATCTTGTAGTAACAGGTAATATAATTTATATATTTTCTTGATATTTATATTTATTTAAGAATTAAAAAAAAAAAAAAGATTCACCTACTAAGTTTTCCTTTTTAAAATAAAAGTTAAATAAGTAAAATACTTTTTATTATATTTTTAATGAAAGAAAATAAGATTTTAATAACTTTTTTTTTCTTCATTTTAATCATTGATTCATATTTAGCAGAAATTTACAATGCAGTAGAAGGCACGTAGAAAAGGAAAAACTAAGATGAGCTATGCCATCTGTATTCAGTGTCTTGGAGAACTTAATATAACAGTGTATTTTCCATCTGTTATTATTGAAGATACTTTTGGAACATAGAAGTCCATCTATGACTTTGGCCAGGCGAGTTCTGCTTTCCTACAAAAGGCAGAAGTTGAATGCTATGTGTTGTCATAACCCAGGTTTTGCTTGTTAGTCCAACAGATGATATAAAATTTCTGCTATTGATTCAGTCACTCTTACTTAGGATGTGTTTTTCTACGCACAGGATGAGAGTAAAAAGAATAATAATAGTAAAATTAAAAGCATATGAACATCATCAAGCTGTAAAATATCCAGTTTTAAGCAATGTGTCTAATTTCTGCCAAGTGCAAATGTCTAACTCCAAAAAGGCAAAGCATAGACAAAGGGCAACAGGAAAGAAGAAAATATTTCTGTAGAGGAACAACACTGCAACTATAGGAATCAAATATGTTCTGGGAAGTCAAGAAGCTGTTGCCCCTGTGGAAGATTATAGTTGTATGTTTCACATTTAAAATGAAAAGTTAGTTCTTAACAACTATGCTGTTCAGGTATATTTGTGAGGATTAATTTGTATTCATTTTTCATGTTTGAGCAATTGTGTGGAAAGTATATGAGGCTTTGAAATAAAATTCCTACAGGAAGTAAATTGCAGCTTTATTATTTGCATAATGGCTACTTTAAACATTTTTGTAGGCAATAGAAATCAACCTGTCATGAGAGAGAAACAATAGCATGCAGATTATAAAAAAGAGTGAACATATAACAAAGGAGGAAGTAAAGATACCAAGCTGTTCCCTATGTATTAATATTTAATAAGTCATATCTATTGATTATGAATGAATTGCAAAGTTTGCAATTTGCAGACTAACTTTTGTTTTGCAAATTAGGAAAGAAAAATTCAGTGCTCATTGTGCAGTGACACAGTGACATATAAGAAAAATAAGTAGCTTAATAAGAATAAAAATAATATCTATATCTTCACCATACTAGCTTTTTGCCAAAACACTTATATTCCTGTGTTTTTCTTATTATAGATTATGTACATGTCTTAAGGAAATTCTTGCTGAAAGAGAAGTATGATTGTAATTGCTGTGGCTGGGCTTATTATATTTGTTAAAAGAGCTTTCAAAGGTTCACATAATTAGTATTTGTAAATCATGTTGGTATAATCAGAGTACAAACTTGCAAATTATTATTCTTATTATTACTATTATCAATATTATTATTATTACATCAACATCCTCATTAAAGGCATGTAATCCCAAATTATAATTCAGTTTCAAATTTCCTGACATATAAGCAAATCAATTTAGCTTTTGCTCTTACCATTTATGATGAGACCAAAAATGAATGATACGGATAGAGAAATGTTACATTGAATATTATTATGAAACTCTGTCTCACATTAGATGGAATAGGTGTTCACTCCACTACCCTCCTGACAGAAAAAATGGACACAACATCTCTGTTTATAAGAAAAAGCTTTAATCCATATTATATCTTGTGTTAGCAGAAACACAATTACTGTTTTTTCATACTCACATTACTTCAAAATTTGAAAAGAGTTTATAGTAGTTTATTTTATTGCAACTATTTATATGTTTTGTTTTGTTTTGTTTTGTTTTTCTCAAAAGTTTGAGGTAAATGTCACATGACAGAAAGAGAAAAAACTAAGATTTCTTTAGATTCAAGTTCCAACACTGCATTTTTCAGTACTTGATCTTGAAACAATGAACTCCTTTAAGAAATTGCAACTTTGGACAGGTTAGACTCACAGTAACAAAAATATTTCCATACATTGATATTTTATGTCCATCAGGAACTAATGTTAATACAGTCAGACATGCAATTGTATTGCAGAATTTATTAGTATCATAAGTCTCTCAAATGCATTTCCCTCCCTAAAAGCAAGATTGGCTACTTTTATGTAATTTTTGATTAATCTTTATCTAATTTGTTCTCAAAGACCTATAACATTGGGTGAGCCACAGAGGTTTTATGAAATCTATTTCAATACTTTGTGATCTCTCTAATTTAAGAAATAGCACTTATCGCCTCTTCACTGTAATTTGTCTGCTGCTTCTTTCCTGCACTAAAAGTACTTAAACATGAGAGTATTTTCTGCAGAACTGCTGTCTTAGTCAATCATTCTTCATCTGTCTAATCCAATCCATGCAGTCTTTTTTACATCATTCTATTGAACAACATCTTGTTTATTTTGCCTCAGTTTGGCAGCTGAGTTCTGATACGCTCCTCTGATCTGCTAAGTTCTTACCTCTGTATAGTCTTTATTTTTAATACACAATCTCTATCAGATTTTTGTGAGTCCCTTCCAACTCAAAATTTTCTTTGATTATGTCCTTTAATAACTTAGACACATAAATGCTCCAGAAAAAATTTCTTCCTTACTCTCCGCCCATCAACTTGCAATGATTTTCAGAGTTACAGGAAACTACAGTTTCTCTGTACCATGCATCATTCTGCAGTTACGTATGTCTTTCCCACAGTGCATAATTTTCAATCTATGTATTCTAGATCATGATCCCAATGTAGAGTTCCTCTCTCCCCTGGTTCTATCTGTTCTGATGAAGAGGGGACACTTTCCCTCTTTCTAAAGAGATCAGTCAAATCACCAAATACAACAGTGAAGGATAAGGCAAACATTCACAGCTCTTCTAGCAAAACAAAACGTAAAGTAACATCTGCCAAAAAAGATGAAATCTGAAGAATGATCAACTGCCAACACTTTAGTGATTATATCATTTTTGGCTTATAACCATATCATTCTTACTTCTTGAGATTCTTTGTCACTTTTGAACTAAGATGAGTAATGTTATTCTCAAAAGTGTCACTGAGTCACAAGGAGGTTGGCATTCCTGAGATCTACAACAACTATAACACTAGGACAAGGTCAACTGTGGTTCTGTCTAGTAGAATCTCAAAAACCTCAAATGATAGAAATTCTATAAATTCTCTGGGAAACCTGCTTCCGTGCTGCCAGTGAAGATGATTGGTCTCATGTGCAATCTGAAACTCCTGACACAATTCATTATTATCTAGGTATTCCCAAAGAGAAGAGTTTGGCTCTGCTGTCCTTATAACGGCCTTTCAGGTATCTGTAGGATCCAGTGCATGTTGTTTGTGACTCTTGAATGCTTAACTTTTCATTCTCTCACTTACACTGGATCTTTATAGGCAATCATGTCACTATCACCAATTTTGCTGTCAATCCTACCTCCTTAAGCATGAAACTTTATTGTCAGGTGATGGGTAAAGTGATGCTCTCTATTTACTACTAGAGTCACACAAGGCAGTATAGACCAGACAATTAATTCTATGTTGCAAGAAGCAAGTACATTAGCTGAGACAGATATATGAATGGAAGCCAGGCATACAACTTAGTTTAAAGCAAGAGATAAAAATCTGCTTTATATTATTTTCAGAATAATATAGTCAGGGATGACTGCTGAAACATATTTGTTGAAATGCAGGTTGTTGAGAACTTGCAAATGTTAGATCACCTGGAATGGAAATAAATTTTTCTGGAATGAATTCTCACAATCCAGATGTGTTCTGTATATTTCTATTAATTTACTGATACTTAAAGGAAATTCAGTACCATTTGTTAAACTTCAGAAGTTACTAATCCTCAGACATACAAGCAACAACAGTTTATGACATTTCTCATGTCTGCATAGAGAGATATGACGCAGTGAAACTCCTCAGCATATCCAAATTTATAAGAATAACAACTGAGAAATGTGCATCATTTCTTTGTGATCACCCTTTTTGGCTATCTATGCAAAATTATCCAAATGTGCAACTTAACCATCAGTAATTTTCAAGTCATATAATATTAATAGATGCTAACTTTTTCTTGCCCATATCAGAAAATTTTATTTCAATTTTATCACTAAGTCTTTGTAGATATCCCTTATAGTGAAAAAATGAATCCCTTTCTGGGTATCTTGATACTTTCTTTTAGTGATTAAATCACTGAAATTCACAAATAGCTAATAAACACTTAAAAGAAAGTGATAATTTTCTTCTTGGAAAAATCAAGTTCCTGCAAACTTAGTAAGAACAAAATTCAAGTACAAAGATTGTACTGAAAATACAGTCACTGATGAAGACACATGCAATTGGGCAATGTGATGCAGAAGGGAAAGGACAATTCACCTCTACAAATCTGAACTTAAAAGATATTTCAAAATTAAGATAACAAGGTATGTTCATCAACTTTCTGTGAAATTCTTTACCACTTGATACTAAAAGACACGACCCACAGACATTTCAATACATAAGAAGTGATATAATTCAAAAGAACATATAGAACTGCAATCAGACCTGGATCTTGTCCAGAAATTAGTAATACTTATACAATGATATAAGTATCATATTTGACCTTGCGGAACCATCTTTTACCTTTGGAGAGTCTAAATATATGGTCAAATGCAAAAATGAATATCTGGGATATTTAGTTTGAATTCTGTCATTTATCTTCTTGTCATATACTTTGCATATTCAACTGAAAAATACCCTTAGGGGATGGATGTGTACAGCAAAGAAACTATAACTTACTCACTAAGAGACATGTTGAGAAATATTTTAGCTTTTATAAACTAAATAGAAATGTTTCTATGAAGTAATTATTGAAATAAAAATATAATTCTCTATAAAATGTTTGAGTATATTTTATTTAATCTCAATCAATTTATCAGTGTTATATGTTAAAATAATTAAGAGGCATTGCAGTGGTTTAATTTTAGTTGTGTTTTATGAAATTTATTTAATAATAAAGGGGAAAAAAAAAGAATATAACCTCGGTTGTGTTGGAAAATATGAAGTATATGTAAACAAAAAAAAACATTTCTTAATTTATTTTTTATATTAATAATTCTTTATTATCATAAACCTGTGTTCAGTGCTTTCATTTTATTTAGAAGTGATTTACTTTCTGAATCTGTTTCTAGTTGGAACAGAGAACCAAAAAGAAAATGATTCCACCAAAGCGATTGGAAGAGTTTTGGTCACTATAGCTATATATTTTTTTTTAAAACTGGATTCTAGATTTCATTGGTGCAAATTTTATGTGTAAAGAAGCTCTGAGGAAGTATTTGTCAGAAGCTGTAATATTTCCAATGCAGTGATATGAGGTCTTTTAACAATCTTATATTTGTCTATATCTATATAAGATTTTAATCTGCCAAAATTATCTGAGCAAAGCAACCAGGGCTTTCCAGTGGTCCAGAGATTATTAATGACCTTTTAACACCATCACAAAAATACTCCACATACATTTACTTCAACAGTATATAAAGAGACTTTTTTTCATAATAGACCAGCAATCTTGGAGAAGGTAAACTATTTTCAAAATGTCCCAGCTCTGTCTGGCAAGTTGTACCACAAACTCACCAAATTTATTAATCAACTAATAAACAAAACTAGTAGAAAAAGTAAAGATGTAGTGCTTGAAACCCTTCAGCTGATTTTAAAGCATAGCACAACCGCATAAAATGCTATTTTATAATATTTTGAACCTGCTGTGACATTTTTTTTATAACAGAGGGGTGAATTTAACAGTCATGAAAGATTTCAAATTGACTGTAATGGAAATGAGAAGCTTTCAGTTAAATCTAGAGAAGTTAGAGCGAAAGAAGAGTCAAAAGCAATACTGCTTTCCTAGAGGGTTCTGTCTCTGGAGGGGGAGAACTTTATTGCTAAGGGAATCTCCCCACGCCTACTTACAATGACAACTTTGAATTTCACAATTACGAGAAGAATGCTCTAATACTTTTTTGCTCTTACTCTCACTTTAAAAATGTTCAAAGATAGAAAACACGCAGATACATTTGCTATACTTTGTCCAGACTTCTTATCAACGCTTTAATGATTCGTGGTTGCTCGAATCCTTTGAGGCCAATGTCTAAATCAGTATAATACTTTTTCCCTCCTTTGAACTATTGTCTTCTGTTATAGTTATCCCTCAGAAAGAGTACAAAGATCACTTCAGAAACAGAAAAAAAAGAAAAAAAAAAAAAAAGATATATGACTACATAAAAGGAGAATTATGTATAACACATCAGTGACAAAAAATCATAAAATAAGTAAAAATGGAAATGAGATTACATCATCAGAAACCTCATAAGTTTTAATTTTCACGTAATTCTTAACTCATCACCTTAATATGTTTATCTGAGACTCATAGAATAGTTTAAGTTGGAAAGTCATTTGTTCCAATTTCTCTACTATGGGTAGGGTTACTAGGTACTAGGTCAGTCTGTGCAGGGCCCAAAACAGTACAAAGAACAGAGTAAGCTAATCTCTGAAGTGACATTTTAACGCTTTAAGACTTCATGTACTATTATAAAGAGCACAGTCAACACTGGGAGAGGTAGCAGTAATGTCACTTGTAGAAAACATTATTTCCAATATTGCACATTACCAGTAGGTCAAAAAAAGACTTAAGCTGATTAATACTACACTGACAATCTAGAAGATGATACAAGCTACATCAGCATTTCCATTTATTCAAATTTGTTCCAGTAAGGTTATTCATGTAGGGTAAAGCTGGTTGGAAGAAATAAAACTGTTAAAAGTTTACCATAAATGTTAAGGATGGAAAACTCCTTTATTTCTCTCTTGGTCTTAAGGATGGATTTATTGATTATTTTCTTGTTTTATAATCCACGATGCACAATCCATGATGAGACGGTTTTGGACCTGCTCCAAAAGCTGGATGCTCACAAGTCCATCTGGCCACACGGATTGCACCCTAGAGTGCTGAGAAAGTTGGTGGATGTGGTTACCAAGCAACTCTCCATCATACTTCGGCATTTCTGGCTAACTGGGGATGTCTTGGCAGACTGGAGACTGGCAATGGCATCCTGGCTTGGATCAGAAATGGTGTGGTGAGCAGGACTAGGGAAGTCATCCTGCCAATGTACTCAGCACTGGTGAAGCCACGCTATTTATGAAAACTTGAAGCTGAAAAACATACTATTATTTTTGAAGGAAAAAGCTGTAACTTGTATGTTTTCCTTACAGGTGAAATATGACTAAATCCAGCGCTGTTGCCAACAGAGTGTATGGACTTCTTTGGACTGGAATGTCAGTAAGAATTAGCGTTTCTAACAAGTTTTCATTCCTCAACTGCACATCATTCCATCTGTTCAATGAAAAGAACCCCATAAAGTTACCAGGACTGGTGTCAACAGCTACACAGTTATAAGGTGGTTACTGTCCTTGAGCAATGAGATCACTTCTCCTTTTGGCACTGTTGAGCAGTGACAGCTTCACTCTGATATGACAGATGGATGTTCTCTTCGAGACGGTGCTCCTGGGTATGTCTTGCTGGAGGAGAAACTTCCCATTATGTGTACAGCAATGTAAGCAGACTTGAAATCAATTACAAGAAAATGCAAATCACCTGCATTCTTTAGCATATATACAAGTTTTATTTCCTGAAGGTATTATATTATTTCCGAATTTACATGTTTGTAGTAGTAAATATGACATCAACAAAAACTTCTTAGTTATCAATCTCTCTGTAGAGACACCATGACAGGAAGTGTAGTTAGAATGAGAAATCTCAGTTGCTTAAAGATAAAAACTTAAAAATAATCAATATTAAATAATTGAATTTAAATAAATAAAACAATATGAAAACTCTATTGTAATTAAACTACATATCATCTATGTGCTTTAATATGCTGTATTCCTTTTATTTCTGTGTTTTTGTTTTTCCCTCTGCTGTTCAAATTATAACTGATTCCTTTCATATTAGAGCCTCAACCCATAAATGTAAAATCACAAAACTTCTGTTGCACAGGGAATTATCAGTCAAATCAGTTTTCTCACAAGACAGACTTGTAACAAAGCCTTCAAATGTCCAGTGCCTGCTTGCAAGTTAATGAAACCCTGATTGAGTTAAAAACTGTTACTTGCCGAAACACCAACTTCCCTTTATCAGTCTAAATTGCAACTTATGTGATGATGGTATAGATTAGTAACAAGGTTTTAACAAGGTTGAGGGAGGGAAGCTTTAGGTTGGATGTCAGGGGGAAGTTCTTTACTATGAGAGTGGTGAGGTGATGTAATAGGCTGCCAGAAAGACTGTGGATGTCCTGTCCCGGAGGTGTTCAAGGCTGGGATGAATGGAGCCCTGGGGAGCCTGGTGTGAGTTGAAGCTTGATGATTCTTGAGGTCTCTTCCAGCCCAAGTCATTCTATGATCCTATGATTTTATGAGAGCAATCTCTAAACCGTAATAATATTTCAGTATACTGTCAGGAGCACATTAGCTTGCAGAATCCTACAAAATTTTGTCACAAAATGAGTATGTTATTCATGAACTAAAAAAATAAGGAATTAATAATTTGGACAAGCTATCTGGAATAGAAGCTCTACATTATTTACTTTGGAATGACATGGCAGTTATTGCACTTTATGCTATTTACTGATTTTCACTACAGTGTCCATTTCCAATGATTCACTTTGAAGTATTATATGGACATTGAATTCTATTTAAATTCTAGATCATGTTTAAGATGAGACCGGGAGGGTAGCTGACAGATAAGAGAATTTAAGTAACCATATGAAAATATATTTGTACACATATGCAAATTGAGTTACAAAATGTTACAGACCATCTGGAGCTCCAGTACAAATGGGAGTCTGGGGAACAGTAGAGCTCGGGGACCTGATATCATTAACCAGCCATCTTTCTATATGTGATGACTTTGCATTCTCTGTGGTTGTTCCACAGCTGAACAGAACTTTTCAAAAATAGAAATATTGTGACATTAAGTTATTTTGGGGTAGACAGCAGTATAAGACTGCAGTGTAGATAAAACAAACAAACAAACATAGAAAAAAAAAAGAAGAATTTTTATGTATATGATGAGTTTCATTGCACTAAAATTAGAATTTTCAGATTTTGTGTGTGATAGCTTTTCTATAAAATGGAAAAAGAAACAGAGTATGGTGATTTTATGAATCTATGAAACTTTTACATTGGAATTTCTGTACTAGCATGTGGAAGAGCTTCTTACTGTAAGAGTGACAGAGCACTGGAAAAGGTTGCCCAGTGAGGATTTGGAATCTCCTTCTGTGGAGATACTCAAGACCCAGTGGGATGCCTATCAGTGTGATCTATTATAAGGTATCTGATTCAGCAGGGGGATAGGACTCAGTGATTTCTTGAGGTCACTTCCAATCCCTGCAATTCTGTGATTATGAAACTTATGTAATTGTCTTCTCCTCTTGAAAGAATGAGAATTTTTCTCATGTCTATTGAATGGAAATAGTATACAAACATGCACTTGCAATAACAACTGCATCACAAATCCATATCCTGATGTACCCCAGTAAAGTGCTTATTTACCATTTTTTTGCCATAGTAAACTGAAGATTATGATTGTATTTTAAAATGCCTGGAGTGTGCAGCTATTTACAGACGATGAATGAGGATATAAAAGAACAATGTTTCAGCACATGAGAAAAAATAATAGAAAATGGGTAAGACCCTTTTTTCCACTGTCCTTCATTGCTTTTGGCAATTAAGGCTTCTTGCTTCATCATCTTCCTCTTTTCATGCTAATCCTTTGCTGTGTAAGAATTCATTAGTGATGCCATGTATTTAAATGGGTTGTTTCAGAGCTTGGATGTTGTACTCATATACCATTTGCTTTAGCTTGTTAAGTGGATTCTCTGTTACAAGGTTTGGTTTTACTCATGGACTTCTGCAAAAAAATTATATTACCTTCCTGCCTGTACAACTGGTCTGTAGGACCCTGTTCTTTTCAGGCCATTATGGTCATATCATTCTTGCAGGGTGTTGCCTCCTTTGAGTTGCTGCTGCTTCCATTTTCACCTCTCGGAATTCTCATAAAATATTTTACCTCATGTACTTAATGTTTAAGAAGTAACATCTCTTGCCTTTCTGTTCCTCTTTGCTTATTTTCTACATGCAGTCCATCTTCTTCACAAACAGATCAGGCTCAGCAGCTGAGTTTGCCATATGGAGTACTGTAAGAGAGCCAAGTGTCTGGGACCATGCTTCTTGTGAGAGATCCTAGGGCAGGAATCATGAGAAATTATTAATATGGAAAAATATTTCTTTGGCTTTCTCAGTTCATCTGGAAAGATATGAAGAACTGAGTCAAGCTTTTGTAAATGATAGCTTAAGTATATAATGGAAGAATTACTAATTCTTTTTCTGTATCTCGAAATAATGTTGCCTTCCCAGTGTAGTATAAACAGTAACTCAGATACTCTAAAGAGATGCCCATTTTAAATCCAAGCACATGGAGAACATAAAATAATATGATCCGGACAGTCTTGCCAAATTCTATTTTAACTCATGCTGTCATCTGTATTAAAAGCCATTCCAAGTGTCCAAATTTGTTTTTCTCTTCCCTGTACCTATTCTCCCCCATATGCCATAAGGATCCATCCTCTTTGCCAGTGCTTGACTCTTCAAAGTCCACCCACTCATTTTTTTGCCACTCAGTCTCTTCTTTCTATCAAGCATTCACTCTTAAATGTATTTATTTTGCCTTTTAATATTTCAGTTATGTTCTCATGTGTTGATGTGCTCAAATTGCAGTTCCCCAAAAAAGTTCTCTGACAAACTCTAGTATGCTATGTGGAAAAAGAAATGAATGCAATGGCCTTTTAAGTGCCAAATGTGACCTGGCTTCAGCTGAAGGTTGAAGGTGAAGAGCTACCACATAAACCTTATCCTCTCTGTCTTAGTAGGAAAATAATATCTTCAGAAAAACTTAACCTACTCTTGATTATTTTTTAAATATTTTTATTTTCACTTCTCCCAAGGGATAGAAAAGACATACATAAGATGTAATAGTGAGAAGCATAACAATTCAAAGCATGATTCAGAGCAGAACAAATGGAAGTCTGCTAACTGTTTTAGAAACTTTTTTCTGAGCGAAGGCTAAATCTTGGGATTTGGATTATTATCAATAGTCTGTTCTCTTTTCTATGGAAGTTGAAAAAAAGATTTTATTTTTTGTGTATTTAGTAGAAATTAAAAGACTGTGGATAGCAAGTCAGTGAAGGGAGAGGCCTGAGGCTATTCAGCCTGGAGAAGACTGAGAGTGAATCTTATTGATGCTTACAAATATCTAATAGGCAGGAGTCAAGTGGATGGGGCCAGACTAATTTTGCTAGTTCTCAGTGAAAGAGCAAGGAGCAACAGGCATAAACTGGAACACAGTTTATGCTGTAAAGAAACTTCTTTACTCTGAGGACAAAAGAACACTGGAACAGGTTTCCCAGAGAGGATATCTCCTTCTCTGGAGATATTCAAAACCTGCCTGGATGTTCTTCTCAGCAACTCTAGGGAACCTGCTTTATCGGTAGAACTGAACCAGATGTTCTCCAGAAATCCATTCCAATCCCCGAGATTCTGTCTGTTCTCGAGTACTGGCTGGAAAAACATTACCTGTTTGTTAGGCTAAAACTGTGTTGGTGTAGGAGCTCTGTTCAGTTTACGTCACTGACACATAAACTCAGGAACTGTGACATCCAGACCTTTGAGTTTAGAAACGTTCATTTGCAAAAGCAGGTCTTAAATAGATTTTTTTTCTGGAAGAGTTGGAAATTGCCTGTTGCTCAGATCTCAGTGCTCAGGCACTGCCCTTATTTGATTTCAGTGGGGACTCACAATTTTGAAAAATATTTAGCATTTTCAGACAATATTAAACAGATCTATGTAAGAAAATCATATTTCTTCTTCCTATCCTTAATGGAGATCTTGCCCTGAGAGTTAAACATATGTATGTATATACTTTATCACAGAGACTGTTTTTTTATTCATGCTTAATTGGAGCATATGTGAAAGGTAGTGAGGTAATGTAAAAAGCTGCCTGAGTATCATCAATGTTTTGGAAAGAACATATTTTCTGACTTTCCTAAGCAGTTAAAAAATCATAAGCAGAAAATATATATATTATATTAAGAAAAAATGATAAATTATCAAATATATATATATATTCTTAATTTGCTTTCATATTTCTTGAAATTTCTTTCTTTTCTTATTTCCATGATTTCACAATATGCAATTATTTTATTTCTTTTGCATGCATATATCCCACAGGCAGGAGCTTTGCATCTAATAAATGACTCTGTCAGAGAGAGACTTGGACAAAACAGGATTTACTGGTGATGTTCATTACCTGTATAAAAGAATTACAAAATGAGCAGACATATTCCAAATCTGTCTACTCACACAGTTCAACAAATTGTCAATTAGTTGTAAGCTGTTCTTCTCTTCTGTTGACTTTGCATATTATAACAGTCCGTGTCCCTGAATATTTTTTGTTGTTGTTGTTGTTTGTTAGTTTTTGGTTTTTTTTGCCTGTTTCTATTTAGGCATATGTATTGTTTATCTGTGTTCAGATTTTGGTACAGTGGACCTACTACAGAACACTGCTAAGATAATCTGCAATGATTAATTAAAATCGCTATAATAAATATACCTTAAAAGTTTTGGCACTCTTACAATAATATTTGTCTAAGCTAAGCCATGTGCAGTTAAGCCATGACATTTTATAAGAAATCAAAATACTCATTACATTACTTAACTTTATGAGAGAAAAAGAAAGGAAAGAGAGGTGGAGGTGTGTGTCTGTGTGTTTCGGGAGGGAGGGCGAGGGGGGGTGGGGGGGAGAGAATAGAATTGATACAGGAAACAGGGGTAGGACGACCAAGGTCTGTGAGAGCACTCATCCAGATGTTTCAAAGTCTTCTTGCCCCCAAATTTCCCTCAGGCCTCCTGTTATCCTTGCTATAATTATGAGGTTCACAACAAACAGGTATTAAACAAGTTTTCAGTAAACTAATTCACAATAAACAAGTTTGCAATCAAAACTTCTACAGTGGGAAGATCGGAGTTTTAAACAAAGTAAGGTCATCAAAGAATCAGAGAATAGCAGAGGTTGGAAGGGACTTCAAGAGGTCATAGAGTCCAACAACCCTGCTAAAGTAGGTACTCTACTCAAGACAGGTCTTCAATATCTCCATAGAAGTAGAATTCACAATCTGTTTGGGTGATGTGTTCCAGTGCTCTGTCACCTTTAGTGTAAAGGAGATCTTCCATGTGTTAATACAAAACTTCCTATGTGCAAGTTTTAGGCAATTACTCCCTATCCTATTACAACATACTGCTGAGGTGAGTCTGGCCTCATATATTTGCCTCCTAAATCCCTTTAGATACTTATAAGCACTCATTGGATCACCTCTCAGTCTTATTTTCCCCAGGCTGAACAGACCCTGGTGACTCAGCCTTTCCTCATGTGGGAAATGCCCCAAGTCCTTTAACATCTTTGTGGCCATTTGCTGGTGTCCTTGTAGGAGATCCCTGTCTTTTTTGAACTGGGGAGCCCAGAATTGCACATAGTATTCTAAATGTTCACCTACTATGGCAGAGTAAAGGAGGAGGACCACCTCACTCAACCTGCCGTTTGTACTCTTTTTAACACACCCCACCATACCTTCTTAGATACAAGGGCACACTGCTAGGTTATGACCAACTTGTTATCCACAAGACATTCAGATCCTTCTTTGCAGAGCTCGTCTCCAGCAAGTCTTCCTAACCTGTACTAATGCATGTGGTTATTCCTCCCAAGCTGCAAGACTTGCACTTGTTCTTGTTAAATCTCATCAGGTTCCTCCCTGTCCAATGCTCAGATCTGTCCAGGTCTTGTTGAATGAAAGCACACCCTTTTGGTATGTCAACCATTTTTTTCAGCTTTGTATAATCAGCAAACTTGCTATGGGTGGCCTCTATCCCTTCATTAAAATAGTTGATGAAGATGTTGAACAAGACTGGACCCAGCATGGACCCCTGGGGAACACTGCTCGGTACAGGCCTCCAACTGGTCTCTGCACCTCTGATGACCTCATTCTGAGCTTCATCACCTTTCCAGGGACAGAGGGGAGGCTGACACTGTCTTTCTTCCAGTCTTCAGGCACCTTTCCCATTTGCTAAGACCTTTCAAAGGTGATGGAGAGTAGTGGTTTAACAGTCACTTTTGTCAGTTCTCTCAGATCATGTGGGTGCATCCCACTGGGGGCCATGGATTTGCGTGCATTCATTTTGCTTAGAAACTCCCTGACCAGCTCTACCCCAACCAGTGGAAAGTCTTCCTTACTCAGACTCACTCTTTCCTCCAGGGCTGGGATTCCTGAAGGCTAATCTTAGCATTAAAGGATGGAGAAAAGGAGGATTCAGGATCTCAGTCTTTTCAGCATTCCCTGTTACCAAGGCACCCACCTCTTTTAGTAGGGGATCCACACTTTGCCTTGTCTTTCTTTTACTGATGACATACCTTAAAAACCTTTCTTGTTATCCTTTACCTCCTTTGCAAGATTTAATTCCAAGAGAGCCTTAGCCTTCTCCATTGCATCCCTACAGACCATGACAACATTCCTATATTCTTCCCAGGTGGATTGGCCTTTTTTCCACATTTCAAGGGCCTTCTTTCAGTTTATCCATGAGTTCCTTGCTTATCCATGTAGGCCTCTTGCCACCTTTCCCTGATTTTTTACTCTTTGGGATGCACCAAATTTGAGCTTGTCTCCACAGGGTCCCTCTTCTGATCATGTATTCAGTGTTCAGCCTGTTATTATGGTGATAATCTTATCCTGCAAATGTTTAATATAATTCTAGTCATACCTCAGATAGTTTTTTGTTAGTCTGCTACAACTCCCAGTGAAACAGACAGGTTTTTCTGAAGGAACTACAGTCCAAACAATAGTTCAGAAAAAGTCTAAGTGCAAAGTAGTGGCAGAGAGAAGCTGCTAAAGGTGTTTTGTCTTTGATTCTCCTGACCCCAATCTATTTAATTGGCAATACCATAACTGGATTTTCTCCAAGCTGAGTTTGTTTGCCTGTGAAGTTATGTGATAAATAATCTTCCCGTATTTATCTTAATCTATGAGTTTTCTTGTGCTATTTTCTCCCCTTCTCTCACTAAGGAGGGGGAAGTGTGCAGTGCCAGGCTGCCCAACTGTCTCGCTCCAATTTATAGGAGGGAGGGGAGGTTCTTTTAATATCTGTATACCCAGCATGAGATTAAGAAACAGTGGTTCAAATGTTGGTCCAACCAGCTTATTACAGATCTTAATCAGGGAGATGGGGAAGAGGAGGACAGACACTATTACGAATTAGGGTAATAGGAAAGAGAAAGAGGGTAATAGAAAATATAGGAAAGAAGAAGCAAGGAGTCCTTGTACGTAGCAAGAGGGAGATAGTCACTGCTGTGGATCCAGCGTGGTTTGTAGTTCAGTCATTGATCTTCAGTAGTGGTGTGTTGTCAGGCATTGTTGTTCTGTTGACGACGACAGTGACCACGGCAATGATGGCCCCTTTTCAATGGTTCCAGAATGGTCAAGTCAGCTTTCTTTGGAGTGACAGCTCAAATCCAAAGTGGTTGAGTCAACTCTCCTTGGAGTGGCAGCTTCTGGCTCTGGGATCTCAGCAGAAATGCCTTTGTTCCCATCTTCCGGGCCTTGTCAGCAGTTAAGGGGGAGCAGGGATGCCCACCTGCATCCTGTTTATCACAGGACACGATGGTATCATCTCCCAGTTTTCCCAAGCTGGAGCTATTTTGTCTACAGGCCAGATCTTCCACCAGTAAGCACTCTTTTCTGGAGGCAAGCAGCTCTGGAGGAAGGGGCTTTCAAATGTCCACAAAGTGATGTCGATGGTCACACGGTAGCACTCATCACTTGCCTCCTCAATAAATCAATCAGAGTCTTATCACAACAAATACCTCAGGAAGCAAGCTTTGAGCCAAAAAACAAAGATGAATTCTCACACCACCCCAATGGAGACAGCACTTGAAAGCCAAATGGATGCTCTTTTCTGATACACTGACGTACATTTAGCTCAGTTCTGTTTAAATCAAAGCTTCTCCAGGTAAGTTTTGAGATTCCCTGAAATCCCTGGTTGACTAGTGAAAGCCAAAGGGTTGTGATCAATGATTCTGTATCTGGGTGGAAGCAGACACACTCAGGTCGTTTACCTGAAGGGTCAGCCCTGGGAAAAGTGCTCTTCAAAATCTTTATTAATGACAAAGATGATGGCATCAAGTGCACCCTCAGCAAGTTTGCAGATGACACCAAGCTGAGTGTGCAATTGATACACAGGAGGGAAGTGGGCCAGTGTGAACCTAATGAGGTTCAACAAGGCCAAATGTAGGGCACTGCGTTTGGGCTGGACAATCCCAGATATTTATACAGACTGAGAGAAGAACTGCTTGAGAGCAACCCTGCAGAGAAGGACTTCAGGGTTCTGGTGGTTGAGAAGCATGAGGTGGTTGAGGACATGAGTCAGCAGTGTGCACTTGCAGCCTGGAAGGTCGACTATAGCCTGGGCTGTATTAAAAGAAGAGAGGCCAGCAGGGAGAGGGAGGTGATTGCCATCCCCTTCTCGGCTCTTTTGAGGCCCCATCTAGAGTACTGCATCCAGGCCTGGGGCCTCCAACACACAAGGAAGACATAGAGCTCTTGGATTGGGTCCAGAGGAGAGTCACTAAGATGATCAGAGGTCTGAAGCACCTCTCCTGGAGAATGGTTGAGGCAACTGGGCTTATTTAGCTTGAAAAAAAGAAGGCTCTGGGGAGACCTCATTGTGGCCTTCCAATATCTGAAGGTAAAGTGGAGGGGGTACAACTGTTCACATGAATGGATAGTAATAGGACAAAGGGGAACGGTTTAAACTGAGACAGGAGAGGTTTATCACAGAACCACAGAATCACAGAATAGCCAGGGTTGGAAGGGACCTCAGGGATCATGAAATTCCAACCCCCCTGCTACATGCAGGGCCACCAACCTCCTCATTTAATGCTAGACCAGGCTGCCCAGGGCCCCATCCAAGGAGGAAGTTTGTCACTCAGAGAGTGGTGACACACTGGAACAGGTTTCCCAAGGAGGTTGTGGATGCCCCATCCCTGGAGGCATTCAAAGCCAGGCTGGCTGTGGCTCTAGGTGGCCTGGTGTAGTGGCTGGCGATCCTGCACATAGCAGAAGGGTTGAAACTAGATGATCTTTGATGTTCGTTTCAATCTGGGCCATTTCATGATTCTATGATTCTATGAATGTACCTCTATGCCATCACTTCTTGTCGTTGTTACTGTTGTTTTCAACCTTTTCCTTTTCTATCTCAGTAAATGCTTTTGATCTCAACCCACAGTGTTATTTTCCTTCCAGTTCTTTGTCTTATTCCACTTTGGGGAGAATGAGCAAATGTCTGTGTGGTTCTTAGCTGCTCATAAATTTTAATCACAACAAGGTTTAAAATGGCATTTGATATTTAACTTTAGCAGTGTCTCATTTACCAGATAAATAATATTTTATCAACCTGTTAATGTTCAGTTTTACTAAAATAATTTGTGAATTCAATACAACTTTACCTAATTGCCTATATCAGTAAAAATAGAAGGAAAAAAAGAAAGAGTAGCTCTTTACTGACTTATCCCAATAATGATACAATGTTTTTCAACTTAAAATAGTATAATAAAAATATAATTCAAACTTAAAATAACAACATTCTCTAAGATTTTTTTGGGTAGATCTTCTAATCAGTTTCCTCCTCTGTACTTATTTTGTGCTGTAGTGTTCTCTTTCTAATTGAGAAGCATGAGAAAGTTGGTATTCAATAGCAAAGATTTTTTTTTTTTCTTTTCATTTTTTGAAAGGACAATATTATTGTAGCAATTCCACTAATAAATTCTTCTATCATTTGTCTGACACACACTATCCTTTTAATCTTACCTAATGCAAAATATTATACAAATTTTCAGTATATAACTCACAGTACTATTTTTTCTAGTGCAGCTGGGGAAAAAAAAAAAAAAACAACATAGAAATTTTAAATAAATATTAAACAAATTTCTATTTCTAAATTGGATGTAAAAAAGATTCATTTGAATTTAAAGTCAGTCATCACTCTTTTTCTTGGGAAAAACACAGTAGTAACTATACAGTTGGGAACATCAGCATCAATCATTAACATTAGTGGAGCTCCACTGATTCCAATAGAACTATGTTGATTAACTGCAAAGAAGATTCCAGCATTTGTTTTCCAAATCCAAACGAGTGATAGGCCCTTGTAGGAGATGATATTTTCCTAGTCTGCCGCAGATACGGAGTCTTACACATACATAAAACATAAAAACACACACCAATGTGCCAAAAGGTTTTTAATTATTTATCATGTCTGGAACATAGAAGGTGATAACATTCCTGAAGTCATTTTTTCATTTGTCATAGCAGTTTTGCTTAATGAATGCTAAGTATTTGTTTGCTAAGCATGAATGTAAAATGGTGCAAAATAAGATCCTTGTCAAGGATCATTTAAATGGTAATATCAGTGTTGCAAAAGGTGATAGCCTGTGTCCCTTGTGAAATATTAATTTCTGCTTTCTTTACACAGTCTTCTTGCAAAGCTGACTGATTTAGCACCTGCTGTTTCAGATCAAGATTTTTCTTCAAGCTTTTATATAAATAAGGGGTACATAATAAAGACATTCTTGCTGCTGGTTATGTGTTCGGGGTGGAGATTTGTGGAGTCATTTGCATGTTTTTTGAAAAAAAAAAAAAAAAAGGAGATTAAGTTTGTACTACTGAAGTTCAAATAATAATGAGAATGATAATGATTTACTATTACTATTACTATTACTACTATTTTCTCTGGTATAAGACTCAGTGTTTTCAAACTCCAGATACCTTGCATGTGACACTCAGTAGAAGACACTCAGTAAGTTACACAGAGATACATTTATCTTTATACTAAATGCATTATCATTCGAAGTTACAGGTCTCTTCTGGAAACTTGATCTATCAAATTTTCTTATTCAATACAGATACAAAATGAGATTCAGAATGCATGTGTATCTCTTGCCTACTTATGTTATGAAAGTACATCCACAAAACATTTAATGCATTAGTTAATTTTTAGGCATCTACATATAAAAGTGACTTTATTAAACCATTTGAAATCCCAGAATTCTCAAGAGTATAACTTTTTGGATACCCTTTGGCAATCACGTTTCCAGTGCTCATCAGCTATTAGTCACTTGGCTGTTCACTGCTGTGCCCAGATGTGCCAACTAAAACATTTGTTGCATAGTTTATGTTAATTAATTCCAAAATTATCAGATCTTTTTCTCCAGTAAGGCTTTGGAATATCAAATAATCCTTTTTTAAGAAACAACAGTCACTTAAATATGTCACAAAACTTCAGTCTAACAAACTGCTAACCCAACTCCTTGCAGAACTGTTCCATTGCTTTGAATTACACTTCAATAGAAACTCCTCTATCTTTCTTTTCAGTTATCTCTTTTACTGAGTGTAGAGAATAAGCGCCCAATATTTTGGCTTGTCTACACTAGATTGTGTGAAAGGGAATTGACTTGGGCCACATATTACCCATATATAAAGTTAATGTATATAAGTAACAAATATTCTTAAAAAGAAAAAAAAAAAAAAATTAAAACATTTTTTTAAAAAGGGAGAGTAACAAAAACATAAAACTAGTGGAATATTTGACCCTGCTTTTGTGAAACTAATGCACCAGGTTGCAATTATTACGTTTGTTATCAAGGTGTTCGTCATAGATTTTGGTTTTGTTTTTCATGTGCTTCACTCTTGGAAATAATTGTTCATGAATGTATGTACTATCAAAAACTGGTGAACAAGCTGTGATTGTAGACTGAGGGAAAAGTAGATCTCGTAAAAGTCTAGTAAAGAGAAGATGTGACATTTTTTTAGTCGAATATCTGATTGCAACACTATACTTTCCATTTGAAAATCTGCAGACAATGTGTTTATGCTGATTCAAAATGGATTCAAATATATATATATATATATATATATATAAAAAACAATCTTGATTTTTTAAGTAACTGGAAATCTATTCTTAAATTTCTTTGTCAAAACAGAAAACAAGGATACATATATTTTGCTGTACACAGGACTGTGTTTAGCCAATGTATCAAAGTGTGGGAGTGACCACAGTACTACCCTAGTCCTGGTCTGCATGAAGCCTGTGGACTCTAATTGGACATGTCTGGTCTAGGGAATTGGGCTGGCTGATAGTTTTTGATTGAAACTTTGATTTTTGTCCCCAGTATATAGGAATCTAATTGAAGATCGAACAAATAACTTGACACTCTTCTGGCTATCCTTATATCAAAAGAGAAATATTTCAGTTAGCTAGTGCAAGATAAAAAAAAAGGGATTATAATAAAAAGGATTTAGAAAGTTAAATCTATGTTTAGATCAAAATTGCAAAGATGTACATGATTGCAATTGCTGATCTGAGAAGAACATTTGAAGTTGCATGAATGAAATTATTTCTTATTCTAATTTCCATGAAAGGTTTCCAAGAGAATCTGTTAAAATAAAGTGATTGTTTTTCAGGTAAAGAAAGCTATTTATTAAATAGGAGCCTTCAAAAGAAAAAGACAAAATGGTATTGAAAGTTCATTAAAAAAAAAAAAAATCACACAAATTCAATATCAGATTGTATTCCTTGTTATGCTTTTCTAGTGTACTTAGTTATTTAAACAGCTACGCCATTTAATTTAGACTGTAAAGACCTGTTAATTGTGTAATTTCTGGGGTTAAAATCAGGTGAACTTCTATATTGTCAAATGACACTGTGAGGGTCTGAGCTAGGAACTCAGGAGATCTAAATGTCCATTTCTGGTTAAGCACAGAGTTATTTTCTGGTAATGATCAAATTGCCCAGGTATGATTCTTTTCATTTAGTATTAGTAGTCTGGAAGGAACTGGAGTTCCCAACAGAGTAAATGGAGGCAGGGATTCTTTTCCAGATAACTAAGTATTCCTTCCTGGGTCTCTGACTAACAGCATGATGCAACTTCTAAACCGATTTCTCCAGGGACAAAACACGTCTTAGACTAAGCATCTAATTTCAAATATCAAAGGTAGGGGAAATAATCTCTTAATGTCAATGTAATCTTTTAGAGTATAATACCTTTCTGAGGCAAATGATACAAATTCCCATCTCTAAACACATTCACATCCACCAGTAATGTTCCTTTTCAATCAGTTGTCTCAACCTTATGCTTCTTGGTCAGAAATTTATTTCCTTTATGTTCCATCATTATTTGGTCCCCTGGCCTTTTCTACCTCTCAGAGTACTTCTTAGACAGCCATTTTAGTCAAACTGATGGCTTGAGGTTCATTTAATAAAATTTTGAATCTAGTCTCAGCAAGTATGGGATATATTTTCTGATATTTACAGTGGAAAAGACTATTCATACTCTTTCATGCTCTCTTCTCTGAATATTTATCATTATTTTAGCAAACTAAGGTTTTTAGCTTAAAACAGTGCTCAGACTTTTAACACACTCAACATTGAAGTAGAGCAGGAACAAGTATTTCATTCTGGATGGAACTTGCAAATCTTCAAAAGAAAAGCTCTTTGGTTGTTGTTGTAAAAAAAAAAAAAAAAAAAAAATTTTTTTTTTTCTTATATAATCATAAAATCTTAGAATCCTAAGAGCTGAAAGGTACTTGTAGAGGTCATTTAGTTCAACTCCTCTGCAATGAACAGTTAGATCAGGTTGCCAAGAACTTGGTCCAGGCCGGAAGACCTTGAAATTCTCCAGGGACAGGGCATCAACCACATTTCTGAGCAACATGTTCCTGTGTCTCACCATCTTCACTGTAAAAAAACCTTTCCCTTACATCCAGCCTAAATCTACATACCCTAAGCTTGAAAGCTTTTTATCTTTTTTCTCAACAGACTATGTTGAAGAGTCTTTCCCTTCTTTCCCATAACTCCCCTTTAGAGACTGAAATATTTCCACAGTTCACTTGGAGGCCTCTCTTCTCCAGGCTGAATAGCCCCAACTCTCTCAGCCTGTCCTGGTAGGAGAGGTGTTCCATTTTTTGGATCATTTTTGTGACTTTCCTCTGAATATTTCCAACAGGTCCACACATCTCCTGTACTGAGAATACAGAGATCTAGATGAGGCCTCGCCAGCACAGACTAGAGGGACAGGATCACCTCCCTCGACCTGCTGGATATTTTTTTGACTATCTAAGATATTCGATAAAATGAGAAGAATTAAGTTCACAGAACTTGATTTTCTATTTAAGATTTCCTCAGCTTCAGTTTGGTATTTCTGGCTTAAGGAGATTTGGCTTGAACATTTATGATTGCTGTATGCTCAAGGGAAATAATTTCAGTGTTTCTTTCTAGGGCAGATCTGAGAGTGACATCTTAGGGTGACTGATTCTGTGTAGTCTGTGTGTCAAAAATGATATATTAGGACTCTTACAGAAAGTTCGGGAGAAATTAGGCACATTGCTATAGAAGAGTGCTGGAGGAGCAGGAGTATGACAGAAGAAATGATCTGGGATGAATGAAAGGTCTTGCAGTCTGAAGTTCAAGGCAGTAGCACAGGTGGGAACAGGAGAGAGGGAAATGTAACACTGAGTTAGATACTAAGCATGTTTAGATGTATTAATATGAATTGATCGCTGTACAAATAATATATATATTTTAATGTTTGTTTGAATTTTGCAAATTTCTCCGTCTTTGAAAGCATCTAATTTCCTCATTTCACCTATTTTCCCAAATCCAGGCTCACTTTGGAGTGTATTTCACTTACAAAGAAGGACGTCAGGTCTCCTGTTTTCTCCAGGCTCACAAGTAGAAGAGAAACCCCACTCCTTTGGATTGAAACATAATTCATCACAGATCTCATGTTGAGATCAGTGCACTTAAGAGCGTATATGCCAGATGCACATCACAGGAACAGAAGCATTGATGCTTCTGAGGCAGCAGTAATAGAAACAGCTCAGGTGGCTGGAGCAGTTCACACATTTACAAGCTGCTAAAGACTAAATTCATCTTCATGCTGTTTTCTCATTCAGTTGAGAACATTTCATGGAGACGGATTGGCCACTTCACACTTTTGTGAACCTTCTAAACTGTAGATGGATGTGGAGAGCCCTTTACTTTCATTCTTCCATTTAAAAGTCCTCTTTTCAATACTGGCAATGTCACTGTGGCAAAAGAAATATTTTGTGGCTAATATTATATAGTACTGTACTGGAGAAATAGGTTTTCCATAATGAAGGGTGAAGAATATACATATCTCAGGAACATTCTGAGGTATTTTGAAGTATACATGACTAACAGGATAGTATTAAAACTGATCTCCTTTGATAGCGTAATTAAAAAATTTCGGTCAGGATTCCTGAAGAAAAATCTTCCCATAAGGAAAAGCTGTATAAGGCACAGCACACATATTTGTTTATTATATATGTGCACATATGAGAATGTGTATGCAGATAAATATTCATTATATGGGCTTTTAATATGTACACTTATGCATACATCAAATAATTAATAAAACATAAAATTTTTGTTCTTTTTTAATACCTATGACTGTTTCCTTCTCATTGCAATACAATTCATAATGTTCTTCAGAAAATGAATTTGAAAATTTAGGTGACAAAACACATTTTGGCTTATGGCTAACTATTCTGAAGTGATACAATGAATCCTATGCAGTTCCACTGTGTTCTTTGTAGTTCAATGCGATGTATCAAAATAACAAATTTCAACAGTACTTTTCCGTATCTTTGAGGGAAAAGAAAAGCTAACAAACATTTTCAGAGGATAGTTGTTTTTCTGCATTGATAAATTGTAATCTGTGCTTAATTTCTGGAATATATAATGGCAATGCAGAATTAAGGAAAAAAGAAAAAAAGAAAAAAAAAAACCTAAAAATCTCCCTTCAATAAACTGTGTACAAAAATGGGAGTGGACTCTGGGCAATTAAGTCTAAGATAATCTGTGATTTACAGGAATGATATTATGTAGAAATGTTTATGGAAAGATGGGAAATTATAACGATACCAAGTGGCATTAAGTGGAATATATGAGAATAAGTTGTAAAATAGAAATAAATGATTAAATATCATGAGTCACTGGAAGCTAACGCATCTTCTGAGGTTCTTTCTTTTTGGGTTGTTCAGCAACGTATGAGTGAAATACAGCTGGATGGGGGGCGAGGAGATGTATCTGAAACTTCACAAGAGTTCCAAATTAATAGATGTATATATCCAATCCTTAGAATAAGATTTTGAGACAAGATTGACTTTCAGGTGGGGGTAAAAATCACAAGAAATGCAACTATTGAACAACCAAATATAGAAAGTACCATCTTCATCAAATTAGGAAGCAATGAGGAAAGCTTTTGGTGAATAAACTGGCTGTGTGAAAACAGTAGGGAGTAGATAAACAAAAACTTTAATACATCTAGTTTACAATACTGCATCACATCTTACTGTAAAAGGCCAACATTGGATTATGGGAACTGGACAGAAATAACTCATCCTACAGTTGGCAGATCTGGTGTTAATTGTTTACAGTAATTTAAACTGGCCACAGAGAAAAAAAAATTATAATAAAATATATATATCATCTGACTCAGAATTATTATATATTAAAAGAATGCTATCAATAAAGTATGTTATAATCCCATCCAGAGTAATACTAAGTATATGTCCTGTCTCTGTCTTTCCTTTCTACCCATCTGTTACAAGACAAAGCAATAGGGAAATACAGCTTCCCAGAGCCTGACCTCTCAGTCTTAAGGGAGATTAGGAAGGATAATTAGCAATATGAACACAGGTGGCAGTCTCTCAATATATAAAACACAGATTAAATACCCCATGTCCAAGACTTATTCCTTAGTTTCAAGATTTCTTTTTTCAAGAAATTATTCATTGTCAGAGAGGATGTTCCTCCGTAGGAATATTTTGAGGATCAGCAAACTCTCACAAAAAGTTGTTAGCCAGTACTCGCATGAATTATTTTTTATTCAATACAGAAAAATTACTTCTGTACTTAATGATGTAAAGCAGCATTTTTCCATTTTTCACAAGGTTATTCCTTGATAAATGGCAGTGCAACCCTGTGAATCATGGGATATTTGCCTACAATGTAAATACTTCTTTTGAGAGCTTCCCTCTTGCTTCAGTAGGTGCAGAATAAAATCCTTTTCTCTTAATATCTATAACTATTATTTTGTAGAATTTATAAAGTTTTGTATTTTCATTTAAGTGTTTATTTGGCATTTACCAGAAATGATTTCTGTTTTAATTCTTTGACCTTCAGACTTGAATGTCAACGTTGAATTAAAATTTTAATATTCACAGGACAGAATAAACATAAGAACAGGTAAGTCCTTAGGAATAATTTTCTGATTCTGATTGCATCAGACTAGCATCTGTTCCACACATCCATACATAAATCTAACAGGACTTGAAAGATGATAGAGAGCTTTCAAAGAGTTGGTTAGAAACCAAAACCAAATTCATACATTGAAAAGAATCAATCAGTGAAGCAATCCTTTGGCTACAAAGGAGACTCCGAATAAGGTCTAGGCTCTGAAATTATTCCTGCCACCAGATGCTGTTTGTCTGTTTCTGTGCTCTAATTGCTATCAATAATTAAACACAGGTATCTGATTCATATGCACAGAAGCAGAGATTCTTAAATTAAACATTTTAAAGTCATTATAGTACATTTTATATGTTCAGCTAAACACTACACTCAGGCTGATTATGATTAAATATACTGAAACTGAATTACATATTGATTCCATAAATATCTACAAATACCCAGAACAAATAAGAAGATTCCTGGTAAATAGAAGGAACATTTTAATTTCAGATGAATAACAGTGAGTGGGTTATACTTATTTGTCTACGTTACATTATGGTTCTGGCACATTGTGCAAAGAGATGGCATTTCCCTGTCAACTTGCAAAATACAGAGAATAATTTCTATCAATTTGGATAATAACAAATGCAAACAATGTATTGCATCTAAATTTCTGCAACAGCCACTTGAAAAGTCAAGTTTCAATGCAAGCAAATCTTGCCGTAGTTAATCAGTCTTTGACAGACTTTTTTTTTTTTTTTTTTTTTTTTCCAAAACTGTGTCCCCAGGGTGATCCTCACTCTTAATAGAATACAGTCTGCAGTATGTCTAGTGAAAAATCTCAATATATTATGTTCCTTTGATTCTACCCACCGTGACCTCTTTGTAGTCCTCAAAATATGACAACACACTTCGCTAATCATGATTGCTGTTACTCATACTACCATTTTGCCAAAATGTTTGGCAGACTTTCAAACAGGGACATGATGATGAGCCATCGCTGGTGATTCATCCTTTCCAGTACAGTCAAGGAGGTCAGTGCAGTACAACCCCTAATATCAGGTTTACAAATTAAAGATTTTCTGGAGTCTGATGCTACTGTTCAGATGTCCTTCATCTGCTCAATCTGGACCTTTGGTACTGTTCTTTTTTCCCAGAATCTCATGGATTGCTTTCTGTGATTTCTGCCCAATGAGATAAAAGTTCAAATCACTGAAATATCTTTGGCTAGGACAAATTTGAGATCAAGGATACTGTACAAGGCAAATTCTCTTTTGAAATCGGCAATAATGAATGAATTCTACTCACAGTTCTGTAACTCTGGGAATACACAAATCAGAGGATTAAAGAGTGTCGGGCAAAGGTTTCTAAGGGACTCTTAGACTTTGAAAGGGACATCTTTTTATGCAAAACAGTTCTGATTATATAGATATTTCATCATAGTTCACTATAGATGTAACTTTTATTCTGGGACACCGGAAAGAAAATTTAATAGGAATGTTAGCATATAAAAATCTCTTCCTTAATTTACATTTTCAGTTCTTTAAACTTGCTATCACATGTTTTGTTATCTGAAAGAAAGCTTCCGAAAAATGATTTCAGTTTCTAGGATGACTAATGCAAATCAGCAGTTGTTTCCCTGGTTAGTTACACTTCTGAAAGGAGCTACTGTTGCTCAGGATATGAGATAATTTAACTTTATTGTTCAACATGATATGGGTACTTAAACATAACTGTCTAATGTCATTTATCAGTTTAGATGCTCTAGTGTTTTATAGGTATGTCTCCAGTTGCACTCCAAAGCAGTCTGGATCTCTCTCAGGTCCAGTATCACATTTACAAGCCCAACTGCATGTCTCAGATATTTTGAGATGTTGAAAATGACATTTATGTTTAAGTGAGATGAATTATTGGCATTTTTAATTTATAGTTTAACTGTTGCTCACATAATCCTGTAAGAGTAAGTATTGTAAACGATATAGAATGCATGCATCATGCCATATTTAATAGTACAGGAAAACTTCAAATAGGTGTGCATTTTTTGTGCTGTAGTAGGATACTTTCATTTTTTTAAGACACTTCAAGAGGGTAAATATGCAAAATGTGATAAAATATGGCTAAAATTTCCAATGCACTTTCAAGAGCCTTTTAGAATGGTATTAAAGATGCCATCTTGAATAGGCTGTCTTAAAAGTAAAATATGTTAAATGCTGGAATGTTTCCTAGTGAAGAACACAGTGTAGTAGTTTAATGCTTTGTAATACTTCCACTTTCTAATACTTCTGCCATATTAATTTTTTTAGAATTTCCTTCTAGACTTTCTAATAAGTTGGTAATATTGGTTAGAAAAACTTAGTTACCAGCTATAAAATTCAGCTTACCATACTCATTTTCAGAGTTTGTGTGTAGCTGCTCAGGAAGTTACAATCCCATAACTCTGTGAACTGAAAAACTCTGTATATATATATATATATATAATACTTTTTGCATACCACTATATAGGTAGTTGGACTATACTAGTACCCTGTTCAAACATTCTTTCCAAAACAGTTCAAATATGCCCTATATTAAGAAACTTAGGTAAATAGATACTTTATCTACCTCCAGTAAGTCCCCTTGCTAAAATCATAAAAATGCAGGCATTTTCTTTTTCACAGATGCATGTTCTAATACAAACTATTCATTTGACAGGGCAAAGGCTTGAATGGCAGAACTGCATGACCAAACTCAATTAAATCCTTCTTTGAGAATTATTTCATTATAGAATTCTGTCCCCTGGCTTCCTTATTTGTTTCAGAAAACCTACTTATCACCGAGACAATATTCATGGGATAATAAAGATTTTTTTTCTTTTTTTTTCTTTTTTTTTCTTTTTTCTTTTTTCTATCTAAGTTATTGAAAACACTGATGAAACAAAAGAGAAGAAATTTGGAGTCTGGAAAGAGATAATAATATGATCTGAGAACGCAGTGAAGATTGTTTATAGTGTATTGATGTTTAATTAGATTTAAACAACTAATTTAAGGTCAAAATGTGAGCTCACACTTTTACAGACCTTTGAAAAATTGTAGAGAGACTTCAGTGAGCAGATTTCAATCACTCTGAACATATCTTCAGTTGTCAAAAATCCACATGGAGTTAAATCCAATTTGAGGTATAAAATCCTTAAATGCAGCAAGTCACAAAAGCTGTCACCTCCCTCTCCTATGCTTAGGACTTGTATAGTTTTAATAGAATGATAAATTTAGTATTTCTGAAAGAAGGTGAGTTTATCTCCAGGCTTTTTTCTGAGATTTTTCACTTGACCTATTACCTCTAGCTGGACACTTATTCTGAGGACAATGTTCTCACAAATTAAAAAAAACTTGACTGCCTTCTAAACACTTCCCCTTACAAAGGCCAGGCTGCATTTTCATCTACAGCTTTCCTGCATTGTCTCCCTCCTCCATGTTTCCTACCTTCCAAAGACCATCTACTGCTTTTCCACAAAGTACTGTGAAATATTCCAACTTCCTATTTCCCTTTTCTCCTGCCAGGCAAGAGGCAACACAAGTAGTACTATGAATGTGGTTATTGGCCATCTGTCTCTCAGCAAGTGAACTGACTAAGCAGAATGTGATGCTTTTTAGCAGTCTTTAGACTTCACATTTTCTTACCTCTCTTGTGAGTATTATGCTATCTGTCAGAATTCCACTTCTGTCCAGTTAGGCTACAGTTTGCCAAAGAGATCCAAAGAAACTGGGAGAAAGAGGGCTCACCTAAAGATGCAGTCACAGATATAGGAATGCCATCATCAAATCAGATCTGTCTTGTTAAGAAATCAGGCTAAAAGTAAGTTCACTGGTGACTTTGAGAATTTCCTCAAGGCCTTATGTGACACTGAGTGTATCACCCCAATCATCTTAATATGACTTAAAATATGAAATACAGCAGCAACTAGGAACTGTGTTTTAAAAGCACATAAAAGACTATATAATGCAAAGAACTGTGAAAACAGGAGTCTTAGGAATTTATGTGGGACACCAAGGACATTCTCATGACATGATTTTTTCTCGCATTTGAAAAAAAAAAAAAATCACAGAATCACAGAATCACAGGGGTTGGAAGTGAACTTGAGAAATCATTGAGTCCAACACCCCTGCTAAATCAGGTATCCTACAGTAGGTTGTGCAAGTAGACATCCAGCTTGGTCTTGAATATCTCCACAGAAGGAGATTCCATAACCTCTCTGAGCAACGTGTTCCAGTGCTCTGTCACCCTTACCATAAACACATTCTTCCACATGTTAGTACAGAACTTCCAGTGCACGAATTTTAGGCCATTATTCCTTGTCCTATCTCTATACATCAATGAGACGAGCCTAGCCTTATCCATTTGCCATCCATCTCTTTTTAGATATTTATAAACATTAATCAGATTCCCTCTCAGTTTTCCTTTCCCCAGGCTCAGTTTCCTCAGCCTTTCCTCACATGAGAGGTGCTCCAGGCTCTTTTAACAACCTTGTGGCCCTCCATTGGAGTCCTTCTATGAGATCCCTGTTTTTCTTGATCTGGAAAGCCCAGAACTAGACACAGTATTCTAAATGTGGCCTCACTAAGCCAGAGTAGAGGGGGAGGACCATCTCACTTAACCTGCTGGCCACATTCTTATTAAAGCACCCCAGAATACTATTGGCCTTCTTAGCTACAAGGGTACATTGTTGGTTTATGGCCAACTTGATGTCCACAAGAACACCCTGGTACTTCTCCTCAAAGCTACTCTGTAGCAGATCATCCTCTAATGTATACTAATACATGCAGTTATACCTCCCCATGTGCAACTCTTGTTAAACCACATCAGATTCCTGCACAATTTTCCAATCAGTCCAGGTCCTTCTGAATGGAAGCACAGCCTATTGGTGTGTCAGCCATTTTTCCCAGCTTTGTAACATCAGCAAACTTTCTCTATTCCTTCATCCAGGTTGCTGATGAAAATGCATGGATTTCTGAAAATATGTTTGGGTAAAACATAAGAAGGAACTTCTCACAATGCATGCTATTGGCAACTTGACAGGTGAGTGAAACTGTGGTCTTTGGTAAGGTAATAAGAATTTGGGGGTTCTGAATTTTTTGTCTGTTTCTTTTTCTTTTTCTTTTTCTTTTTCTTTTTCTTTTTTTTTCTTTTTCTTTTTCTTTTTCTTTTTCTTTTTCTTTTTTCTTCTTCTTTTTCTTTTTCCTTTTCTTTTCCTTTTCCTTTAACTTTTTCTTTTTCTTTTTCTTTTTCTTTTTCTTTTTCTTTTTCTTTTTCTTTTTCTTTTTCTTTTTCTTTTTCTTTTTCTTTTTCTTTTTCTTTTTCTTTTTCTTTTTCTTTT
>QGNR01000071.1:3425681-3454475 GCA_003435085.1 Syrmaticus mikado
AAAAAAAAAAAAAAAAAAAAAAAAAAAAAGATTCTGCTTTCTCTTTTAAACCTGTTTGCAGAGGGAGCTGCTAATTTTACAGAAGTTGGGATTTTTAAGTAGGTTTCCAGTCTCTCCTTTGAATCCTTTATGCATTTTTGAATGCTCATCTGATCACGTTGTCAATCTCCCTAAACGTACTGTTCATCATTTCACTCAGTATTTGTATTTGTCATATACTGAGGAAGCCTTCCCCAAAACAAGAGAACAGTGAGTGGCAGGGAGTGTGGAGAGACTTGGGAGAGACTTTAGAGAGATGGACATCTTTGGTGTCATGGAACTTTACTCCTGAACACCTGAAAGACCCTGAGAGCTTAAGCAGATATTTGAGACAGGAATGTTGCGGCTCAGGCAGATCTGAGGAGGCACAAATGATTTGGGGCCTAGCTAATGCTTATCGGGCCTTATTCAATAGTAGCCCAGAGAGGGAAAGAGTTTGTGAAATTGAGTGTCTAAGAGCTGAAAGGGAGAGTCTCAGGGAGACAGTACAAAATGAGCAAGAGAGTCTCCTGGTTGAGAGAAATGACCTCCAATCTGAGAGAGATGCCCTCTGGTCTGATAGGGATAGCCTCAAATCCAAGAGAGATGCCCTCCGAATCGAGGGACACTCCCTGCAATCCAAACTCAACACCCTCCAATCTGAACGGGACACCCTCCAAACTGAGTGAGACACCCTCCAATCTGAATTAAATGCTCTTATAATTGAACAAGACAGACTCCAAGCCAAGCTGGAGGGTAAGAGCATTGGAACTGACCAACTTGATCAACCACAGGAGGCACCACAATTGATGTCAGTTTCCCCCTGTGAGAGGATGGAAAATGAAATGAATCTCAACTCAGTTAGAAGAGAAGAAAGAGGAGGAAAGAGGTCCAGAGGAGTGGCTCCGAGATCCAGGGGCAGCACCCCTGAATCCAGGATAGGGGCCCTGAGTAAGACCATGGTCACCAATGCCTATGAGGGCAACAAGAAGTCCTGAAAGAGTAAGAGGTGAGCAAGATATCATTATCATTGTTGATCGATCTCTCAAAATGAATGAAATTCGAAGTCTGAGAAAAGACTTTTCACATCACCCAAATGAGCCTATCATCACCTGGTTACTCTGATGTTGGGACAATGGGGCCAACACAGTGTGTGGCTAGATAGTAGAGAAGCTCGCCAACTGGGTGGTATTGCTAGGGACTCAGCCACTGACAGAGGCATTAGTACATGCCAGAACCAGGACTTCACCCTCTGGAAGAGGATGCTGTTAGCTCTAAAAGAAAGACCCCTTCAAAGACAATCTGATGCCTGAGAAAAAGAAATGGACTGATATAGAAAAAGGCATCTGCTGTTTGAGAGAATATGCTGTGGTGGAAACGCTACATGGCCCTGATTTCATTCCTGATGAGCCAGACCAAGAACATGATCCTGAGAGAGTCAGGTGTACACCAAACATGTGATGTACATTCACAAAGACTGCACCAGAAAGGTACGCCTGTAACTTTGCAGCAATGTATGGCAGAGGAGAAAGAAGACCCCTTATAAATGAACTGATTAATAAACTTCAAGACTGAGTTACATTTAAGCCCTCTACGAGCTTGTGTTTCAGCCATTACAAAAGTAGCTGAAAAACTGGACAGAATGGAAAGCAAACAAGAAGATCTAATAGACAACTGTCAACCGTGCCTAATGCTGATGGATCCACAATACGAACAGATACATCCAATGGGGAACAGAATTCCCAAAACAGCCTACTGGAAGGCCTGATCAACTTGGTTTTCTCCCAGCCGGTGTCATTCGATGTCTCAGTTATCAAAAGAAGACGTCCTCCTGCTTGAGCAAGTGACAACAGTAAGACTATGTCACGTTTTGCCTTGTGACATTACCTACGTGACCATGGAGAAGATATGAAGAAGTGGCATAAACAACCTACTCCTGCACTTCAAGCATGGGTAAAAGAATTACAAGACAAATCAACCTCCAAGGTGAACTTCTCCAAAAAGGTGATTGCTCCAGTCGCTGCAGACAACAGAGGTAACAAATAGAGGGGCCCTGCCCCCAGCCAGGGGCAGAAAGGGATAATAGAATGTATTGGACTGTGTGGGTTAGATGGCCTGGCACATCAGAACCACAGAAATATGAGGCCCTGGTGGACGCTGGTGCTCAGTGCACCCTAATGCCCTTGAGTCACAGAAGGGACAGAATCAATTTATATTCATGGGGTGACTGGGGGTTCCCAAGAGCTGACTATGTTGGAAGCCAAAATCAGCCTCACTGGTAAAGACTGGCAAAAGCACCCTATTGCGACTGGCTCAGGGGCTCCATGTATACTTGGTATTGATTACCTCAGAGGGAGATATTTTAAGGATTCCAAAGGGTATCAATGGGGCTTTGGAATAGCTGCTGCAGACACAGAAGGTGTTAAGCAGTTGTCTGTTTTGCCTGGCCTATCAGAAGATCCGTCTGTTGTGGGGTTGCTACGAGTGAAAGAGCAACAGGTACCGATTGCTACAAAAGCAGTGCACAGGTGGCAGTAACGCACCAACAGGGATTCCTTGCTCCTCATTCAGAAGTTGATTTGTCAACTAGAGAGTCAGGGAGTGATCAGTAAAACTCACTCACCTTTTAACAGTCCCATATGGCCAGTGCGTAAAGCCAGTGGAGAATGGAGGTTGACGGTGGACTACCGTAGCCTGAATGAAGTCACACCCCCACTGAGTGCTGCTGTGCCAGACATGTTAGAACTCCAGTATGAATTAGAGTCAAAAGCAGCCAAATGGTATGCAACCATTGATATTGCTAACACCTTTTTCTCCATTCCTTTGGCCAAAGAGTGTAGGCCACAGTTTGCTTTCACCTGGAGGGGCATTCAGTATAATTGGAATCGTTTGCCCCAGGGGTGGAAACATAGCCCAACCATTTGCCTTGGCTTGATCCAAGCCGCACTGGAACAGGGAGGTGCTCCTGAGCACTTATAGTATATTGATGACATCATTGTGTGGGGCGACACAGCAAAGGAAGTTTTTGAGAAAGGAAAACAAATAATCCAGATCCTTTTGCATGCTGGTTTCGCTATTAAGCGAAGCAAAGTGAAAGGATCTGCCCAGAAAATTCAGTTCCTAGATATAAAGTGGCAAGATGGACATTGTCACATCCCGACAAAATCACTGCCATGTCTCCGCCCACTAGTAAGAAAGAGACACAATCTCTTCTGGGTGTAGTGGGTTTTTTGAGAATGCATGTTCCAAACTACAGCCTCACTGTAAGCCCCCTTTATCAGGTGATGTGGAAGAAGAATGATTTTGCATGGGATCCTGAGCAGCAGCAGGCTTTTGAGCAGATTAAACAAGAGATAGCCTGTGCTGTGGCCCTGGGGCCAGTACGGATGGAACAGGATGTAAAGAACATCCTCTACACTGCTGCAGGAGAGAAAAATCCCACTTGGAGTTTGTGGCAAAGAGTCTCAGGGGAGACCCGAGGCCGACCCCTGGGATTTTGGAGTCAGGCCTACAGGGGGTCGTAAGAGGGCTACACTCCAACTGAAAAGGAGATCTTAGCCACGTATGAGGGGGTTCGGGCTGCTTCCGAAGTAGTCAGTACTGAAACACAGCTTCTTCTGGCACCTCGACTGCCAGTGATGAACTGGATATTCAAGGGAAAGGTTCCTTACACCCATCATGCTACTGATGCCACTTGGAGTAAGTGGATGGCGTTGATTACGCAGTGAACTCGGATGGGAAACCTCAGCCGTCTGGGAATCCTAGAGGTGATCATGGACTGGCCTGAAGGCAAAAGGTTTGGAACACTACCAGCAGAAGAGGTATCACGTTCTAAAGAGGCCCCACCATTCAATGAACTACCAGAAAATGAAAAGATGTGCGTCCTGTTCACTGATGGATCATGTCGTATTGTGGGGAAGCATCACAGATGGAAAACTGCTGTGTGGAGCCCCACATGACAAGTTGCAGAGGCTACTGGAGGGAAAGGATAATCGAGCCAATTTGCAGAGGTAAAGGCTGTCCAACTGGCCTTGGATGTTGCTGAACAGGAGAGGTGGCCAATGCTTTATCTTTACACTGACTCATGGATGGTAGCAAATGTCTTATGGGGGTGGTTACAGCAGTGGGAACAGAACAAGTGGCAAAGAAGGGGTAAGCCTATTTGGGCTGCTGAACTGTGGAAAGACATTGCTGCCCGAATAAAGAATATTGTTGTAAAGGTGCGCCATGTAGATGCTCATGTGGCCAAGAGGTTTTAAGAGACAGGACAAGGGCAACGGAAGTCCATCTTTACTGGGAGGGTAATAGAGCACTGAAACAGGCTGCCCATAGTGGTTGTGGAATCTCCTTCTCTGGAGATATTCAGTACCTGCCTGGACGCTTTCCTATGCAATATATTCTAGAAACCAACTTTAGCAGAGCGGTTGGACTTGATGATCCCCAGAGGTCCCTTCCAACTCATACGATTTTGTGATTTTGTAGATAATAACATATTTTCATTACTTTCAGTTTGTAAGTACTTATAATTTGAAGATATATGAGAATGAGGCAGGAGAATGAGAATTTACAGAGTAAATCAGTAATCTTGTTTTCCTACAGAGAAGAGCGAACTCTTTTCCTCCATTCTCTCATTCACTCTCTCTCCTTTCATTCTGATTTCAAGCAGGTTACAATATAAATTTGTCCAGATTCAGGCTTTGCATTTCATCCGAATCACATTTCAGGTAATTTTGCAGATCAAATAATGAATAAATCTTCATTTCCATATATTGATGTTTTGTATATTAATCATTTGAATGCATCAACGTGCAAGAAATTCATTAAGAGGTTATAGTGGAAAGGAATAGTCATAGAAGAAAGAGGGGAAAATATCCCCTTTCTGACAACATTGACAAATGGAAATCATTTAGGAGATGTATATGGAATAAAAAGTCAAAGTGCTCCAGACCAATCACAGACATCTACTTTACTTTTAATAGTAGAAATAATTTGGCTCAGAATTTTTGATGCTAGCTTTAAAGCTCTGACTTCAGACAGAACTTTCAAATGTGATAAGGACATATATTATTTGCAGAATATTTAGGATCGAGTACTTCCAGATCTGGATATTATCATTAAAAAAGAAATATACATATATATCTTCAGAATCTCTCTTCTCCTCTACCTCTTTTATTTACTGTTGAATTCAGTTTCCTAGGGATTATCTGTGTCTCATTTCATGTGGGTGCCTATCACAAGAATAAGCGTTGCAAAATTTATGACATTAAACTCTACAAATTTTAATTTGACCCATGTAATCTTTGAAGTCATGAGAAAGAATTGACTTAAGGTAAAACTTGTTGTAAAACAGCACTGTTAAACCACTCTACAGGGCACAGGCTCCAGTTCTAGCTTCAGAGAATTTCTCTACTCTTTGAACATCAAAATATTAAACCACTACTGAAGTGAAGCAGATGCAACATTTAGCTGCCATATATACCATACAAAAACAGTGCTTTCATAGATAGTGAGAAATTAGTTCTTCTTAGGTATTCTTAGACCCTAAGCACTGCAATTAGATAACATATTCATTTTCTGTAGGAATACCTCATTACACTGGACAAAAATCAAGGGACAAAGACCATTTCTTCCTTTACAGTACTTAAAGAATGATACTTAAAGAATGATACTTAGGATATTCCTGTAAAAAAACAAGAGCACAAAAGGTATTTGAACCTGAGTAATAAATTTTCTGATGCACTCTTACCTTCGGTGTCCTAGAAGACAATAAATCTTCGTAGATGCTTTAATTTGGCAACTTCTCCATAAGATATGTATATACAAAGGCTCCAAAGCAGGTGAGCAAAATGAAGAAATAAATGATATGCTTGACCTTTTTGTATTCCATTGGCAAACCTGCGTATCTAAAGCCAGAAAAGTAAATATTTCACAGAAAGTCCTTGCATTGTTCTAGGATATCTTAAGATTTTCCTGATCATAAACATAATTATGCTAGAATTATAACTGAATTTTAAAATAATGTTCACAAAACTTGGTTTAGGTATGATTTAGTCAAATATTTTCCTTTTTATTTGTTTTAGCAAAACAAACAAATGAACAAACAAACAAACAAACAAAACATAGAAGACCTGTCTGTTAGTTAAGGCCGAAATTTCAAAAGAAGACTAAATGAACGAGTTATGAAATTTAAATTAATTCAAGACTTTTAATACCACAACATTGTTCTAAATTCTCAATCTAATTCCCTAGTAGTACCCTTCTCTTTTATTTCAACAATTAATGCCAATTAAAATGTAAAAGAGATTAATGACATAAATAAAGTTTTGTTTTCTGTTTCCTATTTTAAACATTCTTATCTGGACCTTCCTTGAGAATCTTCTGTCAACAATTAGAGACTATCAAGATAAAAAGTACTTCATTTCCTGAGGTGCCGATAGCCCTGCCTGAAAGCATAAGAGGTATTTTTGTTCACTTGGATTCCAGAAACTGTTAAGTATATACATATAAACTAATTTTAGCAGATCACAATTCCCACCATCCATGAACTTCAGAAAACTGAAATAAGCAGAATAAGTAGTTGTTATCCAAATAAAAGCATAACCTGAAATGATAAATTACCCAGAAAAAAAAAAAAAAAAAATCTTAGAAATAAAGAAAATAGGAAAGACATTTCAAAGTAATCTCTCCTTCCAAAATGAAAGTTTACTCCATATCTTATATGTTCATTTTTATATATCTTATTTATACATTATATTTTTATAATATAATATAATCAATTATTAGTAATAAAATAATTTATAATATATTTGCATTCTATTTAGAAATAATATATAATATAATGTAAGTCTTAGTCATCTGATAATCAGACAATTTCAGTGCACACAGACTGAAACTACTCTGGAGTCTTTCTTGCAAAAAAAAAGTAACTGCAACAGTGAGGGCATGTCTCATTCCCTCTTTTCATCCACCATATAAAACTGCAGGGAGCTTTTCTCATTAAAAAATAAAAATAAAAGAAAATACATATTATTGTGTACTTAATAAAACATTCAATATGGTACCGTGAGTCCTGAAGGAATAGAAATATTTCTCACTGTAGGACGAATCTTGTTATCTTTCAAAAATTTTATGTTATTTTCTAAATAAAAACAATGTTAAATTACTGGAATGGTTTCTTTCACACTGGTCACTACATACCTTAAAGTTTCAACAAGACATTTGTCTACGTAGTATCACCACAGCGGAGAAAAATACTTTTTATTATTATGTTTATTAACAAGCTGAGTAAGTGTAAAATCTATTTTAGGCATTCTTGCCTAGCTTTAGGAATGGAATTCAGCCCTCAAGCAAGCATAACAAACCATATGTGCAGTAGACAGTTTAAATTTCCACTACAGAGAATGAGTATCTGGTCAATACAGCCAGTAGAATCTAGAAAAAGTTGATCCCAGAGGCATGCCTCAATTTCATGTTTAAAACATTAATTTAGACTTCTATAAATCTGTATGTGAGCTAGGGAATTTATTTAGTTGCTTTCATGAACTTATATAATGACATTTGAGGCTGTTTCTGTATCTCAGACCCTCTAGTAGGCACCCCTCCCTCATCTTTGTCTGCTCATCCAGATTCGATTTCAATAATTCTCTGGTAACTGATGTATCTACATGGGCTGGCAAATACAGTCCAGAAAACCTTCAGCATTCTTCAATGGAAAACGAATAGTTCATATAGATCATTATTATGTGTGTAGCTGAATTCAGTTTCAACCCAGGAAGACTCAATGAGTCTGTGAGGTAGCAGGCTGAATAGCCAGGTTAAGTCCTCTCTTCTGTGGCATCTGAAAACTTGTTTGTACATAGCTAGTGATTGTCAAATCTGGAGACAAGAAATGGAGGGATGCCATCCCCTTTCCATAGTCTAATTGTAATTGAAACAGAACTGAGTGAATGAAGCAACATACCTACCTGAATCCCTTTGTAGATTACTCTGAAGTTGTTTCACTTTCAGTGAATGGTAAACATTTCCCTGAATCAGGGACCTCTGCTTGTACTCTCACTGAAGTTTTATCTTATAAATGTGACTAGTGGGCTTGAATTTAATTGATACTGAACAGTATTAATTAATATCTGTAGTTTAGTACCTGGCAACTGTAGAACTTAAATGTAATTTTTGAAAATGTGAAATTCTGTCCTTAAGCTGCACGGAAACATTTCACAGAGATAGAAAGCTGTTTTACCTCATACATATTAATCATGGAGTTTTATTTTTATAATCTTTACTGGATATTGTCCAGAATAACTTTTTAAATTATTATTATTTTTCCTTTATTTCTTTTTGTTTATTTTATTTTTTGAAGGAGGAATATTAGGTTTTCCCCATATTTAGGCTATGGGATCTGAGGAATGATGACAGTTCATTTGCCAGTGATGGGTCATCTTTTCCAGCTCCATATGCTTATTTGAGGCCTCTCTGCTTTGGGAAGTGTACAGACTGTGTTGCTTAGCAACCACCCTCCCTTTTCTTTGTGTAGAGGGTGCTCTGCGCATGCATGAGCATCAATAATCTGGTTTGCAGACCACAGAAGGCCCTGATGTGATACAGTCAGCCAAACTGTATACAGAGATATTTTGTACATGATTAATCCACTGCAACTCAGTGCAGGCAAAATCTCAGCCAACTTCTTTTGATGTTCTGTCTCTGAGTTGAAAGTATTTGAGATTATTGTATTGAGTTTGATGAGAAATTTGAGGAAATATTATCTCAGGAGTGAATTCTTAGTCCATGCTTTCTGAATAGCATTTTGCAAACTGCATCAAGCTTTTCTGAAGTATCCATGTTGTTTTTCAGAACAGAGGAAAATGTAAATAATGTATAACCACAGAGGGAGAGTCACTACTTTGTAAAAAACAAAACAAAACAAAACAAAAACAAAAAAAATGAAATACAGTGATTTAATTGATTAAAAAGGACAGAGGGCTCAAATGACGATTTTTCTTTCCCCCCCTCTGCTCTCTTGACAGAAGTATACATGAAGAAGCAGTGAGTTGGCTGTATTTGTATTTGTGCTACCTATATGGGTGTGTACTAGTCGGCTGGTGCTGATGGATGTAATATGTACACTAGATGGTGCTTGCACAACACAGGGAGCAAAAAGCACATCTGTCTCAGAATGTGTTAGCAACTCAATATCCACCTCCTTCTCGAGTATCTTCCGGGATATGCACTCTGTTCCATGACGTGGAATCCTGTAATTTAGTACAGAAGTTTCATGAGTGTAGTAAGAAACTGGTTATCTGCTATTTCACTAATGAATGCAACAAAGAAATATAATCATTCACTTGCATATTTGTTTATATACTTGCATATGCCTATGTATACACTCAGTCTTCTCAATTCCAAATGTCTACATACAGAAGAGATCATTTTCTATCATGTTTTGAAAACCTACACTTGCACAGAACAGAGTAGAAAGGAAGGTCTCTGTAAAGAATGTTTATACAACATCCACCACCTCAGGATTCTAACACAGTGTGTAAAATCGAAGATGAAATACCAGGAGTTGGGGGGAAAATAATAATATTAAAAAAAATATATCTTTCATATTTCAGCAAATTTGTCACAGGGAATCAAAATGACATTAAAAAAAAACAATCTGGATTTTGAAGAAAAGTCTTTCTGTGAACTGTGTGTGTATATATATATATATATATATGAAAGATATGGAAAACTAAAAGAAAATCTGAAGCAATACATTCTATATTATCATGTGTCCCAATATTTGTTCACATTTAGACTAAGGATGTCCCAGATTTCATTAATAATAGTAATTATTATCATTATCATCTCTGTCATTGCAAATTGTTTACAAGCATACAAGCCTAATCACATGATGTCCTAGCTCAGATGGGATTGAAAACCAACTAAGCTATAACTTATGCTTACTCTTTGTGAATTATTTTTAAAGTCCAGGCATAGTAATAGATTATGATAGTTTAATAACCCTGCTAAACATATTTTAACCTATATTTGTATAAATATTTTTTTTATTTTTATTATTATTATTTCAACCATATCAAGTGTATTAAATACCTGGAAAGGGGTCTAAAATTAAATGAAATTGTTTTCAGTGGTTGTACATTTTGAGAAATGAATTTTGGATGGAGAAAGATAAGTGATTATTAAGGATGACAGAGGGAAGACTTGGCAGGAGGGAAGAAGTTGACCTATATGTAAATTGGATTGGTGCCAATATGTGAATCTAAAATTTCCAAATCAAACTGTATTGACAAAATGCACCTAAAAGCAAACAAAGTTGCCTCATAGGACTCTAAGTGTTTGAAAAGGAAACAATGTTGGTAAGTTATTCTCCATGCTTTTAAATGGCTTAAGAAGTAAGGAAGTCTAAGGTAGTGGATATAGCTGTGCATGAAAGAGATGGGTAGGTACATGTAACAAGACAAATTGCTGAAAGTGCTACAGAAGGAGAATAGCATACTATTAATATCAGACAAAACGTTTTCAGTTCTGAAGACTAGGCAAGTGCTCTTATAATAGCGTGCTTTAATTCCTTAAACTTCCCTTTTTATTGTTCCAAATGCCAAGAAGCTTTACTGGTTTCAGTGTTAAACAAGAACATTCTTTGAAGTGGGCCAAGACATACCAGCATCCAAGCAGCCAATTGTGGAGCAGGGTGAGTCCAGACTATGTCAGCATCTGGATTTTGTTATTTAGATGAAAAACAACACCTGTTTCCCATTTATGCAACAGAATTAACAGTTGGGATTCAAAGTTGGCTGATACAGTTCCTTTTGAATCCAGAAGTCAGATGCCAGATGCTGGCTTTTGCAGCTCTATTGCTCTATAATTTGTTCTGGGTTATTATAGTGGTTCTAATTTTGGGCAGTCCTGCTTTCTTTTTCTGTTTCCCTCAATTCCTCTCACCCGCCTGCCCCTTACCCCTATCTCTCTAAATGTTCTTAGTCCAGACTGGGGGACTGATATGTAAATTTTGTAAAATTCAGACGTATCTCAATAGATTCAGCTCTTTCCCAAACAAGCAGGAATATCAAGAAGAGAAGAGAAATATATCTGAAGGGTGAAGTCTTAGGGTATTGTGTAAGGGCGGGTGCTACGGAGAATCAAGGGCAGGGGACAGGGATAACACACATTGGGAGTTTTCATGATTTAAAAAGAGTAAGTGTATCACATCAGTCATAGCAGAAATATGTTCTTTTCTGTTAGAGCCAAGGCATCTGGATCATCTGACCAGGCATCTCCTTCACATCACTGTAGCCCGTCCAGCTGATAGATAAATAAGCAGATAAATAGATCTTACCCCAGCAAAACAGACACACCCGTGTATTACACAAGGTGCATTGAATCACAGCCATTAACATTCCTCTTTCTGTGTCCAACACAGGGTGGGAGCTCATATCCTGCAGCAGGGCAGTTAAAATAATCGATGAGCGTGTGTTCAATCCTCAGAAAGATAGAAGGGGGGGAAGAGGGGGAAGAAGGGAGGAAGGGAGGGAGGGTGTGGTGGCCGTGGAAGGGGGGGTGGGGGGAGCGGGGGGGGAAGGGAGGTGGGAAAGGTGCTGATTTCAGCCTTGTAGCGTCAGGCTTGCGTCAATTTGGGTTTCAACCACGTCTTCAGTCTCGGAGCAGAGCTACTCAGAAGAACCAAAACAGGAAGGGGTTTGGAAATCAGTGTGCAAAGGGGAGGACCGACGCTCCCCTCCCCCCACTCCTTCAGTCCGATCACAGTCTCCTCCTTCACCTTCTCCACTGCTTGTGTCTCCGGGTTTTAGGTTTTTTTCTTTTTTGTTTGTTTGTTATACCACCGTGGAAAAAGCCTGCTGTCCCGGTGCTGCGAGAAAGCGACGAGTCGAGAAACAGCAGAGCATCATATTCGGGGCTCCTGGCAGGGGTCGCTCAGCACCGGAGAGGGCGACTCCGCTAGCGCGAACAGCCGCGTCAGCCAGAGGCTCTGGGACCACGGACAGCGGCTCCAGCACCGCGGACAGAGAGCACCACCAACATGGCTCCGATCGCGGCCAGCCACCAGCAGTTCGGTAAGTGAGTCCCGGCCACAACTCCCGGCCACGGGGATAAGAAGAGCACGCAGGCAGCCACTACTGAGCCACCCTCGTGCCTCCCAGACTGCTGGGAGGAACCGAATTTCTCCTAGTTCTCTTTGATCCCAGAAGTTGTGTGAATTTGCTTTCTTCTCTTTCTCTCTCTATTCCTTTCCACCTATTCATTCCTTCCGGTAAATCACTGGGAGAGAAAGAGAGGTTTGACTAGATGCATTTTTGGATCGAAGAGTTGGAGTTGTTTTCTCTGTCTTGGTTAAAATATATTGGCTTCAGATTAAAATGCTGTAAACACATCTTGTGCCACAGAGAAAATCTTCATTAAAGCCATTCTTGGAATAATTATAATTCCTTTTATCTTGTCATAGAGGAAAATTTGTAGATTGTTAGCTAAAGTGAAATATAGTTGTGTAAAGAACACTACTGAGAAGATGGGAGTATAGTAACCCAGTGTTTTTGGCTAAATGTTCCTATCTTGATTAATCTCTATTTATTGAGAATACCCATGATGACAACAAACTTTTCAGTTGTGTCATTTCTATACACTTAGTGTGGCATGAATAACTGTGACTCTGCAAGTTTCAGAAACAGTGATAGTATGAAATAAATAGTGCTACTCATAAAAACTGTAAGTGGAAATGTTTTGGAACTCCGCTTTACAAGTATTGACTCTAGCCTAGATGTTATTTGCTTTGCCAGTGGTTAAATTCAAGGATCATTCCACTGACTTAGGTGAAGTGACTTCGAATTTACATCACATAACTGAAATAATTTATCCCAGGAACAATAGGTGTTGTTTCCTATTAATACATTGCCTTGAATATTAACTGATATACATTATGATAACTTGTTGTAATGTAATTAGTTGTGAATATAAAAAAAATTAGTTTATCTTCTTCTTTCCTACCTACCCCACCCATCTGATAATTCTAACACTCATGACATCATCCTTATCTAATTATTTATTTAAGGAAGTTAATTAATATTTTAAATACTAAATTGATTTTACCACTTCTTCCAGTAGCTGTAGAATAAAAACATAGGATGATTTCTATTACTATAAAAATTTATTTGTAAACTCATGAAAAACTATTAAAAATGTATAGATCATTCTCGAAAGCTATTTAAAGTATTCTAATTATCTTTCAATTATTCCTTGCTTTCTGTCTTTGTTTCATTTACATTTAAATTTCTACAGCTAAGATAATACTTGAAACTCAGAGAAAAATGCTTGGACTAAAAGAAAAAAAAAAAAAAGAAAATAAACCTTTTTTTTTTTTTTTAATTCTGCATACCTTTTTCAGTCATTTAATGACTTCTTACAATTAAACATAGATTTATACTTCTGCTTGTAAGCAGAAGTGACATATTTATTGTCAGAAGAAATTAATAGCAAGACCTTACACTTTCTGTTCTGCAACATTTTGCCTACTTTTCTTTGATAATATTATGTTGTGTTTTTGTTTGTTTGTTTGCTTGTTTGTTTTGTTTTGTTTTTGTTTTTACTCAAATTTATGATGGCAGCACATCTATTAGACCAGGTTTTACCTAGATAAAGCATGTTTAGTAATGTGTACAGGAGGATAGTTTTGCTTTCCTCATTCAGAATGATCTGCTAATTATTTGTTACAGGAACTGTAATGCAATTGGATTTATGCATAAACAATGTCATTCCATTAATATTCTACTAGTCTACTAGTTCAGAGAATAAAGATTAATCTCTTATTGTTACTGTGGGAGGCTTAAACTCACTTAGTAATGTTACTTATGGGCAAAATTGGATTTCCAATTAGTTGTGCTCATTTGCCCCTTCAATGCATTCTTCTGAATGGCTAATGATTCAGTATGCTACTTAAGTATTCACATGACAGTTGAGATTGAAACACCTAGATAGTTTTCTTTTCATTCAGATTTTAAATATAGGATTAATATCAAGGTAGAGGAAAATTACATTTTAATGTTTCTCTTATACACTCGAAGAAGTGATCCATCCTGTATGCTTTCCATAGCTTTGATTCATAGTTTCTCAGATTCAAAGCTTGGTGGGTGTCAAAGAGTACACTTAAGAGTATTTCAGCTTTGGAATCACATGCAACTGTCAAATATCACATCCATCTGGAGAGGACACTTGGTAGGTAATTATTCTAATTTTTCTTGATAGACTTTCTCCTGGAATGTATTGAAAATCCTCTTGAAACTCTTGAGTCCTACAACCTCCTGAAAAATTCAGTTTCAATAGATACTTCCAGGCAATTATGGGATCAGACCATAAAACTGAGTTAGTTGAGTGTACAAAGCATTTTAGGAAGCTGTGAAAAGCAGATGATATAAGTAACAGATATATCAGAATTCTTCTATCTAACAAATACTATTCCATAAACTCAAAGATAAAACCTTATCTATTTTTGTTCACTGACATATAAACTCAGAAATTACACACAGAGTGATAAAATAGCTGAGAAATTGCTCATTTTAATTACTAGTGGGGTGGGAACTGTATTTTCCTTCCAGACATCTTTTGTATGGAAAAATACTAACACCATGGGACTACACATTTACGCCTGCAGGTGGCGAACAATGCGTGCAATGCAGAGCACTTTCAGTCTGTGAACTGCTCCTATTACCATTTTGTATTAGTTTGCTTTGCTGAATTTACTAAATATCACAGAGAAGAAGAAATTTCTGCTTATTTGCTTGTTGCTGTTTATTTGACTTGCAGATGAAATTCCTACAGTTGTTGGGATCTTTAGTGCATTTGGCCTTGTCTTCTCTGTCTCCCTTTTTGCTTGGATCTGCTGTCAGCGCAAATCATCCAAATCTAATAAGACTCCTCCATATAAGTTTGTCCATGTTCTGAAGGGAGTTGATATTTATCCTGAGAATCTCAACAGTAAGAAGAAGTTTGGAGTAGATGATAAAAGCGAAGCAAAGGGCAAATCAGCAATGCCAAAGAATTCTCTTCATCTTGACCTGGAGAACAGAGATTTGAATGGCAACTTTCCGAAAACAACCTCTAAAATGCAGAGTTCTCCAGACCCTGAAAATTCATCTTCAAAGCACTTTTCAGAAAAGAAGAAAGATTCAGTTTCCCCTGATAGTTTAAAATCCACTACATCCCTGTCATCTGAAGAAAAACAAGACAAGCTAGGAACTCTCTTTCTGTCTTTAGAGTACAACTTTGAGAAAAAGGCATTTGTAGTGAGCATCAAGGAAGCACGTGGGCTGCCAGCAATGGATGAACAGTCAATGACTTCTGATCCCTACATCAAAATGACAATCCTTCCTGAGAAAAAGCACAAGGTGAAAACCAGAGTGCTGAGGAAAACGTTAGATCCTGCTTTTGATGAGACCTTCACGTTTTATGGGATCCCCTATAGCCAAATTCAAGACTTAACACTTCATTTTATGATCTTGAGCTTTGACAGGTTTTCCAGAGATGACGTCATTGGAGAAGTCCTCATTCCCCTTGCAGGAACTGAATTGTCAGAAGGAAGGATGCTAATGGACAGAGAGATCATCAAAAGAAATGTTAGGGTAACATATTTCTTATTTAAAATTTAGAAGTGTTGTACTAGCTTAACTATAATACTTGAACAATATTGATAGCATCCTGGGAAAAGAAGGGAACGAGTTTATCAAATAAACTACTGAGATCTTTTCATTAGGGCAGTGTAAGGAAACAACTGCACAACTATAATGAAATAAAGTTAAAATAAACATTTTGCAAGAAAATGTTAGAATTCTAAATTCTACTTGCTTAATCAGAGGATCAGCAGGTTTTAGTGGATCCATTCACATTAGGTCAAGAGGCCTAAATCCATTTTAGTTTGCATTGATGTGAAAGAATGCAAAAATTCATACGTTATTATGCTCTTTCTTCATCTTTCGTATTTTAAATCATGCTTTTTTTCCTCTCAATGACTTTTAAATAAGCTGCACTTCTTCTAAAGATCCTAAGATATGAGGGAGATGTTAAAACCACAGCAAAGTCAGTGGAAAAACATATTGATTTCACTAGGCTAAAAATATTTCATATCTTTTTGTCTCATTTCAGAATAGAAAGATCATTTGCAACAATCACAGAGCCATGGAAATGCATACGAATCATGCACACTTCTTTTATGCTCTACCAACAAAGTAGCTTGTATATTGACTTTCAATTTGATTGTTTCCAAAGGTGAAGCATGCTGACAAATCAACTAATCGTCTGCCAGACAACACACCTATAATTAATACAGTTATTTTGCAATTCTTTCTTTGTATTGCAATTATAACTATGTCACTCATATTTTGCTGACAAATTAGTGGATTTTCTGATACATAAAATATTCTCATTTCTTGTTTCCATTGGCTCCCTCCTTACTGTGAAATAAATGACTCTTTCACTAATGAGCTACATTAATATCATGACTAAAAATATTTTACTATTTTTCTTTCTGTGAATTAATTTTATTCAATTTGTTTTTTCAAAATTCTTTTCACACAGTTTCTTATTTATTTTTCTTAAGACATTTTACTTACACTGAGACTTTTTTTTTTTACAGGATATGGGATTTCACTTCTTATCTCTGAAGCTAACAGTATCATGTCAATACATATTTTCACAACTTTATTTATTTCAAACTCTAATAGCAAGATATAGGAGGTATTATATAACTACAATATATAGAACAATTATATTTTGTTTGCAAAGCATCACAGCTCCATGAATTATATCTTTTGACACCAGTTTGAGATACACAGCTATGCAACGGCGCAGAAATCCTATTCAATCTAGTTTCAAAGTCCGTCAACATAACTGCTCATAAATAGTTTTTCTTTTTTATTTCTTTTAATTTCCTCAGAAGTCGTCTGGACGTGGAGAACTACTGATCTCTCTCTGTTATCAATCTACAACAAACACACTAACTGTGGTTGTTTTAAAAGCCAGACATCTACCTAAATCTGATGTGTCAGGATTATCAGGTAATGTTTTCAGTAATGAATAAGCCTTAAGAATATAAAACAAACAGACAGAAGATAACTGAAATGTGACATTTCAAGGATTAAAAATAACCCAGAAATGAGGAAGTGGTGTCTGTATTATCTGCAGCCTACTCATTTCATTTATATCTAGGTCAATGTTTTATTTTTCAGAGAACATATATTAAAAATTTCTTCAAGCACATTAGGGAGAAATAAAAAACAAAATACAAAGAAACATGACATCAGTTGGCAGTGGAGGCCAATGCGTTTTGTCATTGTCTATTACAGGATCCATCTGTCATAAAAAGATGTTGCAGATATTAAAACTTTTACATATGACAAAGAAATTCAGTTTATTATTAGCTAATCAATATCAAGTGAGATTCTTATATGGAATATTTCAGCTTTGAATCCAAAAGGCAACAAATTACATCTGCGTTGAATTTAGTCCACTGGTATTAATGTTTATTTGGCAAGGTGAAAGGTGAACTATTTCATTGCTTGGGATACACTAAAAAAGGAGTTTTTTTATAACTCCAGTCTTCTACTCTTGTACCACTTTGCAAATAATAAATCTTCCTTTGAAGCTGATGTTAGAACTATAGTTAGGTGCACGCTAATGTCAGATAACTTAATAAAACTCGAAATAAAATATACTAACCACCTGAAAAGAAGACAAACATACACACTGAAAAACAACAGTACCCAACAGGGGACTTCAAACAGTAAATCATCTGTAATTACTGCAGCCAATAATACTGTACTTCTACTTCTCACGTCAAGAGATATGGATGTTGAGATCTTCTAATAGGCCTAATAAAATCAAAAGCAACATTTCAGTCTTATTACTTAGCCAAAAGTAGCAGTCAAAAAATTATTTCAAAAGAAATAGACAACATTATTAATCTACTGATAGCTAGTGATTTTGATATTCTTACAGCTTGTCTGGTGGATATTCATTCCAAGCTAATGAAAAATTTATAATAAATAAAACTTCTATTTAAAAAAAAATATTTGTTTATTTCTGTAAGATGCACTTTTCTCCCATGAAACTGCTGGGAGTCCAAGCAAACAAAAACTTTTTCATCATCTGACCACTTTATTCTGATAACTATAGATTTTCTAAATAAGGTTAAATTAGAATTTCACTAGGAAAAAAAAAAAAAAGTAAATAAATAAATAAAAAGCAGCATAATTGTTTCTTATGTTTATTAGTGTACTGCTTACATAGTCTATTTCACTTGATTGACTTCCATAGACTGGAATTTTCATTGCATCTTTGAACCATTAGAAATTGGACACCAGTCCACAATTGCACTGAAATAAACACATATATAAATGCAAAATTAATACTTGAAACTGATTATTTCTACTTTTTTTTTTTTTTTTTTTTTTTTTATTTTTTTGAAGNTTTTTTTTTTTTTTTTTTTTTTTTTTTTTTTTTTTTAATTCATCTGAAGGAGAAATATAGCTATTATTGAAGACAATAGTTAAGGAATCTTGCAACAGTTGAAAAATTCTGAAGGATGCAAACATTCAGTGTTTATTAACAACATTAATATTATGGACTATTTCTCTTCCCTTCCTCAATAACATATAATATATTTAAAGACAAACCACATACAGCCAGTAAATGTAGTCTTGTATTTAAAGTTTAATATTAAATTTGTTTAGAAAAAAGATGTGGGAGAAATTTAATCAAGATAATTAATTTTAGTACAATCAAACCAGAAATAAATTATGTCCATTTTTCTCAGCACAAGATTACTCTCTTACTTTTGAGATTTTATTGTTTGAGCCTTATTAATACTGATGATTATTTCCTACTTGTAGAATGTGTAAAAAACAGATTTCTATTACATTTAAGTAAATACTGATTCACATTTCTCAGAATACATTGGAAATTTATCATCTATCACACTAACTTTTGTACAGTGGAGATATAATCACCAAAGTTAACAAACTACATGTCTTGTGAAAGAAATACCTGCATAATACAAATAAGACATTACCTAAATCTTGATTACATATTTTGATATCTGTAAATGGAGCTTAAAGGAACTAATTCAGAATTAAACACACACACACATATACACACACACACACACACACGCACACAAAGAACAAAAAAAAAAACTAGATGAAGCAAATCATTTTTAGTGGACTGAAACCACTGTGATGTAGTTCCCTTGGTATGTTACATAGTTTACCAAAAACTAGAGCAAGGAACTTCTAAATAATTCAATATCTTATTTGTGTTATTTCTTTCTATTGCAGATCCTTATGTCAAAGTGAATCTGTACCATGTTAAGAAGAGAATTTCTAAAAAGAAAACCCATGTTAAGAAGTGTACCCCCAATGCCGTTTTCAATGAATTGTTTGTCTTTGACATTCCTTGTGAGGGCCTTGATGATATCAGCATTGAATTTTTGGTTTTAGATTCAGATAGAGGGTCAAGGAATGAGGTCATTGGTCGGTTAACCTTAGGATCTTCAGCAGAAGGAACAGGTGGAGAACACTGGAAAGAAATCTGTGAGTATCCTAGGAGACAAATTGCCAAATGGCATATGTTGTGTGATGGTTAGCAGTTCAGAGCAGGGTTAGAACTTGAAAAAAAAAGAAAAAAAAAAAACTATATATATTTCCATAGGCAAGTAGCAGTTTTCTTTCTTTGCTATCTGTAATTGCAGGCTTGTAACTACGAGACTTTTTTGGGGAAGGTGGGGAAATAAAAAACTGGATTGAATTATCAAAATAGAAGGTAACTAAATTTTCTGAATAAATAAAGTAATTTATATTTCATTAGACTTTAACTTAATTAGATTAGGTTAGTATTTTTCTGTAGTTTACATAGCCTAAAATGTCTGAAGCAGTATAATCTTCAACAAGAACAAACTAAGTTTTATGAAAAAGTCACTAGAAACCTTATTAGTACTGTTATCCAGAAGAAGATAACCTCATTAAAGTATACTGCTAGATCAAAGAAAAAAAACTGCAGCTTAATCTATGATTCTACGATTATTCTGGGAAGGCGTTGAGTCTATAAACACAATGGGGATTGACAGTGAATAAGAGGGACATTATTTTTGTCCCTCTCTCATAAACCTTCTTTTATGAAAATTCAATCATTATTTGTATGTTTTCGTTATTTATACTTTGATCATTCCAAAGACTGAAGAAATTTTCAGTGACTTGCTTTAAATACTACATTAAGTGCAACTAGTTGTTTTATGTGTGGAAATACTGTAGAATTATTTACACTTGGATTTTTTAATATGTGTATATATATCCTGTTTTATTACAGCAACTAAAATAGACACATTCTATAAATCATCAAATAAGTTAATGTATATTGTCTTGTCTAAAGGGCTCCTTTACAAGTGACTATATATGTTAGAAATTGGGATTAGGCATGGTTACTTTTTTTTTTCTAATAAGTATTAAACCTTTAGTATTTCATGCCAAGTGAAAGCACTTACCCTGAGACAAAGAAGCATTCGGGATACTATTGTCACTGATCTTTCACTAATTATATTTACATTTAATGTATTTCAATACGTTATTATTATTATTATGTACATCGTTGTTGTTATTATTATTATTATTATTATTATTATGCAGGAAACATTATTTATCCTTTTGAATTTTTTTTTTCATTAAATGAAAAAGAGAAAGAAAGTCATGAGACAGAGTACAAAATCTCATTCATTTGTTTAACTTCCTGAACTTATGTCACTACAATCAGAAAGACTGCTCTGAGCAAACAAAGATTAGTGCATTCTTAGATATTTTCAGTACAGGAAATCAAATTGACGCTATGATTTATACAGTATTTTGTTAGACAAAAGACTGGAGAAGTGCATTTCACTTAGATGACATGCATTAATGTCTACTATTGATTGCACTGAAAATTGGTGATAAAGGTGTAAAGGCTTCATGTTTGTGTGACATATGTGTGCTTAAACTTAATTTGTGCCAGTCTATGGGAATATAAAGTATAAAAAAGATAAGGATATGTATAAAGGATGTAGGCTTATGAAATTCACTCTTGGTCATACCTAATATATATTTAGGCTGTCAGAACTGTAGCACAAATATATGCAGTTATTTCATAATGTTTGTACACTGATTTCTGATATTGAAGTTTGAAAATACTGCTCAGATGTCATTTTTTTTTTATTACACTAAAGTAAACAAGGATATGATGATGTTACCTTAGAACCACTGACAACTCATTTAAAAAGTGGAAAACAATTTTCACTATTTTTGCATACATTATTTTTCCACTTGTATTCCCACTGAAATGAACGAGGCTATTTGGGAATTAAGGTACCACACAATATATGGAAAGGTAACAGGAGGATGGAATTTAAACAAACAAACAATAAATAAAAGCAACCAAACAACAACAGCAACAACAACAACAAATCATTTTCAATGTTACGTTAATCTCATTGAACACATTAAACAGAAGATTCAGGTCTTATTCACAACTTTTGCCTATTTCTTATTGACTTCTCCCTGTTCTCATATGACCAAATTACGTTTGCAGTAAAGGACACTGAAATATGAAATATGCAAGTAGAAAAATTATACTGGAAGAATTCTATTGAGGCTCTTTCAGATTTTGTGTGAGTAATTTCTTCAGTTTTTGAGAATGTGTTTAATATAACAGTGTTTATAAAGTTCTGTAAAAATTCATTTTCAAAATGACATAAACATGCTTTTTATGATAATGCTCAATGTACAAAAAGAAAGTGTATTGTATGTATAAAGGAGAAGAATTTTTTTTTTTTTTTTCTTATTTCTTTTGAAAGCTGATTAACTTCTCAAGGGCTAGATTTGCAACCTTGTTGAACAAAGTGCAATTCAAAGCCACACAGTCGAAGGAATGATGCCCACAAGCTTCAGTGGGGTTTGAAATGCAATCACAGAGTAAAACTCTTCCTGTGAATCAGCCTAGTACAATGAGGCTACGAACAGAAAGAGGCTTAATAGTAGCTGGAAGAATTTTAGACAGCATTATATGACTAGAGTTCTTAATATTTCTGGTAAGGACAATACTTTATACTAAAAGTGATTGTATCAAATGGGTGAGACAGCCGGCAATTCAGTTAGTAACTGAAATAAAACAAATAAAACATAGGTCTTGTACACTGGCCCATTAGTAACACAATATCTCAGAAAATCAGATGACAGGAATCTCTAACAGACACAGATTCTGACAAGGAGAAAAAAACTGAACTTTTAAAGTTAATGATGGCCTACTAGCACTATTTATTTTCCATCTAACAAATTGTTTTCAAAATTGTTTTAAACTTTTTTAGAGAAGCCTGAGCATTAACATTTCTACCAGCTAAATGGCATTTGTTGGTATGGCAAGGGGTAGGAATGGGAAAGGGAAGATATATATATATATATATATACATACATATATATATATATATGTATATATACACATACATACATACATACATACATACGTATGTATGTATGTATGTATGTATGTATGTATGTATAATTGAAAGCAATGGGAAGTAAACTTTTTTTCATTTAATGTAATGTTTAGCTTGGAAAGTTGAGTAAAGAAGACTTGTTAAGAGTAAAGAAGACTTGTTAAGACAAGACAGGAGCAAATGAAGACCTGTCCCAAGATAAGAAATTCTGCTGCTTTGTAATGCATTCAATTCGTATTGTGAATATCTTGAACTCTGTCAAGGATACTGTACTGTATTAAACATGTAAAAAAAAAAAAAAAAAAAAAAAAAAAAAATTTTTTTTTAANAAAAAAAAAAAAAAAAAAAAAAAAAAAAGATGTTTGTCTAAGTAGTTTACAAAAAATAACAACTCCTTAAATGGAGACTGGGGATCTGTAGTAACTAAATACCTTATTTGTTATGGTGTTGTAACTTAATAGAAGCTGTTCGAGAGGAAGCATGGTGTATGAGATTTTGTAAGTTATTTGTGCTGGTTCTGTATGTTGTGCCATGTGTGTAAGACAAGAATAAAGTGCTGCTTTTGTTCATCCCATCCCAAAACAATTATCCCATCAATGTATCTTTCCCAGAGCTTATTTGTTTTCACAGCCTACTCCTCTATGCTCCTGTCTAAAAGATTTGGGCACAAAGGAGGTGAAAATCATTTTGCCAAATATTACCCAGGCTTATCACATGCCCTTTGCTTCTAAACTATTACTGCACATTTTCATTTGTCTTGAATTATAACATACACACAGGCTAGAACCTGAGACACTATTGCCCTTAATGAAAAATCTGTCTTGTATAGGTACTTCAGGTATACAGATCTAAACAAAGATGAAGTAAAAAGCAAGACAGTTACTGTCAGAAACCTGCTGATGTTCTGTTTGTTTTCCAGAAGCAAAAAATGACTTGGAAAATCACAATTAAATATTCTTATAATCTTTTGTAGTAAAGTCAGGCACCACCCTGTCAGGTGAGAAAAACATTCAAATGTTATGTACAAATGCAAACTTTGTTACTGACATCTCCATGCTTATTAGGGTATTCTACAAGTGCAAATCTAAATCAGAGGGAGAGGGGAAGGGAAGGCAGTTGTATGTGAGATACACATTGCCTTTTAGTGACTCTTCTCTTAGCCTATAACATATTACCTGGAAGGGATTGCTTATTTTTGTCACAGAAATTCATATGTGAAAACTATGACAGGATCCACTGTCAAATGCATGATGCAGAACATCTTCTACATGTGTAAACTAGTAGAATTTCCCTGCCACGTTGCATATTCCTGAGGTATAAGTATCAAGTCTGAAAGAATTTCTTTCTCATTCTATGCAGTTACTCCTTTTTTTCTTTCTTGAAGTGTGCAGTTCTTCTCAATTAATGAGGATTTCAGACATATTTCAGACCTTTCATTCAGGACATACATCATGAATATTTTTCTTGTTTTAATTTTTTTTTTAATTTATTATTATTATTATTTAATATTATAATGCAGTTGAGCCTGCATTGAGTTGAAACAGAGAAGTCCAATAATGATTGAAGAGATTTCCTCTTTTTTTGGAATAGAACTGGTTCTTCAGGTATAGCACTATTTTGCAAGACCCTTGTGAAATTTATACAGCATAATGAATAGCAAGCAATATGCTACAAACACAGTAGCAATGCATAACCATAGCTTCTGAACAAGATAGGGAACTCGTACAACTCCTTTACTCATACAACTCATCTGACTAGCTTTCTCTGTTGCTAAAATCTGAGCAAAAAATCGTTAATAAAAAGCTTGCCAGTTCTCATAGGATTTTCCTTAGTAGCTTTTACATCTCTGAACAGCATTTGTAACATGATTGTAGCTCCAAAGGATTATAAGCACTGATTACAGACACAGCATGGCAGCTGTGTCTGTACCTTTCAGTTCAGAAGCAAGAAGCAAAGAAGTGGGAAGGAAGGGTTTGTTTCTTTGTTACACTATTGCTATTATGTTTGTATTGTTATACTACTTTTGTTTCTGAGTATTTAAAGTACATAACTGTCAACTATAAAATATCTTATGGTCATAGAAGGAAAAGTTCTACCACCAGTGACATGATCAACTCTTGTCACATCCTATGAACCCAAATCTGCTCCAGCTCCCACCCAGCAGTGTGAGGTTTGAGCAATCACCACTGAGATCCTATATCTCAGCACTATACATCAGAATCTTGTATAAGCTCAGAGTTACCCAGCATACATCTTCTGAGGTAGTGCTTATATAGCACTTATGAAGCACAGCATTTTGGATTATGAGTTAATCAGTAAAAAATAATTAAAAATTGGGATAGTGTTTCTGATATAATCTAATGACAGGCTGAGAGATCTGGGGCTGTTCAGCCTGGAGAAGAGAAGGCTGAGAGGTGACCTGATAGCAGCCTTTCAGTATCTAAAGAGAAATTAAAGGAAAGAGGAAGATAGACTTTTTATCAGGGTCTGTGGGGATAGAACAAGCTCAAAGATGTTTCAAGATCAAAGATGGTAGATTTAGGTTAAATATAAGGAAAAAATCATTTACAGTGAGAATGGTGAAGCACTGGAACATGTTGCCTAATGATGTGGTTGATGTCCCATCTCTAGAGACTTCCAGAGTGAGACTGGATCAGGCCTTGTGCAACCTGATCTCGCTGTGATGTCCATGTTCATCACAGGGGAGTTGGACGGCCCTCAGAAGTCCCTTCCAACTATAAAGATTCTATAATTCTAGTGCTGCAGAAAGATCTCTGCCTTTTCTCCACATAAGAAATACTGCCTTGGTTTTAATAAAAACCAAAATTACCTTGGAAATAATGCTCTCTGAGAAATGCTGTAAATGTTTGACATGGCTCTGAAAACACAACTGGTTTTAAGGAAACAAGTATGAAGTATTTTTCAGTATCTGCAACAATACTGATTACAATTAAGTAACACCCTCTAGATGAGATTGCCTTTAGGATGGTGTGAGTGCAAATTTCTAGTTGGTTATTAGCAGAAGGACAAGGAAGCCTCTGTATGTTTGTTTTGAAGGCAATTATAGGCACTGATTTGTAGGGCAAATAAATAGTATTTATTTATAGGCTCAATATTCCTTTCAGGTATATAAAATAATATACCTTTCAAGGTATAAAGCTTAACAACATCAATAGTGGCTGCTAACTTGATACGAGTTATTATTTTCACTTTTCTCTGGAGTTGTAATGCTGCTTTGGGGACTGTAGTTTTTTGAGAAAAAAAACATCATAGCTGTATGCGATGATTGGTATATATGGAGAAGAAAAGAGATGTGAACCACAAATACGCATATAACTGTAAAGAATTATCCTAGGCTAAAATCAGAAGTTATATTAAACAACATTAAAAATTAAAAATAAGTAAATTAGTGTGAGGGAAGTGAATGTAATACCTTGTCAGCAGAAGTGCAATACTTCCTCAGATCAAATAACAACAACAACAAAAGATTTTTGAAACACTTTTCTTTTAACTCTTTTCCCCTCAGTGAAAAAAAATAAACCTATATTGTAGACTGCTCTGATTCACATTAGTTAATGGACATTTGTTCCAATGTTAATGACATTTCACTGGGTCCTGAATGTTCTTTGAACAAATGTTGCTAATCCTCCTCTTTGTATATATAACTATTGTCTGAAGAACTGACAAAACTTCATCATTCTCGAGATGTCCTCTGCCCCCCTCCCTTCCTCCCCACCTACCCAGGAGACTATACTGTTTTGTACTAATCTGGTGCAGCTCTAGCAGGCAAATAGGCTAATGTTTTCTATGGCCTTTTAATATTGCCTGAATTGGCTAGATGCTAATACTCCTCTTTCTAACTCTGAAGTCTTCTACCATCATCTCGAGAGTCAGACCCCATATTCTATGCCAAGAATATACTCTGTGAATGGGGCAATAGGCACCCTATATTTCTAGGGTAAGAGGTGCCCAACCCCCAACTTGTCTAGGCTACAGGAATGATTAGTTCCCCATGAATCATTGCCCTAGTTCCATTAAATGTAGTTGTATCACTATAGAAAACTGAAGTTTCCACACCTGTATCCACCACAACCATCACTCATTGTATATTTTTCTGGAACCAGAAGTTTGCCACTCCAACATAGAGCCCCCAGTCCCATCTGGACAACCTAGTTGCAGGGGGGCCGGCATTCCCCATCATGAAAGTAGTTGTGCAATTGCCAATTCTTTTTCTTCGTGGCTTGGGCATAGTGGTCATTGAGGAGTTTTTTCCTTCAACTGGGAACTATAAAATCTTCCAAATTCCACATTTTTGTTGGTATCTGCTCAATTATTCTTTCCACGATTTTCTGAGGAGTGTTTTGAAACTTTTATTTCAAAGCAAGGCACATGATTGGGCTGTTGATCAATTTTTTGCAAACTGAACTCCAGCCCAGACCAAATCATACTGGGTCATCTTCGGGATACCAGTATGGGTCCCAGACAAGATGTCTGTGGAGAGTGTCTCCTGGCTTTAGTTATAGGAAAGAACTCACCCCTTCTGCTGTACAAATATTACATCCAGTCCTTAGACACTATTTCTCCCAGGTTGGCCACAACTGGGTGGCCTGCTGGACAGTGACCAGCAAGGCCACTAAGAGATTCAATATGGATAGTAAATTGTTATACTTATGGAGAGGCATCTCTTGTAGGATCAGATCTCTTATCCCTGTTGAAAAATTAACTCCGTCTGCACACTTGAAGATGTCATCACAGATAGTCTCCTTCACACCTACTTCTCTAGTCTTAGAGTTCTTCCATTAAGATCCACCAAACAGTATTTATGGGGATGTTGATATTATTCAGCCATGTGATTCTGATAGTGATTCTGTTACACAGCCACTAACCACTGAATTAGCAAATGATTTTTATCACTGTGCCTTATAATTGCATATAATCTTTGCCTGAGGGCTGGATATGTGGTAATGGTCTTGAGTTTAGAAATCTCTTGTCCAATAAAAAGAACACTCTCAGTATCCAGGTCCCACAGGCTTGGGAGTTATGATGGAAAAATGCTCTCTTGTGTTTTTTCTTTAAACTGTTGCAACAAATCTGTAAGTTCAACAGCCACGTTATAGGCTCTTTATCAGATGTAGAGCAGTGTGGGTGAGGGGCCACACCTTGAGTGGCAACGCCAACAGTCTACTCTGAATCTTTCTTGGGTAATGATTGGCCTTATCTCTAGAGGATCTCAAGTTCCCAGTTCTTCCAGTTGGGCCCTTCTAGGATTGCTAGTTTTCCTTACATTTTTGGATTCAATGGAGATCCAAGAATCCAGTTGATCTGAATCCTTTTCCTCCTCTGATTATAAAGTCCTTAAAATCACAGGGGAACTACCAGTTGAGGATAGACTTATTTGCACTGTCAAAAAAGTAATTTTATTTTCCACAAGTCTGACATGAGTTTTTAAAAGATCATTTTCCTCTTGTAGTTCTTCAGATGAATGTTATTCATAGATAGTTAATATAGAGGCCATGCTGCAGTGGATGTTGCTACTATTCTTTCCTAAGTGGTTAGTATGGTTTCGTCTAACTTATTGAAAAAAATCTTGTCATTTTAGAAGGGGATTTAATAATGGGACTATTGTCCCTTGCAAGTCCTCTTTCTTTTGGAATCTGTTCCGTACTTAGACACAGGCAACCCAGGAATCCCAGGATATCCCCCAGGAATTCCTCTGTTGGGGCTTTAGGACCAATGCATTCTTCCTTTGAAGGAGTTCATCTATAGTATTCAGACTGCTGTCCTGCCTAGCTTATCAAGTTTTACAAAAAGACAGAGCAGAAAAGTCTTGCAATAAGTTGAGGGATGGTCTGCTCGAACGTAATAGCAGTAGGTGCAGAAAAAAAGAAAAGAATTTGCTTACCTCAGGATGGCCCATACAGTCCTTGGGTAGGCAGAGATCTCCAGATGAGATATTCTTGCCTCCACTGCCGAACCCTTAAGATCTTAAACACAGAAAAGATATGGAGCTTTTGGAATGGATTGAGAAGAGACCTGCAAAGCTGATCAGGGAGCTGGAGCACCTCTCCTGCAAAGACAGACTGATGGAGCTGAGCTTGTTCAGCCTTAAAAGAAGGCCCTGGGGAGATCTCATAGAAGCCTTATAAAACTTGAAGGGAGTATATAAGAAAATCAACATTTTAGATGGACAGAGAGAGATTTAAACTAAAAGCCAGAGGGAATTTTTTTTTTTATTATTTTTTTTTTTTTTTTTTTTTTTTTTT